>VZTU01032743.1:0-16606 GCA_013400835.1 Zapornia atra | reverse complement strand
CGGGCCGGGCCTCGGCCGCGCCGCGGCGGCCCCTTCGGAGAGCCTCCGCCATCGCCTCGGCCGGGACGTCCCGTCTCGGCGCCTCGTACCGTCCTGCAGCCGGTGCTGGAGCGGGGCGGCCCCGCGCCCCCCGGCCGCGCTCCCTGTCTGCATCGCTCTCCGCACGCGGCCGCCGGGCCGAAGCCCAGCTCCAGGCCGTGGCTGCCGAGACGGTGTCTGGCCAGGGGACGCGAGCCCGTGCGGGGCCTCCCGCGAGGCTCCGTGCTCAGCTGCGCACCACAGGCTTCGGGGCAGCACTTGGCCCGTGCCAGGGGCAGGTCAGGCCCCCGGCCCGGGTTATGAGACCCCAGCATCAGAGCTGCTCAGCAGATGAACACGAAAGGCTGCACACCGCAGGACAGTTCAGTGTCACTGCTGTCGAGGCTGGAATTCAGTCCTCTGAAAGCTCTGCCCGTTCCCCTTAAACCGTTTCCCTTAAGCACACCCCGAATTCCCACTGCAAACCCTCCTGACGCCTGTTGTAGGGTGTCTTGAAGGCCCAGCTGTGCCCCGCGGGCTGCAGCCCTCGCCCAGCGGGTGCAGCATGTCCACTGTTTGCAAACAGGAGGCGTGACTCTGCATAGCTCACATACCTCTCCCTGCCATAGGAGGAAACCGGGAAGCCGGTATGGGACCGAGTCCAAGGAGCATTTGCTGAGCTGTAAAACAATGGGTGTTTGTTTCCACGCTGGGTGCCTGTGATCAGCGCCACAGAGCACGCTGGAGCTATCACGTCCCAACACCGACTGCTTTGCAATGGTAAACAGCAGCAAGGGGTTAATTTCCACCTAGTACAGAAACAGCCAAGAAACCTGCTGGTAACCAGTACCAGTGACTTCTGCTGCCAGGCCTCTTCCAGTTGTTGCAGGCTCCTCCACCTCCGAGGCCCGGTAGCCTGGGACTTGGATTTTGCTCTTACCAGAAGAGCAGGAATGCTGCTGAGGAAGTTCAAAGAATGCCAGTCAAACAAGAAAGCTGTGTTTGCTGGGGTAAAACAGTGTAATCCAACCTTGTTTGGGATGGGAACCAGGAGCTCCCGATGCGGCCAAGGAGTGATGCCACCGGCATTAATGCAATTGCCACCGGCGCAGGTCTAGCTGCCGGTGTTGGTGCTATTTGAGGCACTCAGGCTGTCTGCCAGCAGGCATGGAAAAAGCTGCCAGGGATACATTTTCTTTCACACTTGCAGAACGCAGCAAGAAGGCTGAAAGCTTCGCGGTGGTCATGATCTGGACATTCAAAGGAACGCTGTCACATTATTTAAATCCAACCTCCAGTATTTACACAGGAACCGTGACGCCAGGCACGACCTGTAATTCATGATCTGACGACCACAGCCAGAGAATACCTGCAACATCTTGAGGAGGGGCTGAGCACCCATGTGTACCCAGGGGTAGCGGTTTATTGTGCCCCTGCACAGAAGGCAGCCTGCCTCTCGTGAAAACACAGGTCAGCCTTTGCACAGCTGGGACTGAAGGTCCCGCTGCACTGGCACGCCTGAAGTGGGGCAGCTGCAGGGACGCCGAGCTGGACGTGCCAGCTCATACTGCTAATGGCAAACACGAGTCATGAAGCTGCTGTTCCTTCACTGAAAGTCCTGCTGTCATTAGCATAAATTTGAAAGCCAAAAGAGCTGCCTAAGCCTCTGTAAGTTCTATGCAGCTCCCCACCTCCACCATGCCAGTGAGTCGTGTGGGCTAGATGTCCAGCGTGAACAACAACCCTCTCCGGGAGCTGCCCCTTCACCCGCAGCCTCCCTGTGCTCTGACAGCAGGCAGCGTGGCTGGGCTGTGCTGGTTGCCACAGCACCGCTCGCCTGCCCCGTGCACACCCCAGGATGTGCGAAGCCTCTCAGATGGTGACCAGCGCTCCTTCGAGTGTCACCGCTGCTGGGGCCCCTGCACCCATCAGGGCTGGGCCCTGCCAGAATCGGGGCAGCTCCCCACCCCGTTTTGGGGTAGCCCACCCCATGCAGCACGTCTCACCCCACAGGACCTGCTTTATTGTTCTGTCAGGGACAAAATTTGAAATGCGAACAAAGCACCTGGGGAGTGATGGGTCCCTCTTCATTCTCGTCTGTGCCACACAAGGAAGATGAGTCCACCCTGCTTTCCTCCCTCCCTTCTGATTACTCACTGTGGATGTGAAGTGTCTGCGGCTCCTCGCAGCAATCAGGAGGAACGTGCTCTGCACTGCCACCAGCCCCAGCTTACCAGGTGTGAAGAGTTGTGTCTTTACTGTGCACCAGCATTTGAAACCTCAGCAAGCAAGAAGGGGCCATCAAAGAGACATCAGTGCTCCAGCATCTTCATTGCCCGTCACACTGTGACAGCTGCCACCCCTCCCTGCTCCTGGGGATGGCACACGCACAGACACGATGAAAACAGGGTGCTGAGCCCTGCCACTTCAGAACTGAGGACATAAAGTACTTCATGGCAGTGCAGCTTCTCTGTAGGCAGGGAAGCAAAGTTTGTTTATCACACTGCCAAAGTTCAAAGGCAATCAAACTGCCACAAACATGTCAGATGGCTGAAGCGTGAAGACACACTTTCTCAGGACAGAAAGGGAATTGTGGTGTTACATTTGGAGTCCCCCAAAGTCCTTCTCCTAGTGCCCAGCGCTCGGAACTGTCTGTGCTACCTGCAGTTCATCAGTCATGTGCTTCCGAGGGAAGAACCCCAGGCAGAGGCAAAATGCTCGTGCAACACATACATGCCCAAAATAAGAACAACTCCATCCTCAGCAAGAATGGCACAAAAGCAGGCTGCCCCAGTACAGAGCAGTGTGCAGGCGTGTGTCTGTGTAGAAGTGCCTTATTTTCTGTCCTCCCAGCGACGGGGCGCACGGGAGCTCCGTGTCTCACAGCAAAGCTGCCCGGCCACAGCGCTGTTAAAGCTTTTGGGAGAACCAGTGGTGAGGGTTGACTGCGCTGCATTAACTGAGAACAAAAATAGTTGCCAGGGAGGAGCAGGAGGCGCAGCATTCCTCCCTGACAGAAGCACTCGTCTCAAACACGGGTAACAAATTATTCAGTAAGCTACGTGCCTCTAAGGAAGCATAAACAAATCAGGGGTGGATGAGAGTGGTTCAAAGCCAGGCACTTGCTATTCTGCGGGCAGACATAACCAGGACTGTCTATTTGCAAATTGTGTGACCCTGAGATACAGTTATCTGAAGGCAAACTTTTGAACATGTCATAAAATAGCTTGTATGGGAGAACAGCTGCCATGGAAGCAGATCTTCACAGGGAATTTCTGTCAAGCTCCAGGAAAGCTTAAGGAGTATACCCAGGTCTTAGCAGAGATCTGTGTGGGCCTGGCCTGGCCGAGCCCGGGGTCTCTGGACTCCTCGCCCAGACACAAAACGTGTCAGCCCCAGGAGGCTGTAGATCAGGGTCAGTGAATGCACCACCGGTCCACAGCTGCTCCATAAATCCTGGTGTATTGGACACACACATGGCCGCAGCACGCAAGCGAGCAGCAGTCCCAGCCAGGCTGGCATTCGCTCGGCATTACACCCTTCTCTGCTCTCCCTGCGCTCCCCCCTCCCCAATAAAAACCACCCCTGAGCAATGCAAACATTAACCAGCAATCATTACATGTGATAGGCATTGAATGTCTCAAAAATAGTTGTGCAGAGTTTTCAAACAACAGGAGCATTGGTCTGGGAATTTATTATGTTGTGACCAAGACTTTCTGGTAAATTAATTCAGGTCAGATGCTCTGTATGCCTCACTTCCCAGCTGCACGTTCAGCAATATTTCATACCTGAAACACCACAAATTCCTTGCAACTAATGCTCATAAAATGAGAGAAACCTCCCTGGAAGGAGGCTGTGTATGGGCGACGGAGAGCACGGGGTAACAAGGAAAACCAAAAAGACCCTGAAGGGTTTGAGTGCCTGACGCAAGCATCTGCCAGCAGGTTAAAAGCTTGGGCAGCCAGTGTCTGCTCCTGCCCTGCGCTGTACCTGCTCTGCACAATGACAGCAGTGTTCAGGTAGCCTCTAGCTGGCACAAAACGAAAGGGGATGTGGAGAACAACAGACCAGGCTCCGCTGACAGAGGGAAAGGGCAGAGCAGGGCAGAGCTGTGCAGAGCACACAGCCATAGTGGCACTGTGCGTCTACTTTGCTGTTTCCTCTGCAGCTCAGGAGTCAAAACTTCCAGCATTAGAATAAGGTAACGAAGAGCTTGCTGGGCACGTGCTGCTGCTGCGGCTGTGCAGGCGAGTGAGCCAGACGAGCTAAGAGGACTTGTCAAAGCGAATGAGGAAGCAGCCTATGCAGATACCCTCAGCCTCCCGCCCTGGGACGCACACCAGGCGTCTGCAGCGCGATGTGATCGGGGCTGCGGATGCTGGTGAATGCAAAGTGGGGATAAAGGCCCAAACGGGGAGCCGAGAGTCACGCAGTTGTGTGGAATCACAGCTAAGCACGGGTTTGAAGCCTACGTACTGGATTTAGAGCCTAAAAGGAGTAATGGAGGGTTTAAGTCTAGAGCTTAGCGCCTTGCAGAGGAATCAGGGCTGGATAAGACCGGTGAGCTGTGCTGACGTGGCTCGGGGAGGCAAGTGGGACTGAGGGCTTTGGGCAGCAGCGAGGCAGGTACGGCAGGGCCGAGGGGGTGTTGGCAGGCAGCAGCAGACCACTGAGAAGTCATCTGGGTGCTCACACGCAGGGCACGCTGGGGAAATCGATCCACTTCCCAGCACTTGTGAGAACTGACCTGATCACTGCTGGTCCCATCACTTGGTACTCAGCCTTCTGCATCCCTGAGGGGAGGCGTCTTCCCTGAGCACTTCCAAAGTCTGCGGCATGCTGGGCCGTGTTTCTGATCATCATCCACTGAAATCCCTTCCTTGAACCCTCTCCCTGGTGTCAGCCTGCTTCACCGGCAGCCTAGTTAGCATCTGCAAGTGATTCAGCTCTGTCAGTGGTTTTACATCTTTAATAGGATCTGAAATATCTGCAGCAGCCTTGTCAAGTTTTATAGCCCTGTTCGCAGGGATTTGGGATAGCTGACACGGTCCAAAAGCCTATCTGTCCCAGGCTCTGCCTGATAAATGTAATCCCCAGCGCCTCTCTGATTCCTGCTCCTGTTCACCAGTCACTTTCTCTCTCCCAACTGGGTATCAGCTGCTTGAGCAGCTGGGGAAACAAGGGGGAGCAGACCAGCTCATGGAGCAGCACCACAAGCACACTGTGTCTGTACAGCCAAATGTCCCTGGAGAATGCAGAAGGAAAATCACTTTCTTGAGAGCAGATGCCCCCTCCTGTAGGTCATTGCCTTCTGGGACCCTGAGTGTCCTGCAGATACTCACCGGCTGTACTACAGTCTGCTCTTGTCTTTCGGAGATGAGCTATTTCTATCACAGTCACGAAGGTGGATCTGACCCAGTGAGGGGGTGAGACGCTGCCCTGCCCTCCCCATGTACGCCGGTCCTATGGAAAGAGGAGCATCAGGCAGGAGAGGGGGCCTGAGCTGCAACAACGTGCCCACAATTTTCTTTATTTCCAGAAAATAGGCCACAGGAGTGGTGTTGGGACCAGAACAGCATCTCATGCCCCCGATCCCTCTGCTGTTGGGAAGGAGAGCTGGTTGCCTGTCTCGGATCGTTCCCCAGTGCCCGAGGTGCGATTGCAGGCTAACACAACCAGCCTTTTGTTTCACTACTATTGTTCAGTAGCTGGCTGTGTCACTTCCTGCACTCACCTTTCAGAAAGCCTTGTCTGAGCACACCAACCTTGCCCAGCTGAAGAAGGATGGCTGTGCTCATTAGTCCTGGCAACACAATCATTCGTTTCTGGCTATGTTACTCTGCACAGAGCAGTGTGATTAATGCACTTCTCTTCCTGTGATTAGTGTTTAAGCAGCAGCAATTCCATGCAAGGGTTTTTACAGACTTATTTAGCAAAGACTGTCCCCATTCTTCCTGTTTTAATGTTAATAATGTAGTTAGAGTCTCAGTAGATCTGTCACAAAAATATTATCAAAGGAGCCGAGGTAAGCGCAGAATTATTTGCTGTTTGGTAAATCCAGACACATCACAGAGAGCAATAATAACAAAATAACTTTGATAAAAGTTTTAAAGAAAGCTTTTTCCCAGCCCCAGCAGTAATTACAGCCCAGATTGAAATAAGCCTCTTGCAGCACGTTGAAGTTACGTCACGTTTTAGCACAAGACCCCGAATCACGTGCTCTGACAGCACAGACCTCACCTCGAGGGAGGGGTCACCCAGGGATCGCTACTCTGGGTGCAGACCCTGGCCAGAAGCATACCTAGGGCACAGAGGGGGTCTGTAGAGAGCTGTCTGGGACCCCATCTTAATGCTCAGCACATGGCAGGAGCACAGGGTGCTGGAAAAGGGCCCCCGAGGATTCAGCCAGCAACACCCCTCGCAGGCAGCCGGAGCAGGAGGGCACTCACCCCCAGACCCTCTGCCAGGGGCAGCGCTTGCTGCCAGCCTGGGGCTCTCGGGATCCAGCCCAGCGGGTGCCCAGCAGCGCCCAGGGGACCAGACCCGGGGCAGCAGCGCGGGCGGGAAGCTGCTGCTGCTGCAGCTCGCCCAGAGCTCCCACACAGGGAAGATTGGTCTCCTTATTTTGCATGGCTACCATGGCAATCCTGCTGCGAGGTGTGATGGCTGAGCATCCACTGAGAAACAAACCCTCATCTTCCTGCTGCACCGTGCTCTGTTCCTAGGCTGCATCCCTCCATTTCCCTGTGGTTTCCAGCTGGTTTCAGGTGCTACGTGACGACACCCCTAACACTGGAAGTCCTGTCCAGTTCTAATTTGGTTTTAAAGCTATTGCTCTAAACACAGAAGAGAGAGATTCCCTGGGTTCGCTCCTTCCTGCAGTGTTTGCCCAGCAGTATGTGTCACTGTAGACCAAAGCACGATTAGTACCTCTGGGTTTGTTACCACGTTAATGGCAAAGGACTCTTGGGGAGTACATGGGCTATAATCGGTTTGCTGCTATACTTTCCCATTATCATTTACAGCTAGTTTCTTTTGTAGCCATTAATGAATAATGGCAATATAATAATCTTCAAAGCTCACCATTCCAGCACCAACCTTTCCTCTGACTTATAATTAAGATGTCAAAATGAACTTCCCTCTCAGAAAGCAGGGCCTCTTCTTTCTTTGCCGTCGGAGCTCTTTTGCAGATGTCAATTCTCAGCTCCCACAGCTTGGCCCAACTGTGCTGGGAAGGATGGTGTGGTGGAACGCATGATTCTCCATTCTTCAGTGTCAGGCCACAGAAACAGCCTCAGAAACAGCCTCGCTGGGAAAGGAAAAATAAAGATTAAAAACCATGGTGGTAGATGGTCCCTGCGGGCTCGGGCACTGCCTGAGGCAGACACAAAGACAGGGAGCTGATGAGGTGGTGCGGGCACTGCGAGGCTGCAGAGCTGTGACTGGGTGACGCTGCAAGGGCTGCATGGTGAGGAGGAGGAGGAGGAGGAGGAGGAAGGCTCCCCAAGCATCAGATGTGCTGAAATACTGCCATTTGGCAGCCTGGGGAGCCTTCCTCCTCCTCTCCACTCATGCTATGCCAGCCTGCGTGGCAGAGGTGTGGGTGTCCTAGAGGATTGCCCTCATGCAATTAAACATTCATGTCCTCCTGCTTCTTCTCATGTATTTTTATTACTAACAGGTTTCTCAGCTGATAACACACCAGTGAATACATTATTCAGCCCGGCTCGCTGACTGTCACTGCCGGCTGTCTCCATTACACCAACATCCTCCAGTGCTTAGGAGGGGGGAACCCTGGATTCACCATGCTGCAGCTGAGTACAGCTGATGTTCTGAGGGGGGGAGGCATGGGATGGGGATCCTGTCCCAGCACAGCACAGCTCCTCCAGCCCCCTGGCAGCCCAGGGAGATGTGGGTGAGGCAGAAGGGGTTCTGGGTCCAAAGTGCCACCCGTGCCCCTGCTGTTATCTTACCCAGCTCTAGTGCCACCACAAACCCCCTTTTCCTTCCTTCATCACTTTGCAGTTAAGAGATGTATTTATTGGTGTTGGGACGGTGCCCCAAACCCTGTGTGGTGACAGGCTCCCGACGCCGTGCGGTGCACAGCCAGCCACCGGTGCCTGTGCACACCCCGGTCCGTGGGCAGAGGACATCTGTGTGCGATGAGCGGGCGGTACAATGGGATGCGGTGCCCGAGGTGAGGCCAAGCCCCTGCTCCCAGCAGCCTTCGTGCTCAGCAGCTCACGGAGACCCATCCCGACAGCAGAGAGCAGCCCGCTGCGCCGTGCGGCGCTGCATTACTGTGGGTCTGTCTCCTCGAGCGGCAGGATTTCCAAATTCCTTTGAAGCTGGCGTATTAGAGAATCGCTTTCCAAGCCACATAACTCGAGCTTCAGATGTTTCCTAACACTTCTGCGGTTGAGGAACAGCTGACTAATCCTGCAGGATTTAATGAGGTTAACTAACACGCACGGCTTTGTAGGGGAGCCATGGCTGGCAGCTTGGCAGCGAACATGCCAACCGGCGCCGTGTGCTGTAACACCACGGGAGCACGAGGCCCAGCTTCTGCTGAAGCTTCTTTTCATTTGGGGAAGCACAGGGAGGGGTCTGGCTCTTGGACATGGACAAGACAGAGCTGCCTCACCGCTTTGTTGGGCAGTTTGTGCTTCCCAACAAGCTGTCGGTGCCCCAGGCCTGCTTGGCTCGCCAGCGGTGCCCAGCCCAGGGACAGCCAGTGACAGCTCCGTGTCCTCAGCTTGTGCAGTTGGCTGCACAGTACCTGTGCTTCGGGTGCCTGGAGACCAATGAACTTAATTTGGTATTTACAGAACACAGTGAAGTTGCACATAACAAGTTGACACACAAACTCATTAGGATGCAATTACAGCGATCACAACTCCGGCTACTCCATTATTTTTAGCAAGAACATGTAATTAACTGCAGGATCACGTCAGATGCTGCCTGGTGCCACGAATCAGGTTCAGAGGATTGGCTGGCGCAGGAAAGCCGAGCAGTGGGGGGTTCCCAGAGCGCAGCCGCGGGGCTGGGAGTCGACAGGCCAGCGGGCAGGAGCGGCGGCGGCTCCTTCTGTGGGAGACCAGATGCACGGGACATCGTGTCCGTCACCTCCCTACTTGGCTGGCAGGGACAGAGACTTTCCTTGGAAGCGAGGGGGCTTCAGGCACCCCAAAACAGGCAGGGCCCTTTGCTGCTGAAGGCTTGGCTCCCAAAAGTTAATTTGGTTAATTGTCCATCCCTCAGACCCTGGGATGATGCTGTGTGCACAAGAGTCCTGTCCCCATCTCACCCGTTCCAGAGGAGCCAAATCTTTGTAACTGGACATCAACCAACCCAGCTCTGGTACTGCAGGAGCTTCAAGCCAGGCCCAAGTGTGAGCTGCTCTCTGAAGCAAGGTGGGGAAGCCGCACTGCAGGACCGTGCCGACACAAGACCTGCAGCCAGGCTGGAAGCTGCAGCTGGAGAGCCCTCACGTGCAGGGATGGAATCAAGGAGCAGCACAGAAATTGCCTTATTACAACAAATTTCACCCTCACCTCTCGGTGGGGAAGGCCCGTCCGAGCCAGCACAGCCAGGGCAGTGCTGGCACCTGCCTCCCGTGCCGCCAGAGCCACGGGCGGCCGTGCCCTTCGCAGGCAGAGCAGGGCCAGGCATGCCCGCAGACCTCACAGCCCAGCGCCTGGGAACTGGGAGGCACCAAACCAGAGCAGGAGCCCGTGTGCCGACTTGCAGGCAGCCGGAGTCGGAGCAGAGGCAGGAGCACCCCGGGGTTCCTCACGGTGCTGCACGGTTACCCGCTGGTGAGCTGCCTGATTTATGCGCCGCTGGCTCAGGCGCTTCCCTGCTGCCCAAGTCGTGGCTCTTTAGCAGAGGATACAAATGTCACAACCGCTGATGGGCAAGTGTCTGCCGACGTGGAGACTGCATGGCAGAGTCCGGGGTTGGAAGGGGCTCTCAGGCACGAGCCAAAGTCTGTTCCACTGCATCAGGGTTTTGAGAACTGCAGCCTGGTAGGTCACAGCTCCGGGCGATTCTCAGGTGGCTGCTGAGCTGCTGCCTCATGTCAGGGCCCCTGATGAACTTGGAACATTGCAGAAACAGGAATAAATAGAAGGATCGCTTCCTTCAGGTGAGGCTGGGTGCTGGATGTGCCTCACTGTTCCTCTCCTGCACAGAAAGGAAGAGATAAGAGCAGTCATTCCCACAAGGAGCACGGATCAGATGAAAAAACAAGTTTTAAGTTCCGTGCAAGGTTGTTTGTAACACTTGCAACTGTTTTTAACTCTGGGAGACGAGGGGCTGCCAGGGTAGGGGCACAGTGTTTCGTACGACTGCCAGGTGAACAGCAGCCAGCACTCGGTACCCAGTACCAGGACGTGGGTGACACCATCCACCCTCCCCAGCAGCTGCCTGGCCACAGGCACCCCTGTGCTGTTGGGGTGACACCGACCTTCACCGGGGCAACGCCGCTGTGAAATCCATCCCAAAGACACTGCTGGGCAAAAGGCAGATCCTGGGTCCAGGGGGTGTTGAAAAGCCTGCCAGGCGCTGCTGCCTGCTTCGCACAGCCCCGTCCAGTGCAAGGCAGGCACGCTCGGGCAGGGCAACATGAGAGCAGGACAGACAGACAGACATCCCCTTCCTGCTGCTCTCCCCATCACCAGCACACCCACACACCTCACCTCTCTGCTGTTGGCAGCAGCGATTTTGAGCAGCGTCTGACATGGGTAAAGTGAGAAATCGACTCCCAGAGGCAGCGTGCCTCTCTCTCTCCAGCGCTCCAGAGGAATTTGAGGCCACCCAGGCTCACGCTGTAGGATCAGCTGCAGCGCCCTGACGGAGCCGCAGCTCTGCGGAGCATCCCCCAGCCCCTGCCAGGGCAGCCCCCCGACCCAGCCTCGGCCCCCGCACGGCTCAGCCCCTGCATGCTGGGTTGGCTTACCTGGGGGTCCAGGACTGCCTCCATCAGCCGCTTCCTGGGGTTTGATGGGTGTCCATCAAAGTGAAAGGGATTAAAAAAGAAACGAGCATCACAAACACCTGGGTGGCTGTGTCTCTGTCATCGCCTCCTCGGCACCACCAGCCTGCTGTCAATACATATGACATTATTTAAGTAAGAATTTAGCAACCTTTGCCTGCAAATTAAAATATCGTATTGAAATATGTGATGATTACAAGGCAAATGTCTTTGTTCTAATTATCTTAATTACGGGCTTTTAATGGGAAGGAGCTGTAGAAATAAAACCACGCGCAAACGGCAGCTGATGGTGAGAGCTGCACCTGCGAGCGCTGCCGGGGCGGTTAACACATCAGCTCCCGAGGAGGGCGAGGAGGCTTCGCAGGGGGCTGCCCAGGAGCACACGCCTGCCACGGGACGTGACCCTGGCAACTCGGACAAGCTCTGCTCAGAGCCCATCCCGCAGTGCAAAGGGCGGCGGGGAGAGCAGCTGCTGGGGATGGAGGGGACCGGGTGGGACCGCGGCGCCGGTGTCCCCATCACCAGTGCTCTCCCTGCTCCCCTCCAGCCACCGGTATTTCTGCCGCCCACCGCTCAGCTGGGCGAACGCCCGGGGCTGGGCACAGCCAGCCTCTGCTCATTCCGACCTACCTGGACAGAGTGCTGGAGTGAGCGCTGCGCTGGCAGAGGGTTTGCTGGGCAGGAGATTTGCTGTGCAGAAAGGTTGCTGTGCAGGAGGGTTTGCTGTGCGGCCCTGGCATGCTGAGGGTGCCAGGGCAGAGGGGTCCCCCCATGACGGCCCCGGCACACAGCTCTGGTGGGGGCACAGACCTTGGTGTGCAGGCACGGGGACACCAGGCAGGGCTGTTTCCCAACTGAGGATGAGCAGGTCACAGCCTCGCAGCAGACAGGCAGCAGCTCCCTGTCCCACGACACGTAGAGACGGGGAATTCATTTCCATTTGCTCGGTTTCAGTCGCAGTGATCACTGCCTGTGCCTGACAAACTAATGAATTTCTGTTGATTACTTGTCTGCACTGTGTCTGCTACCTTCATTTCACTCTCATTTTAGCTCCTTATCTCTCTTCACACTCTTTTAACTTCAGCCTGTGAATGGCTTCATCCTCTCCCAGCGAGGCTGCTCGCTTCCCATGGCCTCTTCCATCTCTCTGAAAGCAGGAACAGCAGTTTCCTGCTGTGTCCTCGTGCCAGGTGCCACAGAGCCCTTGGAGGGACAGGCTGAGCTTACAGGACAGCAACACCTGCCCCACCACGGGTAAAAGAGCCCCAGCAATGGCAGCCCCACAGCCCCAGCCCAGCGTGGCACGGCTGCCTTGGCTGCAGGGGTCCCTCTCTGCAGAGCTGAGGAGGTGACTGATGTCCCAGGGTGTCTGGGCACCCCCATTTGTGCCAGGCTCTGACCAGGGCATGGAGAAAGCCGTGCTCCCACTGCAGGGCTGGGGGCTCTGGGAGCAGCAGCTCTTCCCACTGAGCTCAAACAGCGGATGCTGGCTCAGCTTAGTGCAGCTCATGCTTTGGAAGGGGAAGAGGCTGGTCGTGAGGTGTCAGAACCTCTGTCCCTAGGCAGGAGCGGGATTGCAGCCGCTGGGGAGGCAGCAGCTTCCCAGGGAGCAGCCCAGGTCTCTCCCAGCGTGGGTACAAAGCCCTTTCATAACCTGCAGTATAAACTGCTCAGTGAGATTAAGGCAGCCCACTCATGGGGAGGATTAAGCGCAGGTCTGGAGGCTGTCTCATGCACGGACACAGAAAGCCTGCAGATGAGCACCTCAGGCACAGTGTCCTCCTCTGCTGGAGGGCCTGGGGAGACAAAGCCCTGGAGGGACAGAGCCCTGGGGATCGCCCCAGCACGAAGCCCAGACAGACCCCAGGCTGCGAGCAGATGCAGCCTCCCCAGGGTGAGGGGCTTTGGCTGCACTGGCTCTGCAGGGCTCACTGTCTGCCCGCCCCAGCTGCCCTTGCCCCTTCACACCTCGGCCTCTTCCTGTCTCTGGCCTCGCGTCGCAGGGCGCTGGCTGGGCTGGGAGCTGGCCCCAGTCCGGAGATCATCCTGCTTCAGACAGGAACGCTGCTGCGAGGCCTCCTGAGACGCGCCTGCAGTGAACACCAACACCCGCCTTTCATCCCGGGTGCCAGGAACAACCTTCTCCCCATCCCCATTCGCTTGTCTGACAGCCGCCATCACCACAGAAAGCTCCTCAGAACTGAAGCACTTTGAACACGCAACCTACTTTAAAGCCACGAGATTTACAGTGGGAGCATTAACTCTGGGTGCTACCGAAGCCACGGCTGCCCCAAGGGCAGCGCCCTGCACGAGGTCTCCAAGCACGCGGTCGGGTCAGCGTCTGCCCGGTGCCGTTTGCCTGCTGCTGGCACCCTCGGCCCGGCTGAGAGCAGCTCTGACCGGCGCTGCCGAGGTGCCAGGGCTCATTGCTGCTCAGCTGTGGCATCCAGGAGCAGCTGGGATGTGGAAGGGGAGATCTTCCCCCAGCGCAAGGCCGCAGCTCCTGGCGCATGGTTCTGCCTGGCCTCATCCCTAATCACGAACTGCTGCGCTAACCGAAATGGAGAGGCATTAACTTTCACTCCTGAAACAAGGTGCAATTAGTTGGGCATAAAAGAACACTGAAGTGATACTAATTACCCTCTAAAAGACGAATAGAATTGAGTCAGAGAAGCAGAAAATTACTTCTGAGGGAAATGGGCTCCAGAGTTTATGGTGAAGCAGCAGCAGAGGCCGAACGGGCACTGGAGGTTCGGCGCTGCGTCCCCTCTGCCTCACTCCCAGCCAGGCCACGGTGCCAGGCACCGGGTCTGAGTCACCCTGCATCACCCTCGGGCACCCACGGCCACGAGCCCCCGTCACGCTCTTTCGGACAGTGCCGGATGCGGCGCAGCTGCAGCATCTCAACCCCCAAAGCCAAGAGCTCGTCTGTCTTTCGGCAGCAGTTCCCAAGCACCTCCACTATCCCATTTCGTTTATTCCTGGAAACCATCCAGATTCTTAATTAGCCCTTTACTCTTCCCTCCCCATTTCTTGTGCTCGAGGAAGCTGTCGTTCTGCTTTCACATCCACAGCCCGCGGCGCTTTGCGGAGCAGGAACCGCTTCCCTTAACAGCACCGCGAACGCTGCTCTGTGCCCGGGACGAAGCCCCCTCTCTGGCCATCCTGGAGCAGCGCGGTTCCTGCGGAGCACCGAGGATCTGCCACCGACCCGCCAGCCCTGCCTGCTTGCTGAGGTGCTGCTGGGGGGTCCCGCTGCGCAAGGAGCCCCAGGACACATGGTGGTGACAGGACTCACCAACCACACTGGGATGTGCCCCAGGTTCACTCTCCATCTGCCCCTGGGACTTCTGGCAGTAGCCAGCACTGTACTGCTTGGGTCGCAGTGGGAAGGGGCACGGGGAAGGTGTCTGCTGGCGTCTGGCACAAGGCTCCTACAGGGATGGCAAATGCTCCAGCACGGAGAGGGACAGATCCCCCCACAACCTCCTGCTTTCCCTGCAGCTCCCTGGCTTCGCACATGCAAAACCTTTACCTTCCCTTCAAAGCTACTCCCAGATGTACACTTATGGGGAAAGCTCACGGGACACATGGTGGGAACTGGAGCTTTAAAAGAGGGAATTAGGAACTCAGAGCAGGAGGCAGCTCGTGTCCAGGAGCCGCACAGGGCTTGGGGTACCTGCAGCACAGGCTGCTTGTTCCAGCCCGGCTCTGAGTGCCCGTCGGTGAGATGCATCATTTACCTGACATGCAGCTAATTTAAAAACAAGATATATCAGCACAAAGCTCTGTGCTGCAGAGGCTTCCAACAAGGGCAGTGAGCGTTTTGTGCTGACTCTGCGGATTCCTGCCCCATCCATCCCCAAGGAGCCCTCGGGGGCGCCGAGTGCCTCGGCCCCTCCCCAGCCCCGGGCTCGCTGGCCCTGCCGCCGGGACACGGCTGCGCTGGACTTACGATTTCAACAGACAAGCCAGGCAGGAGGAGGAGGAGGCCCACGCCAAGGGAAGGACCTTCATGGCATCACAGCAAGGTCGGTGCCAGCGGGAGCCCGGAGAGCACAACAAACCCTGAGCAGCCGGACGAGGAGCCCGAGGGCCCATCAGCCCGTCCCGCTCCAGCGCAGCGCAGCCGCTCGCAGCACACGGGGCAGCAGCGCCGGGTCCTGGGGCTCCTGCAGCCGCCCCGGGGTGCAGCACGGCTGCGAGGGGCACCCGGCGTACGGCTGCCATGGCGGGGGAGGTCTCTGCCCGGGATGAGGGGTGTGAAGGGATGAGCACACACCACCCTGCTGCCTGGAAAGATGCAGGTGTTCCCTGCAAAGCCCACGTCCCCCTGGTACCCCCATCTGCTGCACCCCCTGCCCCACACCCAGATCCCCGGCTCTGAGCTGCCGTTTCCCACTCCCGGGAGCGGGATCTGTCCTGCTCCTTGGGCCGGCCGGTGCCCCGAAGNAGGACCAGCTGCCCTGCGGGGCCGTTACCCAGCATTACCCAGCACAACCTTCGGGTGGGAGCAAACGGCCGAGACCCCCCGGCCGCAGCGGTGGGGAGGGGGCTCGTGTCAGCCCCCGCTCAGCAACACGCTCGCACGCTGCTCCTGGCATCGCCGCGCCTCCCCCGCAGCCGGGAGCGGGAGCATTCTGTAAACACGGATAAATATTTAACGCTCAGAGAGGGCTTCTGCAGTGACCTAGATTCCTTTTCCCCAAACACCCGCTGGGACCCAAGGGGACGGCGTGGGGCAGGGGACGGCCTCTGGCACGCACGACCCCCCGGTGCTCAGAGCAGCCCCCGCCAGGTAAGGCAGGACGTTTTCCATGCCTGGGGTCCCGTCCCCTCAGGGCTCCTGTTTGAGCCAGGACAGACGGACGTCTGTGGTGCCACGCCGCTGACCTGCGCTGGGAGCACGGGGGCCGATACCAGCTCCCCTGTGAGGCGGGAGGAGCAGCAGGGATGCTCCAGGCAGGACCAGCCCGATTCCCTGGGAGAGATGCCCACCGAGAGCATCCCAACACCGCGCCCGCCTGGCTGTGGCAGTCCCGGGCTCCCGTCGGTGCCGGGGCCGGGGCCGGCTGACTGCCCCGGCCCAGGGTGCTGCTCCCCCGCTCCGGCAGCGGAGTCGCGTCCTCCCGCGGCCTCATCAATAATAAAAGGCGATTTCCCCGGGCAGAGCCGGGGGATCACGCAGCCCTTCGCGCTCCCCTCCTGCCGCTGACAGGACGGGCAGAGCTGTAATGAGATGCGATCTGACAGCAACACAAAACAACAGCAGCATTAAGGGAAGAACAACGGCAGCGGCAGCTGTCAGGAACCTCAGGTCCTGTACCCAGGAGGGGGGAATCAAAGCTGTCAGGCCGCGGCAGAGGAGCGAAGGGCAACGGGAAGGGCAGCCAGGTCCCGCTGCCCACGGTGGGTCCCGGCCGGCACAGGAGCTCAGCTTTGGGCCGGGGCAGGAGAACTCACCCCAGCACCACCCCAGCAGAGACCCCCGCGTCGCCACAGCCGGCTGGGCAGCCCGGGGCGGGGGAAGCACCACCGCACACCTGGTGCGGGGCAGGCTGGTCGCTCTGCGTGTGCGTGCAGAGCAGGACG
>VZTU01032738.1:167068-303115 GCA_013400835.1 Zapornia atra | reverse complement strand
CTCCATGCACCAGAGCCACACACACCCCCATATCCCCACACACCACAGCTCCACACCAGAGCCGTACACACGTACCACAGTCCCACACACCACAGCTGCATACCATGGCCATACACATGCACCACAGCCCCCCAGACCCTAGCCAACCTCACCACAGCATCACACACATGAAAGCCCCCTCATCCCCCCCAGCACACAGCCCCACACACTGCATCACCACACTACAGCCCCCCCGCACACACACCAGCACACTGCCCCAGCCTGTGCACACCACACAGCCCCTTCCTCAAGTCCACCACAACCTCCCCAAGCACAGGCACAGGCGGATCCTCACACACAATAAGCACAGGCAGTGTCTCCTTCCCAGAGGAGCCAGCCCTGCTCCACACCATGAACCCTCCTGAACCACCACTCTGCTGAGGGGGCTGCAGTCCCCATGACTGCCCCAGGCCCACTGTGAACCCACAGCTTCAGACCAGTGGCCCTTCCAGCATCCTGCCCAGCTCCTCCAGACACACATCTCACACTTCACCAGCAGATTTTCAGCAGCAGGTGCCACCAGGGAAGCCTGGGTCTGCTTTGGTGTATTCCCTGAGATGAGGCTGACCCTTCTGTTCTAATGCCCCCCTCCTGCATTAGAACTGGGATTTTGAATGCTGTTCAGTGAAGGCTGAGCTGCTTCTGACTTCTCTGAGCCTCAGGTAATGTTCCCTCATTTAGGTTTTTCTCAAATCCTTGGACCACAGGCCTCGATACTTGTCATCCTTCATCCCTAAAAGCAACTCCATCTATCTCGGTCCCGACTACACATTGTCTAAGGCCTTTGGATGCCCTTCCTGAGATACAAGGGGACAATGAGAAGCCAGTGCCTTCCAGATTAATCAAATCTGCAGACTGAAAGGGCAGCCTCTGAGACTGGAGCCCTCTGAAAGGAGCACCGCAAGCTGAGCAGACAAAACAGGGCACAAAGCCCTTCATGAAACTCTTGGACATAGCGGGAAGGAGTTATTTTCATTAATTCAGCAAACAAGATTTCACTCAGGACAAATTCCACATCGCATCCCCTGAGCGTTGCCAGAATCATTTCAGTACCTCATGGTGCAGGAAGGTCTCACTTGCTGAAGGAAGCCTGTACATAATAGCAACAGCGGGAAGGAGGGGATAGAAGAAGAAAAGAGGAAATATCTGGTTTCGATCAACTCCTCAAAAATAGAAGTCTGATTACCGTTGCCCATTTTTGATTCCCCGAGGGAGAGCAGGAGAAGAAGAATAATCTATAAATAGTGTGCAACACAGAGAATCCTATAGCAAAGTTGCTGGGAAAGATCAATAGCATGATTCAAGGAGGCCTCCAAATTACATCTCAGGGGAGGGAGGTGCTGAACAGAATTGATAAATGAGTTGCAAATGCTGTGTGTGTTGTGTGTATCTAATTAACAGAGGGTGACTGGGATCAATAGCAATGAAGGAGCTGATCTAAAAATAGCACTCAGGCAGGGATTGCAACCTGCGGGCAACAGCTTGGATGGAAATGTCCCCTGGAGTAATTAACCTTTCGCTGGAAAGTGGTGGTTAGTGTGGGGTCGAAGCAGAGCCTGTGGGCAGCTGGGGATGGGACAAGGTCTCTGTGGGACTTCAGGGCACAGAGTAGCGTGACAGTCACGGAGAGTACAGGCACAGCCGTGAGCTCGCAGCCGTACTCCGATGAGGCTGCAGTGTCAAGCTGTGGGTTGGTACTGCTTTCTGGAGAAATAGCTGTGTGTTAGCAGTTTGCTGGAGTTGTGGAAAGGGAAATATTTGTAGTTCTGTGTACTGCCACAGTTACTTTATTTAAACACCTATTTACATCCACAAGAATTTGTGGGTTTCTTCTTTTTTCTTCTTTTTTGCTGAGCTTGTTGCCAAAAAAGTATCCGCCTCTCTGAGGACCAGTCTTTGCTCGTCCTGACTCACCAGTGGAAGTCTGTGTTTTGAACCTAAGAGTAAATAATGTCCAAAGACAAGTGTCCTTTGATCCTTCTATCTACAGCAGAACAGTCAGGCAAACTTCAGGGAGAAAGATTGACACTGGACAGGATGATCAATGGCTCAGCTTGTGTGTTCTGCTACAGTGCCAGGCTCAGCTGGCATCACCCAAGTGAGAGGCAGAGACACATACACCCAGGATCAGAAAGTTTGCTGTCAGCCTGAGTAGAGGATTGGGACTCAGAGGTGCACAACATGACTGAAAGAAAAGGAAACTCCAAAGTTAAAGAATCTAGAAAATACATCTTTGTAAAGCTGGTTTGAAAAGGATTGGAGGGGTAAGACATGAGTGAATATAGATGGAAATGGCTAAAAACATCTTTCCTGGCTAAAAGTTTTCTCCATAAGATTGTAGATGGAACTACTGAAGGAGCAAACCTTGATTAGTAACTGAAAGGAAGGTCAATGCATACCTTAGTTGCTTTTGGTTTAGTCTAACCTGAAAGGGAGCAAGCACACTGGAAGGCAGCCCTGAGCTGTGCAGTGGTTGCCCTGGCTGCTGATAGCTGTGGGAACTCAACATTTCATCCATTCCTTCTACAAGAAGCCAACGAGTGTTAGAAGTCTCCCACATTCAAGGTAAGAGTGTGTAGGTGCTGTATCACAGCAGCTCTTATTTTACCTTGAGTTTACTCTGGAAGGAAGGCAAGAGCTAACTGCAAGGGCAGCTGGCTTCTGAGTTTCTTTTTGTGGACCTTTCCAGTCAATCCTGTTGATGTTTCAGCAATGTTCCTTGAGAGACATCTAATGTCTCTGTCTCTGCAAGAAGGGTCTGAGAACCACCAATTCATGAGCCGTCTTCCAGTTGAACTACAGGAGTCACAACAAACAAGGAAAAAAAGTCCACAAATCAGAAAAAATAACCAAAAAATATTCTCAAAACTGGAAAAAAAAATCTAAACCCTTTTTCTACACAGATTATCAAGAAATCATTTTCTTTCTCTTGAAACTGACATGAAGATAGTCAGAACATTAGTTCTGGTCCAAGGCCAAGGTTCATTTAGCCCACAAAGTTTCTCTTCTACAGAGGCTATAGCAGACACGTAGGGAGAAATACAAGCAGAAAAAGTATATGTAATTCTTTTTCACATCCTTAAGTATCCTCCCATCCTCAGACTATCTTAATCTAGAGGATTTTCTGAGCCTCAGTTAGTTCTATTTAGTGATCAATGATCAACCTTTCTCCCAGGCCTCCCTCTTCATAGAATGGCCTGGGTTGGAAAACACCTTATAGATATCTAGATGCAACCCCCCTGCCATGGGCAGGGACACCCTCCACTAGACCAGGTTGCCCAAAGCCCCATCCAACCTGAACCCAGCTAAAACTTTTGCATCTTCAACAAAAATCCTCATCCTCTGTTTAGGAGGTGTTCTGCAGATGTGTTACTCAGAGCAGAAAGAGCACTCCTTTTTGTTTACTCAGACCCCACCTCCTTTGCTGGTCCCATGCCCCTTTGCTGGAAGAGAGAGTGAACTCTGTGATTTCTCCATGCCACCTAAGGTTTGGCAGAACTTTGAAAGTTTAAGAAGGTAGCCTCATTTTTAGCCACAATCCCCATGCAGGGATGTAATGTGCCAGCTCTGTTTGGTTTCCCCATCTGTCTGCTATGGAAATAAGAGTAAGCAGCTCCAGGCCTAATTCTTTGGATACAGGTGAGCAAGGCAGAAGTGTAGCCCTTCTGGGGATTTCTTTGAATTGCTACCATAAAAATAACATAGGAGATGTTCTCCTTTCCAGTGCTCCATGGCCTCAGGAAGCTTAGATACTCAGGCAAGAGATACATAGCAACACCTGACGGGTGTTGAAATTCACTGTGGATGTCCTTTTGAGTGGCAGTCGACAATTAACCATGGAAGGTGGTTGCACACAAGGAGAGGTACTTGCCACACAAGCCTGTTGTAGCCAAATCTACCAGCTCTGGCGGTCTTCATATCAGGCCATTATCAAGAATGCAAGGAGTATGACAACAAGCATTAGAGACTGGTTTGTAAGGAGCCAAACTTCCCCTTAGCTTCGCAAGCTCTCTTGTCCTTTTCTTCCACCAGCTGTGTGCATCTGCACTCACTGAAGTGTTTGTGGACCGTGGACTTTGGCGAGAGGAAGCCGAGCTTGGGTTACTAGGTGAGTACACCCGTGTCATTAGAGCAGTTGCTCAGGAAAATGATGGAGGAGGGAACCTTCCCAGTGCAGCTCTCATTTTATTCTTTGTACCTTTTTCCCATTGATGTTCAAAGAAGCGCAACTTCTATTGGATATGCTCTGGCAGGTCTCAAGTGGCTTAACAGTGTTCCCTTCCTCAAGCAGGGGTTATGCAGAAGAAGGTAGAACAGAGGACTGGTGCTTTAATTTTTGCCTCCATCTCCCCTGTGCCTGCAACATGACAGTCTTCTTGAAAGTAATCAGCAGTGACAGAAAACATGCACGAAGAGTCTCATTGACTTAGGGAGAGGGTGCTTGTGTGAAGCAAATTCACACGTGGGAGAAAAAAAAGAACAGGATCAGGCCTACGCTTCGTTTTTTTCCCACATTCATTTCTTTTTGCAGGGAATTCACTAATATTAAATCAACCTAGGTGGCAGGAATGTGAGCATCTGGTGGGACCTAAATAGTCTCTTCTGTTCTATTTTTATAGCCATGTATCATTTTTATTCTGCAGAGCTTGTGCATGGCGGAAAGGGTGAGTTCACTTCTCAGTATACAAGCCAAAGGTCTCTTCCAGGACTGCTGCGAAGGATTCGGAAGATGTTTCACTCAAACACAGGATTTATATATAGGCACAAAGCTTTCATTAAACATGAAGAGCTAAGGGGCCAGCTTCAGTCAGCGATGGTAATGTATGCACGTCTTGTAGGCATGCTATAGAGGAGCAGGCTGCCTCGGAGAAATTAATACAGCAAAGGTGTTGATTATTGATGCATTTGTTACTGAGTTGACTCCACCGAATTTTCCCCAGCCAATGTGACTTCCAGATCTATTTGTAGGTTACTAAATGCTCACAGTGTGACTGTCACTTTTGCATTTACTGCAGCTGGTGCCTCGATGTAATATTTGCTACATGCTTTAGGTTACAAACTTGCATACCAAAACTGCTGCTGTATAAGAATAACTCTTCAAGGAGAACCCTGGCAAAGTGGAAAGGAAGATCCCTGTACTAGCACAGCCTTCTCCATCACAACCAAAGGTGATTAAGCTGCAAGGATCCAGAGTGCTGGGAGAGACAACAGTCTTCCTGTAACAGAGGGTACTATAATTTGATGCAACAACTTCTGAATGAATTTCTGGGTGTGCATTTTGTTAATAGCACCACTGAAGGAGGAAATGGATTGCTTGGGGGCTTCCTGGCTAGAGCAATAAGCTACAACTGTTACTGATGGGATGTCACTGTAAAGGGAAAATAGGGGCTATCATGAATAGTTCCTATGGAATTGTCTTGTCCAGAAAACAAGAGTCTATATTGCTTAAAATACTTAAAATTAGGCTGAATAAAACGTGCTAATTTATCTTACTGGCTTCTTCATTTTGACTGCTTGAGCAGCAGGACCTAGCTGTTACCTCCTTTGAATAAGTGACTGATGTATATACATCCTTTTTATTTGGAAAAGGTTGACTTGTCTCTTACACACCTCCTATTTTGTTCCTGTTTGAGGACACATGCATAGATTCACCCTACAGAAGCCTCTGTAATTTTCAGAGTACACTGTGTTCTATTGTGGTTTTTTCTGTCCTCCATTCCCATCATTTATGACCTGACCACCTCCCAGTAAAGGGGAAAAACTTTTTCCAGTAAACATTTTCCTCCTGTGTATACCATTACTTTTTTTTTCAGGTAGGGAACAGAGAGATTTACCAAAGCCATAGAGAAAGCCTGTGGCAGGTGGATTAACCAGCTGCAGCCTTAGACTAGATCTTTTCACAGATGAAGATGGACATCCTGTGATGTGTCCCCACTGCCTCCACTTGCACATCTTGCAAATCTGTCTTGGTGGTCCAAGGCCTGAATACTCCAATGTCATCCCTGAACGCTCCAATTGTGGGTGCAACTTTGGACTCTACCTGGGCCAGACTAGGCCCAAGCAAGCCAATCTGTTGTGGAGCCAGCATAAAAACAGCATCTTCCCTTTTCTTCACAGACACGCTGGAAGTGTCAGCTTTATCTCACCAACATCAGGCAGTCGCTGGACTAACTAGTAATTAAGAAATTGATGCTAAATATTGTTATTACGGTATCTGACTGTGTTGAAATGGAAGTTAGAGCATAGCAGTAGCTTAAACCCCAGCTAATTCAATTACATTGAGCTGTGCCAGAGTCTCTTAAAGCTATTTTCCAAAATAAATTCCAACCTGTATATACACACAAAGCTAAACTGTTTCTCTGAAAGGAAGATTATAGTTTTACTTGTAGAGATCAAGCAGGATATATACTCTAGTGAAAACCTTTCCTGAGAAATTCAGAGAGTCAGGGCAAAGGCAGTACCATCTCATGGAGAGAATTTCCCACCACCTCATATTATCACTTATTTTGAAACTGGAGGAGGGAGGGAAAATGAACCTTTAATAACTGCCCAGCTCCAAAATCAATTTCAGTCCTCAAGACAGCTTGTAAACACACAATATGCTTTAAAAAGGATTGATGCTGAGGAGAGTGAGGTGCACATTTTCCTGCTGTTGAAGTCAAATAAGGCTTTTAAATAGTTTCCATTTTCGAGGGTGTGTAAGTAGCTGCAGTATTAAAAGCCTTCCTCTGGCTGAAGACGAAGGATTTGATTCTCAGCTCTGTTACACACATTTAAATTAGGAGTAACCCACTGAGAACTGACCTGGTGTACATTTGTTATGAGAAAAGAATAGGTCAAAGGCTTGTATTAAAAAAAGCTTCTAACAAGGACATAAATTATGATGATTTACACTTTTGGCCAGGAGTTGAGAGTCCTTTTAAAACCACAGTTGATTGATGAGGCCTCACAACATGCCTGTGATTCACTAAGTGCTATACTCAGTTTGCAGATGGTTACTCTGAAGCACAGTATGGTTACAAGCCCAACAAGTGAATTAGTGACAGGGCACGAACAAAATGTGGGTTGTAGCATCCTAACTATCATACAGCAGTGCACTGGGACAACATTTCTTCCTTGTGGTTGCCCAGTGCATGCCACTCTGACTGACTGAATAAGGTTGTAATAATACCTAAACAGAGTGAGAATGTATATAGTTTTGTCTCTGGACTACCAAAAATAATGACTTCACATTGTACAGTGCTATTGCTTTTCTACCTGCATGGTGTCACATCTCGTCACTCCAAGACCTATGGCTTTGTTTAATAATCCACACTCCACTGAAGTTGCTGATGTAGGAATTAAATTATGCTTAATACTAGGTTTAGAGATGCTTAACAGCTCACCAGGTTCAGGAAGACCATTTTGAAAGACCAGCCAAGACTAGGGACCACTGCCACTGATGGCTCACAACCTGCATGTGCAAGACAGAAAAGATCAGTGGTGGGGTCAGAATGCATGGAGAGGGTGAAGAGTCTGATGGTGTTGGTGGTCATGCAGGGAATCTAATCTAGATGGAGGAAAAGAGCAGAATAGAAAGAAGGTGTGGGAGGCAGGAAGGGAGTGGACAGAGAAATTAGGAGCTGAGGATGAGGGGTCAGGAGGGAGATGGTTGGTACAATCAGCCATTTGGCACTGGGCAGAAAATAATTGCAGTCAGAACTGCAGAAAATGTTTATCAATGTCCACTTTAGCTGCGTCTGCAGCTTTTCCAGCTGTCTGAACACTCTGGCTGAATCCCCTTGGCATTTTTTCTTGAAGGCAACAAAGTAGAGGAGGGAGCAGATAGCACCCGCATTTTAGTTTCCCCAGGGGGCCAGATGTCATGTCATGCAGTCTGTCATGCCATGTTCAAAAACTCGGGGATTCTTGGGAAAGGCACATTATGTTCATTTAAGTTACCACTGTACTGGCAGAACAAAGTGGGCTCTCAGACCCAAACTGTGTTTCCAACAGGCATCGTGCCTCCTCTTGCTAGGGCTTTTTTTCTTACATGGATGTAACACTGCAGAGGCTTTTGCTTGTACTTGTGTGTCAAGCTGATGGTGTGAGGAAAAAAAAGAGCCAAGACTCCACCAACTCCTCAGTTTTCTGATCCCAGCCACCTTGAGTGCAGTTGGAGAAATCTTGTGTGTGCTGATAGCTGAGGGGCATTAACACTAATGCACCTCCCAAACAGCCCTTCCCACTGTTCTCCTGAAAAGACTGCTTAGGACGCACTGTTCAGGAGGGAAATTTACTGCATAAATAGACTTTCCCCAGGATTAAATTTATGCCTACAGCAGATGCATTTCCCTACTGCTAAACCATAGAGGCAAAGTATCTTTGCAAGCATCCGCAGACTCCTGCCTGCAAAGCAGAGCTTTGCATGAGCTTAGAAGCTTTTCCCCGTCAGCAAAGCAAGCTGTCTGATTGCAGCACACAGCTTTAGCTGTAGAACTGCACTGCTTTTAGCATTTGGTGCCAGCATAGCTAGACAGTCAGGGTTCACACTTCCTCGCACCCCCAGGCAATGTCGCTAGGCCAGCAAAAGGCTTGTGGTTCAGGTTGGCCAAGTAGCCTGGTTGGAGTTGGCCCTGGTTCCACAGCCTGTGTACTTGAGATGCTGCTGAGCTCTTCCTCGCTCAGCCTGCTGTAAAGCCACGTTAAGTAGCAGGCAACAGTTACAGGTCAAAAGTGTACAAGAAGATGGCAAATGGTATATCTGACCTACTGAGTCAGGCAAAGGAGATGGCAAAGAAGTGGATTGGGACTTTTTGATATTCCATGCCTTGGCAAGGATGATAATTTCTGTCAGATTGGAAAGTCCTGAAAAGGGCTGTTTTGGGAAGATTGAAAAGGCAGAATTCTGAGCTCTGAATATGAAGCTGCTTGATAGCTTCATAAGGCCACTTACTATCAATCTCATCCTCTTAGCAACTGTATGAACAGCAGGGCATATGATTGAATGTTTTTCATATAAACGTGAAATAAACTGCACTCCATTTCCTGCTGCAGGATTCCTTCAACGGTAAATGTCAGATGTGCAGGATAAAATAGGGGCTGAGATCCACTCCAGATCGCGGCATCTCCTGCATTTCAAATGTGTGTAGAGCTGCCTTTCCACGAGCTACACAAGACTGAATTCATCACACTTTCCAGCACACTGCTAAGTAAAACAGAAGACTGATATACTACTAATAGTTGAGGCTTCTTATAGCAGCCTCATCTGTTATCACATCCTCCGCCATCATCCACCTTCTACTCCTACCTCGCAGTTACTCTGGCCCTCATGCTCTGTTTATCTTGCTCTTCCTCTCCTGACTCCATAACTATTTCCACGTCTTTCACTTGCCTGGGTTCAGTTTGCCTGCTGACCTCCAACGACACAAGCTCATGCAAGTTGTCACTAAAAATCATTTCTGCCATGACACAAGCCAAACGTTCTGGATGCCCGTCATGGGCTGCCACCATAGATCTGTGTTCCTGGCTGTGCTCAGGGTGACCATATGTAATGGTTGCAACTCTGCACTACCCTGGACCTCAGTTTCTTCTCATACGTAAAGAAAAGCCTATAATCTGATGTCATACCCAAACATCATGTAGGGCACATGCTTGATTCTCTGTGTCTTGAGGTCTAGTCAGTCAGAAGCCTGGTTTTGTTGGAAATGACTGGTTTCACTGGAAGTTTGCATTAGCAGAGCCTGAGAATAAATGAAAATATATTTAACATTTAGCCCAAAGCATCTATTACTAACGTGTCGTTAAATCCATTCTAGCAAAACTTGTGTGGTTAAGGACTGGGACAGGAGCTCCATGCCTGATCAGGAGCAGAGTCTGAGGGACCTGAAGAGGGAAAGAGAATTTATTCTATGTAAGATCACTATTAACTGTTACACTGTCATGATGTTTTACAGCAAATGAGAGAGGGTGATTGAGAGAGGGAGAGCAGGAGCCACAAAGCAGCACTTTTATTTTTCAAACCATTCCCATGGCTTAGTAGAGAAGACGACAATAGAAGTTAAAACATCACTTTCCAATTTCCCATCCTTTATTTCCACACAATTCTTCCCTGGAACTGCAATTAGGATATTTATTTCCCTGTCCTGTGCTTTTTCAACACAACATCAGATGGTTTGGTAGCAGACAGAGAAACGTGGCTCTTATCTCCATATAAATATGGGTGCATCCCTCTGCAGGACTAGACCCAGGTATTTGTGATGCTCATAGCCACCATTGCTCTATTACCTAAATGCCCCACATTAATGGGTTTCTCCTTGCATCACCTGAGTGAGGAGAAATTCAGAGCTGAATTACTATCCTCACCTTACAGAGAACTGCATCTTGGAGAAATTATAGCACTGACCAGGTGCACACAGGAAATATGTGCAGATCAGAAACCTCAGTCAAATCAAAGCGGACACAAACAGGAGCCAAATCTGCCTCCCCACCTACCTCTGTCTAGTACCTATATGGACCAGATTTCCCTGATACCACTCCCTGGCCAGGCCCACACAAAGGAGATTTCAAACCACTGGATGATAATCTCAGACATACTGAAATCTTTAGCTGACAGAAACTAGAGAAAACGCACCGATTCAAAGCTGCCAATGATGTCAGTTTACACCTGCTGAGAATTGGACCCAATCCATTCACTGCATCCAATTACACAGACGATAAACCACTAAAATTGTCAGATTTTATATATCTCTAATATAAGATCAAAGCTGTCTCCTAGACTGTAAGATCATAGGGAATTTCTCTCTACTGGATTGGTAAGGAAAAAAATTCTAATGCGAGGCAAGGATTTTCTTTTTACAATATTGCTACTAGAAACAGGGAATTTCCCTTGCAAGGAAATGTGTTCTCATGAGAGATTGTAGAATCCTCGGAGATCATCTATTTCCAATGTCTCTGCCATGAGCAGGGACATGGTCCACTAGACCAGGCTGCCCAATGCCCCATCCAACCTGGCCTGGAATACTGCAAGGGAAGGAGCAGCCACCACTTCTCTGGGAAACCTGTGCCAGTGCCTCACCACCCTCATAGTAAAATGTGTCTTCCTAATACCTAATATAAATCTCCCTTCTTTTAGTCTGAAATCATTACTCCTTGTCCTATCACTACAAGCCCTTGTCCTCCCCAGCTTTCCTGTAGGCCCCTTCAGGTACTGGAAAGCTGCAATTAGAGCACAGTCTTCTCTTCTCCAGGCTGAACAAGCCCAACTCTCTCAGCCTGTCTTCACAGGAGAGGTACTCCAGCCCTCTGATCATCTGTGTCCCTCCTTTGGACCCACTCCAACAGCTCCATGTCCTTCTTATGTTGGGGACCCCACAGCTGAACACAGCACTCCAGGTGGGGTCTCATGAGAGCAAAGTTAAGGAGGAAAATCACCTCCCTTGACCTGTTTGTCACACATCTTTTGATGGAGCCCAGGATACAGTTGGCTGAATGGTTTTCTTCTTGATAAAGAAGGTGGGCCAGGTGCCCACCAAAGCTGCTCTATCCTTCCCCTCCTCAGCTGGACAGGGGAGAGAAAATGCAACAAAAGGTACATGGGTTGAGATAAGGACAGGGAGAGATAATTCACCAATTACCATCACAGGCAAAAAAGACACAACTCAGGGAAATTAATTTACTACCAATCAAATCAAAGTCCAGTAATGAGAAATAAACCCAAGTCTTCAAACAACTCCTTCCCCCACAACTTCTTCCCAGGCTCAACTTCACCCCCAGTTTTCTCTTTCTCCTCCTCATAGTGGCACAGGGGGTGGGGAATGGGGGTTGTGGTTAGTACATCACACTGTGTCTCTGCCTCTCCTTTCCCCTCAGGAGGATGACTCTTCAAACTCTTCCTCTGCTCCAGTGTGGGGTCCTTCCCATGGGAGACAGTCTTCAACCAACTTCTCCAATGTGAGTGCTTCCCACAGACTGCAGTTCTTCAAGAGCTGCCCGAGCATGGGACCCTTCCATGGAGTGCAGACCTTCAGGAACAGACTGCTCCAGCATGGGTCCCTCACGGGGCCACAGTTCCTGCCAGGAGCCTGCTCCAGCATAGGCTTACCATGGGATCACAGCCACCTTCATGCATCCACCTGCTCCAGCATGGAGCCCTCCATGGGCTGCAGGTGGGTATCTGCCCCACCAACATCCTCCACGGGCTGCAGGGATACAGCCTGCTTCACCATGGTCTTCACCACAGGCTGCAGGGGAATCTCTGCTCTGGCACCTAGAGCACCTCTTCCTGCTGCTTCTTTGCTGACCTTGGTGTCTGCAGAGTTGTTCCTCTCACCTCTTCTCACCCCTCTCTCTGGCTGCAATTGCTCTTGGTGGGTCTTCCCTCCTTCTTACCTATATTATCCCTTAGGCATTACTACCTTTGCTGATGGACACAGCGATGGCTAGAGACAGGTCTGTCTTGGAGCCAGTTGACGTTGGCTCTATCATACACAGAGCAAGCTTCTAGCAGCCTCTTGCAGAAGCCAACCCTGTAGCCAACCCCACCCCCCAAACCTTGCTATGCAAATCCAATACATAAAGACAAAAAATATTTTTTAAAAAAGCTTGGAAAATATGGCTCCAGCATAAAGTGTATAAAGCAGGAGTTGAACCTTCAAATATAGCCAGACTTCCCATAACACGATACCCAGCCAAGTGCTAAATGAGCACCAAACAGTGAGTGACTAACATCCCTTCAAAGTCAGTAAATATTCTTACACCTCCTTTTCAATGCTGTATACCAGCATTTTGGCCCCCAGTGACACCAACAGTAAAATTCTCATTGATTTCTGCAGCGCCAAGAGTTCACTTAGGGAATTTAGATGATTCATGTGGATTCTACACGCCTAATCAATGGCTAAAGCAAAAGAAGGACTCAACCTATGTAGGTGGAGGTACTTTGGTGCCAGACTGTTGGCAGCTGCAGTGCTTTGGTAATTCTGCTCTGCTTCTGGTACTGAAAGGGATTGTGTAATCCCATATCTTGTTCTCTCTTAGAAACCTGTTTTCTGTTAGCGTTTGCTGTTAGCCTGTTGTAGTCATTAGCCTCTTGCAAAGAAAGTATGGCTTTATTTATTACAAAAAAAAAAAAGACAGTCTGTGTGCCTGCTTCTCTTCCTGTGGGAATTTGATCAAATTTAGCTCTACAAATGCAGAAATAATTCCACTCAGAAGACAACACAGAGATGTTATTGTGTATGTGAGATCCAATGCATAGTTTCAGAACTGCAGGAAATATTGGCTTCATTTTTACAGCATGGGGACTCTTCCTCCCTAACCAAAGAAGCACATGAAACCTTTTCACAACACTTCTCATCTCACTGCCTGAAGTCTTTTCCAGCCATCTCTGGCTCCAGGTCATGTCCTTCTAGAGTCTTGTCAGCTTTCAAATTGTCTCACCTTTTCATTCCTACTTTCCTTTGCACTTGCTCATTATCTCTCTCCTTCATTCTCAGCAATCTAGTCCTTGGTTTAGGTAAATGTCAACTTTTCTCTCTACTGGCCTGAAATGATATTTTAACATTTATGCTCTTGCTTTGCCTCAACTCATAATTAAAATGATCAAATTAGCTATTTCATTAAAGTCAATGGCCAGACTGCTAACAGACCCTTCTTTTAGTATAATTTAACATCAGCATACAGTGCAATGAAGGTGCCCAGCACTTAACATATGCCAGCATCAGCTGGGATAGATACCAGCTAGCTCTGAACCTAACTACAATAATTTAACACCACTGAGATGGAAAACAATGTTTTACATCAGTTGCTGTAGTTTAAGTATCCAGGACCAATTATTCCAGTGCTTCCACTCAACTATATCACACAAGTTATCTTAGCTTCTGTTCCAGGTGTCTGAATTCAGCACAACCATCTGGTGTGAACAGAGATTGCTTTAACCTACCTTTATACCCTCCTAGTCCCTTAGTCTGCCTGCTTGTGGTGTTGGTTAAAACAAACTCAGAATTACCAACAGACATCCCACCGTCCACGAACAGCATGCACTGCTCTGCCCCTGACATCCTTTTCCTCGTGAGACCTATCACAAGACCCCTATTATTAGGGAGAGCCAAGTAGAGCAGTTCATTTAAAATTACTATATTGACTCAGTGTCTAGGAAAGATCCACGAGGGTTATGGAAAGGCACTAAAAACAGCTGTACTGTAATGAGAATGGGTCTGACTAGTGACACACATGAGCCAAAAATTTCCTTGAAGGGCTAGGTTAGCACACACAGGAGAACAAGGGCTTTGGTATTTAACAGTTGTTTTATTCTTTGCTTTTGCTAAAATGAACCACTTGATACTGATATATTCTTTGCCTTTTCAGAAATGAACCACTCAGGACTGATAAAAAAACCCAAACCCAGTGTGCCTTCTGAAGGGTTTGGTATCCTTTCCTAAGTGTGCCCCATAAAGAGTAACGTTAATTTTACACAGACAAATCTGAATTTTAATGACCACATTGAGGTCTTACTGTTCCCACTGTGGGAAAGGGGATCTGGGAGACAGAGCTGAAAAGTCTCTTGGACAGCTAAACCTGGTGTTCATAGTGGCTTCAGAGGGGTGAAAAACCACCACCCACATGCCCTAAACCAAAGAGCCACTTTAGCAAACCTTGTCCATCAGGACCCCAGCATCAGCAAGTAGGCAAAGTGTAATAAACAGCTGTTTTATACCACTGGTATCGTTAAAGGCCATAGTACTGTAGTTGTATATCCCTGATGTCTATGCTAATCTCCTCTGAAAAAATCCTCCTTGGCAATTACAATCTTGTAATTACACTGTGACCAGTGTAAACCACTCTGAATTTATCCTGCTGTTACGTTGTGTATGGTACAGCCTATGGAACGGATTTGCTTCATGCAGAACAAACACAACGCAGTTTCAATGGGACATGGTGGGGTTTTTCCTTCCTTTCCTGTGATGTCCTAGATGGGAATCTTTTAATGCCATGAAAGCATTGGCAAGTTGCAGAAAGTCGTGCGTATTTGAGACAGGTTATGTGGCAGTTGGGGCAAGGACTGACTGTTTTGGAGGGGAGGAGAGCTTTGCTGTAATGAGAAATATTACAGACATATAAAACCTCCTTTTCATTAAATATGTCTCCATTTAATTTCTTTACTTTTATGTTTTCGTGTGTCCTATCTCAATGACATCTGTGCTGATGGATTTTTCCATTAGAAGCTAGAGTAATATCCTAATTAGTTATTTTATAAGTAGCCCACCTTTGGACATAACCAAGTATTTCTTCCAGTGTTTCATGTTTGCCCTTATTAAAGCCAAAGGCTCTTAGTGGGTGCTTATAGCAACGATGGAGCCAGATTCTTCTCAGGGGTGTGCAGTGAAAAGACAAGAAGCAATAGCCACAGGTTGCAGTGGGGGAAATTTTGGCTGTTTGCAAGGAAACATTTTTCACAGTGAGGATAGCTAGGCACTGTTATCCAGAGAACCTGTGGTATCTCCATCCTTAGATAAATTAAACTTATCTTCAGGCAACCTGACCCTACTTTGACACTAGCCTTGCCTTAAGCAAGAGGCTGAACTAGACATCTCCCTAGATACTTTCCAATCTATAATATATATATAATATCTTAAAATATATATGCAAGACAATTCTATTGTCCAGAGTGCTTAGGCAAAGTGCAATACTCTCAATTTTAAATGGCATGAAAGATGGCTCTGAAGACATCTAGACTTGAGCTCCTGAGTTTCTTCTGCTTTTGAGCTGAAGATCTACCAGGTTCTTTGTGAAAGAAAACATGTAATGCACCTCAGAAAGCCTAAAAGAACAGCAAAAATATAATTGAATCAATCAGCAGGCAAACTCAGAATATTTTTTACAGCTGTTTTTCCAGAAGACTTTACTCTGAGATTTCCTGCCATCCAATGATGGAAGAGACAATCCACGTTAACATGTGTGTGTAGTCAAAGCTGCTTGACCTTTGTCAATCATACTTTCATTGGAAAATTTCATGATAGATGGAGACACAGTGGCAGAAATTGGTCAGCACATAATTCCAATCATAGCCTATTCATGGAGAGTTTGTGAACAGAAGAAAAAAATTAAAAAGAAAGGTAACATTTATCAGAGAAATTATTGATGGCAAATTACTCTCTCAATTATGCCTGTTCCCTATACTCCATTAATGGTACCTTACCTCGCAGCTTGGAAGAAGGAAGGCTGATATATTAGCCAGGTTACTGTATTAACTGTCACTCAACAAAAGAGCAAATCATTAAATCTGCAAACTCTGCAAGCAAATCACTGTAAGCCATCCTCAGGAACACGCACAATGACTTCACTCTCACATAACACTTGGCATGTCTGTGAATAGAAACAGCACTGTTTCATTTAAAGTTTGATTTATCATCACGTTTATGGTGGACTGCATTGGGTTTGCATGGCAAGGTTTTGGTAGTGGGGAAGCTCCTGGGGTGCCTTCTGTGAGGAGCTGCTAGAAGCTTGCTGTATGTATGATAGAGCCAATGCCAACTGGCTCCAAGACAGACCTGTCTCTAGCCAAGGCTGAGTGCATCAGCAAAGGTGGTAGTGTCTAAGGGATAACATAGGTAAGAAGGGGGGAAGACCCACCAAGAGCAATTGCAGCCAGAGAGAGGGGTGAGAAGATGTGAGAGGAACAACTCTGCAGACACCAAGGTCAGCGAAGAAGCAGCAGGAAGAGGTGCTCTAGGTGCCAGAGCAGAGATTCCCCTGCAGCCTGTGGTGAAGACCATGGTGAGGCAGGCTGTATCCCTGCAGCCCGTGGAGGATGTTGGTGGGGCAGATACCCACCTGCAGCCCATGGAGGGCTCCATGCTGGAGCAGGTGAATACATGGGAAGCCCTCAGTGGAGCAGGCTCCTGGCTTGTGTCAACACACTGCATGGACATGCATGTTCCTTTATATTTATTTATTTTTAAAGTAAAATGATAAATTCTTGTAATTTAACACAAAACTGCACAAATAATCTATAATTGTGTCATTAGACCATTAAGGTCTAAATAAAAATTAAGTTCAGACCAAAAGTACAAAAAAGTCTGGTTTCATATTTTAAATGCACCTGTTCTGTGTAAGCTATGAGTATGTGATGACTTTCAATCTTACAAATGCTCTTACTCTGCCATCCTCTAGACTTGTTTAATCGTGGCAAGAAACATTTAGTTGTACTCCAGGACACACTGTGGTAGACTGTGAACTAAAAGAGAGATGAAAATGGAACTCAAGAATGTTTCTTCATTGAATACATGGATCAGACAAATATCTGGATTTAAGCTCCTTTCAACTGAATTTCCTTGCATGGTCCTGGTTATCCCTGTGCTTCATGACGTTATTGAACAGGGGTGGCACTACCAACCATCTGAACATCAGGGTCTTTGAATATGCCTCCATCTGAGCTCCAAAAATTACAGCACACTATTAATCATAAAATCATAGAATCATAGAATGGTCTGGGTTGGAAGGGACCCCAAGGATCAGAGAGTTCCAACCCCCCCTGACACAGGCAGGGACACCAACCCCCAGGCCTAGATCTACACAAGGCTGCCTCAGGGTCCCATCGAACCTGGCCTTGAACACCTCCAGGGATGGGGTGTTCACCACCTCTCTGGGCAGCCTGTTCCAGCCCCTCACCACTCTCTCTGTAAAGAACTTCCCCCTAATATCTAAACTAAACCTTCCCTCCTTTAGCTTCAATCTATTCCTCCTTGTCCTGTTGGACTGTATATTGGATTCTCTATTCACAATGTTGCAAAGAATTCTGAAGGGCTCTCAGTGCAGTTGGGGTTATGGTTTTAATTCAAACAGAAGAAAACAGCCCTCTGAGGCCCTAGCTGGTCCTCCTGAACTGCATTTCGCATCGGTGGGCCATCATTGTCTTGTGTTAGTTTCTTCTGTTCCATGTTCCACATTCAGCTTCTCTTTCTCACAGCTAGATTCCTGCACTTTGTTTAATGAGGTAAAAGCTTTTCTAGGTGGGACTCAAATTTCCTTCAGCTTATTGCACCATCCCTGACATTGGCCAGAGGTGGATTTCTAAGAAAGAGAAAGGACTGAGTCAGCATATGCTGATATTTTCCTGGCTTCTGTAAATTGCCATCTAGGAATCCCTGACACAGACACTGTGTCTTTGTATTTAATAGTCCTTAGCAGATATTTTCTTTTATGAATTTGCCTAATTGCTTCCTGAACTCATGAAACCTTTAGCATCTACAACATCCCATGGGAAGAAATTTCACAGCCTAATTACATGTTACACAGGGGACTGTTTCTTCTTACTCGCTCTGGACCTGCAGTCAGCAGCCTGCTAGTTTCATTATTATCCCCTAGTTGTTGTATTGAAAGAGGACATGAAGACAACTCTCTTCTTTCATTTTCTCCATAGCACTCAGGGTTTTAAAGGCCTCTTTAAAATTCCTCCTCTGCTGTTCCCTTTTGAGGGAGAGGAATCTCAGTCTTTTAATCATCCTTCACACAGTTATCCCTTGCTGTGTCACCCTTTCTGTGCCTTTCAGTTCTCCTGTGCCTTTTTGAGCTAGTCAGGACACAACTCCATACAGTCTTCAGCATGTGAGTACTGTGGAGTTACATGGGTATGACAAAGTTCTTTCTTACGTTGCCAACTCCCTTTCCCAATGTCTGGTTCATATTTTCCCCCCCTACAGAGCAGCACAGTTATTTCATGCAAAGTATTACTCCTGCCTTAAAGCCTTCCTCCTAAATCATACTAAACACCTGCTCTGCCTATGCTCAAACATCTCTCAGTCTCCACAGGCTAAGCATCTCATATCTAAGCTCCACACAAGTTTCATCAATTAATTCACCTAATCTTGACCCAGTGGTGATTCTTGCATGTTGATCCCACGTAAGGTGGTGGATGTTGTCTTCAGTCCATGATGGTAGAAGATTGCTGTCTCTCTTTTGGAGCTCTAGAACTATTATTAATTATTAAATGTTCTGGTAGAACATTTTGTTTGCATAGAAAAGATGTGAGGGTCTCCAGAGAGGCTTAATACTGCTGGTGTGCTGTACTGGCATGCAATGTCACCACCTGCAAAACCCACACAGAAGTGTTCGCCTGTGTAAACCAGAAGCTTTCACTATTTCTTTCTACTGGGCAAATACATAAATCAGGTTATTACACACCTTCCCCCACGCAGACATGCATTTCTGAGAAGTACATTTGCAAGATCTGAAATTAAATGAAATGTGGATTAATGATTCAGTTGCTTGGTTCATAATAGACAAGGCACAGACCAGCAGCATCCATGAATGAATAAGAAAAACAGTAGATGTCAAAGCAACTACAAGTATAGCTTGGTCGAGTTTGTTTCTCTGATTGTCTTCTTGCCCACTGGTGGCAATGGGAATAAAAACATGTATTAAATTCAATAACATGCAGTTTTTGAGAGGAAAACACAACAATAAGCCTACCCTGGCTGAGCAAGCAGGATGGAGACCTGGGTGCTCTTGCACTGAGCTATATCTCCTGACATTTTCTTCAGCTTCTCTGTTCACTGCCCAATTTTTGTGAAATGATGTTAAAAGAAAGTGTGGTATAAGCAGCAATGGGTTTACTGAACCTCAATGCAGGGTAACCACCTGAGAGGCTCTTCAGTTGCATGACAACCATTAATGTGGCATTGTTCTCAGAGTCTTCTTTAAATGGATGCCACTACCTTCGTCGTAGCTTCTCTGAGCCCTTCAGTCTATGGAAAACAATCCTTTTATCAAATGTTGTAAAGACAGAATCCTTGAAAGGTTACAGCTTAAGCTTATTATTATTATTAACCCAAGGGAATGGCATGAAGCTGCAACAGGGGAGGTTTCAGTTGGATATTAGGAAGAGGTTCTGTACTGAGAGGATGCTCAGGCACTGGAACAAGCTCCCCAGGGAAGTGGTCACAGCACCGAGCTTGACTGAGTTTAAGAAGCATCTGGACGATGTGCTCAGTCCCATGCTCTGACTTGGCTGGCCCTGTGTGGAGCCAGGAGTTGGACTTGATCCTTATGGGTCCCTTCCAACTCAGGATATTCTATGATTCTGTGATTATCCAGACAGATATTTCAATGTCTTGCAAAGGTGTGGTATCTATTAGACTTCCCTAACATTAGTCCTATATATAAAACACAGAGTGAAGCTTGACCCAAGATTAATCCAAGATGGCCAGACCAAAAGTGGAGCAAGAAAGCTTCCTTGTTGTCTCGAGTACTTTTGTGTACTGTTCTTCAAATCCAGTCCATGCTGGAGTATACATCTGCTATATCAGAGGTTATGATATATCAGCCATTCTGGATACAAATTTGCCCAAAAAATTTTGCCACTGACTGTGGGGAAGTGTGGCCATTCTTCAGATGGCTCCAGCCTGGGCTGTGCTGCCACTGATAATTATATGATCAGAAAACAGGCAAAGTAACTTCTCCAAATTCACATTTGCTAAGTTAAAGGGTGCTTTTTTCTCCTAATACTTTTTCAATACTTCACTTAAATCATGATTATGTACAGCAATGGGAGAGGGGAGGGGAAGAGCTTGAACCACAGTGTTGTAGAGATTGCAGACCAGCCTTCTAGGCCTTTCAACAGAAGGGCTTATCTTCTTTCAAAACACCCCAAATCTATAATATATTTCAAAATGCTTGACTTTCCTGTCTACATCTGCTGACTGGAGAAATGAATTTGGTGAGCTCAGAGAATATTAGAGGAAGGTATGTGTCTGCCAAACCACTGAGCTGGCAAAGATCTTGCTGAGGACTTGCAGCTGGCCAAAGGCCTATTATTTATCTAATTTACTGACAACAGTGCTATGTTATTTTCCTTCTTCAGGCATCAAGCTGAAGGATATTGTAATGTATTTGGGCTGTAGCCCCATGAAAGAGAGCAAAGGGTTGACTTGCTCATCCTAAGTCTCCCCTAATACTGCCAACAATTTTCCACTTGACCTGAAAGCAGATGGTTCTAGTAGATATAAACACTATTTTATATGGTTTATTGTATGCCTGTAAATTCCTTCACAGGTCATACAGGATGCTGTGTCCATGGGATTTCCACTGTGATCTGACAAGTAAAAGTGTTTCACAAATTCTGAGTTCTGTGAACTGAGCTCATCTGGGAATTAGCCAGTCAGTCAGAAGAAACTGAAGTCCTAGAAAACACAGGCAAGTATCTCATCCAACTATTCAGAGTCCTTACTGAAGGCTGGAAGTCTGCGTTCATTTCTCTTTTTCCATCAGAGAAGGAGGACACTGAAGCCCACATCTGCTATCCATAACATCACCCTATCTCCTCCTCTCCATAAAAGCACCCTCATAACTTCTACCATTTTGGTAAGGAGAGGGAGAAGCTCCATCTATCATCTCTATCCACATTGCAATTAAAAAAACCCCAAACAACAAAATCCTGAAAAAATAGAAACAAACTGAACCAGATTCACTCAGCACAGAGAGAAGAATGAAAAATTAATCACCAGCTGAGCAATCAGAGTATTCTGCTGGGAGTGAAAGAGTTTGAGGCTCCAGCTACTCTTCAGAAAATGTGTTTTATATATTTGTGTGATGGACACTTCATCTCACATCCCAAAGCTTCCACCACTCCAACACTGAACCAATTACCTGCCAATCAAACTATCAGATTAGTACACACACTTTTTTTTTTTTTGGATGCCACCTCTGGTTTCCATAGAAACTGTTTTAAACCTCATCCTGTCTCAATTAGAACTTTTTATAATTTCTCCACCCTTATGAAATTGTTTGTGGTTCCCATGGTAATCACTGAAAATTTGCTACCTCTCGAGTACAGCTTCTTAATCAGAGGCTTCACCAATAGCCATGTCCTGTTGGAGCAGTACAAGAGAGGTTCTAATCCTCTTTTGAGCGAGGAGTGTGTCCTATACTCACCCATAAGACCCAAATCCACACTAGGCCTCCTACCAAGGAGTCTCACATCAAGGTTTTGAACGTGGTAGGTTTCATTGTACTCCACAGAGCACTCTACAGTGTCCCCATTTCATTGACTGCAAAGATGAGCCACACAGATTTACACTGATTTTCACCAGGATGGTCCCTCAGGTCAGGTTATCTCAACAAGTGGAAAAATTCAGGTCTCCTTTGCTAAGTTTTGCACTTGTCCTGTTCCCTTTTCACTGCAGCACGGTGCCACACACTGATGCAGTACAGCTGCCAATGGTCCAAATGCCCCATGTACATACATTTCATGTTCAGGTGTTCAAAAAACCACTAAGTTAATGCAAACCAATTTGTTTTTACACACACACATATGCACACACTACACTTACAACCTACTTTATACATTTTCCTTCAAGCCTAGATAGTGATTTCCATCACTATAAATATGCCAGTCCATGATACTATGTCCTACTAGAGTCCTGGAATTGGAGAGCTTGCTTTGACACTAAAGGAAGCTGTGTAGCTCATCTCAGACCTTTTTATTTTCAAAAATCAGCCCACATGGCTCCTCCTCTATAACAGTACTACTTTGTGTCCTGCTCTGAGCCTTTTATCAAGGTTTGGAAGCAAGACTTGTAGGTAATATTCACTGGCCTTTCTGACTCAACTCCAGCATTTCAGCAACTTCTCTTTATCCATCTGTGATGCTACTGGGCATCTCTCCATCAAAACACTAGTTGTACTTGCAGCTGATACTGGTGCTCATTCCTGTAGTGACTGATAAAAAAAAAAACAAACACCTGTGTTTCAAATGTTGATGTAATATAAAATACAGATATATGCATATATCTTCTGGATGCACAAGGCATCGCTTGATGTGGAAAAATCCCATCCTCTCCTGTTCCAGTGAAGCCAGGACTTCACCCAGGGGACTACTGTATCCAGGTATCATGATTTTCATCCAGCAACTGCTGCATTCAGTTCCTCCTTCCTCTCTGAAATAAGCAAGATATTTTGGAAAGATACCTACTTTTGACAGAAAAAAATAAAGTGAAAGAACATCATTTTTCCTCTACAGGGCTGTCCCTAGTAGTTATTTACTAGAAATATGGTTTTTTATTTGCAGTGAAATGTGACACATGACACACATTGATCCTATAGAAATTACTATCTTGCACATCCCTGTGGTGCTCAGTTCTATTTTGCTCCTGCTTTCTCAGCACAATGTATCATCTCACCAAGACATCTCAGACTTTATTTTTGGGGGAGGGGGGAGGGAAATAATTTTTCTGTCTTTCAGTCATGGAATTTCTTTCTCAAATTGACATTAATCAAGGATCTGGGCTGGTGGATTATGATATCAGATGTGATATCATCATTATATGTGTATATATAATATATATTATTCTCCCAGTACCTGCCTTTTGTGTCCTGGGCTGTGTGACTAGTGCAATTGCTGGTGATGACTGAGACAAAAAAGCCATTGAATGCTTCAATCTTCTCCATATCCCAGGTAACCAGGTCTCCCATATAATTCTGAAGGGGGCCCATATCAGAACTGGTTATCTCGGATGACTATAGAAACCCAGGGTTCATAGTTAGTTCATACCCTGTGTCAGGAGTTGCTGTTTATACTTCACAAAAAGATAAGCTATGAAGCTGGGATGCTGTCAGAAAGCTTCTTCAACATCTTTTTCTCCCTGTGGTTGGCTACAGTCTGAGATTTCCCTTCAGAGGGAACTGTAATTATCTTAGTCTATGTAGCTGGTAGTCTTTAGGAGCTGTTCATTAATACCAAGCAGGGTATCATTTTCTTTTAAAGCCATATAGAGCATTTAAAGCAATAGAATTCTACACTTGTTAAGGCACACCAGAATCTAAGAGAAACTTCTGTAGCCTTGTATTTGAAAAGGAAAGGCATCTTGAAGCATTTGACATTTTGGTATGTCAAAGAGTTTAAATAAATACCTGGTAATCATGTAACTCAACACTGGCATCCATTTGTTAACCAAGTAAAGGCATTTGGAACCTACAGCAGATCAAAGAGCAGCAAAACCATTAATTTATATGTTGAAAAGCCAATGTAATGTCACACTCTTCAAGGGCCTGGCAAACAAGGCATCAGAAGGTAACAAATTGCCACCGAGACTTGTTAGCAACTTTATTAGACACAGACTGTAACCCCAGTTTTGAAAGAAAATAAGGATAATAAAAATAGCATTATTTTGGTGCTGCTCCAGAAAGTCAGTACCTCATCACAAAGAAATATTATTTTTCCACAAAACCTCAAAGCTGCAAGTGATTTTCAGCTCAGTCTAGCGTCCCTCCACAGCACCATACCTTACAGAAAGATTATAAGTTTTTTTAAAAAAGGAATTAAGAGTAAGTATTATCTCTAGCATTTTAAAGGCTTTTTTCCAACCTCACAGAGTCACTGAGGTTGGAAAAAAACCTTTAAGGTCATTGAGTCCAACCATAAACCTAACACTTCCAAGTCCATCACTTTACCATGTCCCTGAGTGCCATATAGAGAGGTTCAATGCATTTATTGGTGTCGTGTCCCTGGGAGATGGGGAAGGGCTCTGAATACATGCTATGTCTCTTTATGTGTATAGGCTTTACAAACAGTGATACAAAACCAGAAGTATCATGTCAATGGTGGCATGGAAAGCTTGCATTGGATTGAGGGTTTGCCTCCTCTTTCCACGTCACAGGTACAGCTCTTGGAAAATCCCTGTTGATACTGTTTATACAAAGGGAGCTGCTTGGTGCCATTGTGGTGCAATGTGTATAGCTTGCTTCCAGCAGCAAACCCCACCCTGCATTACTTATTTCTGCTTCACGCAACCCCTGCTTAGCCTGATGCAAACATAGGGGACAAGGGGAAATGGCACTAAGCTGTTCCAGGGCAGGTTTAGATTAGACTTAGAAAAAAATTCTTCACTGAAAGAGTTGTGAGGGCCTGGAACAGGCTGCCCAGGGAGGGGGTTGAGTCACCTTCCCTGGATGTGTTTAAAAAAAAAGGGGCAGATGAGGTACTTAGGGATATGGTTTAGCTTAGGATGGGATTTATTGGACTTGATGATCTTCAAAGGTCTTTTCCAACCTTGAGATTCTGTGATTCTGTGAAACAGAAAAAGAAAAAACAAAACCACCACCAAGAAAAAAAAAGGGATTTGAGATTGGGAAATCAACCTTTTAATTAGCATCTCAGATTCCAATAGAGTGTTAGTTTCTTAAATTGTCTGTGTTTATCAGTGTAAGCATTTTCTGGTCCCCCAGCAATGTCTGGAAATAAGAACCGACAGAGGTGAATGATGCAGTAGAATATACACCTCATTGATGTGAAGTAAGGATATTGCAGCTATTGTTTACCTAGAGGTAAATTTCTCCAAGGCTGAATTAACAAAATGACAGTGCTCTGATTAGATTACCCTGTTAGTTTTGCACTAAGCTCACTTGTGGATCTTTTTTTTTTTTCCTAGAGAAACATGTAGGCAGCATAATACTCCCCCACAAGATGCAGGATCCTAGACATCTGAGATCTAGGACCCAACATTCAGTGTTTATTCCCTGCAGGACTGCAGAGGGAGATTGGGTTCCTCTGCATCCTTTATTAATCCTTCCTTCACCAAGCACAGAGTAGCAAGAGGATTCATTTATCTTCTCAGAACAGAAGTCTGGAAGCCCCTGAAGAAGCAACATAGGTCTATCCTCCAAAAGATGTCAGTGGGGATTCTTTCTTGTTTAGAGAAGTTCTGTACCACTCACATTTGTAATTTCTATGTCATTTAACAGAGATGCTGGGATAAGTTCCCCCCTCAAAGCAACATGTATCTCATCCATGTCTGTAAATCGAAGCTTCAGCTGGAGAGGTCTCCATCCCTTGTGTCAAAAGAACATAGGAGCACAACCTTCAGTAACCTATTGGGCAGAAGCACAAGAGGGCTATGATTTGCTCTGATTTAATGGGGAAAGGGGAGCTCTGGGTTCCTCTCACTGCTTCTGTAACTGTTAAATGTGGAGTGTATGACCAGCCCTTAGAGGAAGATCAGAAACTAGGTCTTCTGCTTCCTAGGTGAGACAAGGAATTTAGGCTTCTTTTTCTGGAACCCCGGTGGACTTTGGTGCAGATTCCAGCAGCAGAGAACAAGAACTTCAAGAACCTGGGAAACATTGGTGACAAATACTTACTGATGGAAAATGTGTATGTTTCAGTGGGAGTTGAACATAGGGTTTTAAACTCATAATTCTGGGCTTTGCTTCTTGCTTTTCATGTTTATATTCTTACTGAAAGAATCAACTTGTACTCATTTCACTCTTCAGTAGTATCTTCTGAAGTCAGTGGGTCTGCTGAGAAAGCAGATAACCATTTATCCAGATCAATATCTGAACTGGGTCACCATGCAGCATCCATGCAAGAGAGGGAGTAAACAACAGTCACCAGTCTTAAGATATCTCTGGCTTCACAGGTCCTGCGAATTTCCCTGCTAGAAAACCCATCTTCACCACATTCTGCATTGTCACAGGTGCAGCTGTAGCTAAAATCCCAGTATTGAAAAGCCTGGAGTAAAATTCCAGTTCTGAGAACAAGTTAAGTGCATATATACTTCTGTATAGCACGAGAGATCCTGCTCAAAATTGCACAGGTGACTTTATTTACATCTGTGTCAGTGAGGTCAAAATCTCATCCAAAATGTTCAGCTTTTTGTGTTAGCTAGCAAAAATGTTCACGCTCTAACTAAATCTGTCTTATAAATCACCTTGACAGTCCTCATAATTCAACATAATAGGGTTCTTTTCAGAAAGAATTGTCTCTCAGCTGATGTAAGTGGATGGACAAGATAACCTAAGAGGGATTTATGTCTATGAAAAATGCAATTCTTGACACTTTTCTTATTCCTTTGTGACTCCACCCATCCAGCAGTGGTCATATCCTGAGCATTAAGGAGCATTATCTCCATTAGCTCCCCAGATCTCTTTGCTAGTCAGTATGCTGTGGCATTCTTCTAGTTAACACATTCTCTTTTTATATTCTTTGCTGCAAGACTCATTATTCCACATTTATCTGCACTGAACCGGATTTGTCATCTTTTTGCCCAATTACTTAAATGATCTAAGACCTTTTGTGTCTAACTGCATTGTTCTTCATTATTTACCTCTCCTCGTCATTCACTGTCACCCAGAAATCTTGCTTTCAATACCATCCAAATCATGTCTATAAATAATGAAGTATTAAAAAAGAGCTATGGTATAACACTCATAGCGAAATGCCTTCTCAGTTGAGACATGGGAAATAAACACAGTTTCTGTATGTTTTACACATCTTAGTCTGATGCCTTCCTGTCACTCTGTGCTACCTGCAGCCTTCAGATGTAAAAGGCACGTATTGAAGCTGCCAACACAAACATTCATTTATGAGCTCACTATCTCAGGGCCATAAATCAAAGGAGTATTTTCCACCTAACTGTACTCCTTAGGTTGCAAAATAACCTTATGAGTACATTGATGCCTGTGAGACTTAGTAATTATGCAGATCCTTTCTGCCATCTCGATTGGCAGGAAAGAGGAGAGGTGATGACTTTCTTCAAGCTACAGTTTCTCACCCAGCTGAAGGGGCCCACCTCCTCCTCATTGGTAAGGTATCTTCGGGGATAAAGCCATACTGGGCAGGTCAAGCTCTTCCTCATTCTCAGGGAAACATTCCTGTTAAAGGATACAGGTTTAGGGAAATCAGAGGGACACTGGAGGAAAGAAGGAAAGTTTGGGTACATAAGGGAGTGTGAAAGTCAGGAAAATACTAGCCAGAGCTATAGAAAAGAGCAAATGGCAGGTAGGGGAGCAAGTCCTCTCTGGCAGCCAGAGAAGAGGATACATTTTAAGGTAAGATATTCTTTGTAAATGGATAAAAAGTTATTTTTTACTTTCAAATGCACTCCTGTTTTCCCGAAAGGGACAACACACCTTTCCTATTTCAAAAGGCAGGAAGAGCATAGCCTGTGTTTCTTAGCCAACCTCGTTAGGTTGGGATGCCTATTTCATGGATGAAAAAGAACCAGCAACACACACACATACATACATATAGAGACACACGCAGACACCAGACTTACCACAAATTCTGACCACTTCAACCCTCACCCTCAGCCCCCTGATCTTTGCTCTTTTCACACTGAGCAGCATATTCAAATCAGGTTTCAAGGTTCGCTGTAGAAGCCATATCACAACTATTCATTTTCTTTCCCTTAAACACCTCAGGACATCTTTTTTCAAGTTTAGAAATAAATAAATAATCTTCACCTATACCTGTGAAGCCTGAGACCAGGCAACAACTGCAGCAGAGAAGCGTAGGTGTTGGAGACACGTCCTTCAGTTGTAGTGACCAATAAGTGAGATCTTCCACCACTTGCAGCAATTCATTTCATCCTTGTTTCGTCCTGAATCTTCCAAGTATATGATGCCACCAGTGAAGGGCACTTCCAAATAAAATGCATCAGCAGATAATTTGTTCCTTCCTTGACACCCTGCATAAACTCATGAAAGCCATGATGTTCACTTACATGGTTACTAGTAGCAATATTAGAATGACAAACAATATAACGTTACTGATGGATCTGTTTAGGTTGCTGAAATGCCTAGAACTGGCCCCTGCTACTGAATCGTCAAGCCCTTTTGGCCTTTTTCTGTAGGGCAAGGTGTGGAGATACTGAAGGAACCGGCAGACCCCAGTATCCCCATGCAGCGTCCTTTCACAACTGAAGACTGGTTCCCTCCCAAATATCCTTATGGCAAAAGGAAGCAGGAGCAACGCCCTACTCCTTCCTTCCCCTCCTCCCTTTGGCAGTTAGGGCTGGTAGAACACGCAGCAGAGACATGCTGTATCCCATTAAGGGTTGTAGCGGTAAACAGGCTCTTCAGGAACACCAGGGTTAGTCATGTTCTCAAGTGCAGTAGTTAAAAAACAGCTGAGAAGTTTCTGGATGAGCAGTTCACAGAGGCTGCAACGGAGGCTACCAGTTTGGTCAAGCTTCCCACCATCTGTCACCAGAGACACTGCAGATGCTGCTGATTGAGAATCCAGTGTCTACAGCACTAACACACAGAGACCAGGAGGGCACAAGGCATATATAAGGAGGCCAGGGAATTTGCTGGTTGTATATCTGCATCCTCAGTGTCTCTCTCAAAATTACAGAACTTCCTGTTCTTGACTGTCATCCTTAACTGGTCTTTAGGATGTATATCTGTGCATTGACTGTCCTTTCCTCTTTCTCTGGCTCTTGGAGAGTAATGCCCAAGAAGAGCTATTTCTTGTACCGAGGGAATGGATATATGCCCACCTCTAAAAGAACAACATTTCTCTGCAAGCATTTCTCAGTCAAGCTTTTGCAGTGAAAGCAATTTCTTCTGGCATCTCTGCAGTTCTTGCTTTTTCTACCTGTCGTAGAAGAGAGGATCACTCCCATGCTTGGCTCCTTCTGGAACTCATACAGGGATGATCAGAGGCTGGGGAAGGAATTAAAATTTATTTAGCAGGCTTGGGAGAAAAGAGAATGTAGGGTCTTGAAGCATTGTTGCTGCTTCTCCAGTTTCTGATGGAGTGCTGTTTCACCTTCTTAAGCACTAGGTAAGGTCATAGAATCACAGAAACTTAGAATGGGCTGGGTTGGAAGGGACTCCAAGGATCATAGAGCTCCAACCCCCCTGAGACAGGCAGGGACACCAACCTCCAGGCCTGGATCTACACAAGGTTGTCCAGAGCCTCATCCAACCTGGCCTTGAATACCTCCAGGGATGGGGCATCCACCACCTCCCTGGGTAGCCTGTTCCAGCACCTCACCATTCTCTCTGTAAAGAACTTCCCCCTTATATCTAATATAAACTTTCCCTCCTTTAGCTTCAAACCATTCCCCCTTGTCCTGCCATTATCTGCACTTTTAAAAGGTTGATTCCCCTCCTGTTTTTCATGTCCATCATGAAAAAAAAAATGGTGTAAGCAAGCTTATGCCAAGAGTGACTACCTGCAGGCTTTCCTGCTAGTGACAAGACATATCCAAGCTAATTTAACAAGCCTGATAGACCAGAGCATCAGCAAAATGTGAGCTTAGGAAGTCCAGAGCCACAATATAAACCAATACTTGGATTAGTTTGTTGCATTTTGTTACTTGTTAGATGCATTTTAGGCAATGCTACTTCAGTTTATGTGATTCTGGCTCTTAAGTTTCGTCCTAGAATCAATTTCCATAATTATTCTCCAAATATTTAAACTCTTCCCCTTTTCTTAAAATCAAGTGTGTTTGTTCAAAAGAGATTTTTTTTCTATGACAGCAATATGAGTCTTGTTAAAAAGGGTCAGTTCATATAGCATTGTTCCTTTTGCTCTTAATTGTTGCACAAGAAAAATTTCCACTGGCATCTCACTACTGCGAGTTTGATACTTTCATGGGTTTGCAGTTTCTTTTTTTCTTCTCATTCCATTAGAGAAGTTGGAACGGGCATGAAATCCCTAGTAGCTTGAGTTAATTCAGCAAGAAATAGTGTCAAAAATTCCACCCAGAAATGGTGCTAAACAAATGTTCAGGCAAGTAATTTCTCACTCTAAATATTTCATTATGACAGATTCCCAGGACATGTAACTGCTCAATCCCTACAGTATTTCACTAATCAGTTTGGGCAAAGTTCATCTTGACTAACTGTAACTGTCCACAGTGTAGATGAGCTTTTAACCTCCATGTTTATGGGCTAGTGGCATTTCCATGGAGAGCTCAGCATTCGGGATAGATCCTACCAGAGGTAGGGTGCTGAGCTTCACTGACCATATAGCTCAGCTCTGTAGTATGTATAAAGGAAGTGTGACTTTCTTGGATGGAGATGGAAATGGCTGCATCGTTGTGCTCCCCATTCTGCCAACAAGGAGGCAGAGTGAGGGAGTAGAGCCCATTTGGGGTGGGTGGCTACTTAGCAAAAAGTAGCATTCAGGCTCCAATATATCCCTACTGACTATGTGTAAATAGATATTTCAGCAGCTCATAACTAAAATTAATGGGGTTGAATTTTAATAGGAGTTGCAGAAGACACATCCCTGGCTCAAGGGGGATGTCATATCTACTGTGAAACATCTAGATGTTTGAGTTCCCAACAAATCTCAGGACCTGGACAAAATAAGCAGTTTTTCTTTAACTTTGTTACCTCTTCAAGCAAAATATTATTTTTCTGAAATAAAGGCCTAGTTTTTGGAGGAAAAAAACCCCAAAAAACCCCACAACCAAAGAATAAAACCCAGAAAGAAATAGCTCAGAAATAGGCAGACAGAATATTTTAGCCAAAGCAGTTAAAGTTATTTCATGATTACATGAAAGTCTGGAAAAACTTTTGAAAAAAGGGGTCATATAGAAGTGAAAGTGTTAGGCAGCTTTATAGGCTGCTCTGTCTGTGCTTGCTCCCAAATAAAGACCCAGCTAAGATTTAAAGCCTAACATTAAAACTACTTTCATTTGCTCCTTCATTTTGAGAGTGGCTTTTCCATAGACAAGAGGTTAATAATAAGATACTGAAAAGGGTACAGAAGGTGATTGCATAGCTTAGATTAAACCCAGATTCAGTGGTACACAATCATTTGCTGCTGTAATTGCATTCAAGTATATCTATATTTGATTGCCCGGGTTTTCTTTTGCAGCACCTCTAAAATGTTGTTCCACTACCTGTGGTGAAAGTACCTATGAAATGAATGGGACTTGGTATTTTAAAATGCAGTGTATTGAGCAAGCCACTAACAAGGGAGATGTAATACTGTTTTATTGTGTGTTTAATGGGATAAATAACATCATAGGTTATAATAGTTAAGGACCTTTCTTAGCCTGAAAGAACATAGATTAAAAAATAAATAAATAGCTTTTACTGTGATAAAGCCAGCTTCTTGAATGTTTGTTGGAGACTTTACTTACAATCAAACCTACCTAGGGAACTGCTGTCTTTAGTTTTATTTAGACCTGAAACAGCTTTTCATTTCAGGAGGGGTAGACAGGTGATTTTTTCCAGCCCCAGGCATCTGACCACTGCTGACTGCTGTGACATTTGCTTTTTCAGCCCCTGCCTAAACTTTCTCCAGGGCTTAACTGTTCCATGATATTTCTTCATTCATGACTTTCTCAGTTATTGCTCATAGTCTGATGCACATTACATATACATCAGCTGGTGTCAATGGGACCAATCTTACCTATAGGCCTCTGATGCATGTGTAGGGAGTGAGGAGACATATAGTAAAGGTATAAAAGGATGTGAGTGAAGAGCATTGCAAACTTTCTCTGCAAGGGAGAAAGAGTAGGTCAGCTCCTTTTCTTTGAATCAATGCTTCATTAACCATGAATCTTACCACTTCCACATCTTCAGTTCACCCTCCATTCACCACCTTGCTAACCTTGATTTCGAAAATCCTGTGTTCCAAGAAAAGAGGTTCTACCTACTGCCCCATACCATCTATTTGCCTCAGGCCTTGCTGGTGTTAGAATATGTAGGACTGCAGAGATCCCAAGCTCTCTGTGCTACTCTGCATGACATTTGGTTGCACACATTCATCCTTCTTCGTTGCAGAGAACTCATGAAGGCAGATGTGTCTGATTTACTTGCTTTTCCTCCAAAAATGCATGTCTTTATATGGGATATTTTTCTCTTATTGGCATCAGTCAGGAAGTTGCTGTCAGAAGTGGTCAAGGACCTCAAGAGAGTCTGCATTACTAATCGACCCAGCGAAGTTGTTACCTCTTTCATAATGTTGTAAGTGGTGAATTTTTCCACAGTAATCAATGAATATAACAAAAAAGGCTAATATTTTAAGAACTGAGAGACCTAATGCTTGGTATCTATTTTCCAATGTTTAGTCTATACTTGAGAGTAAGTGGACAGATGTGTAGAAGGACATACAGAGTGACATCTGCACACCATTACATTGACCACCAACAGGTTGAGTTCAGCCATGAGTTTAGTGTACCACGGAGAAATGCCAAGAGGAACTGCAGCATGTAACTAAATGGTTTATCTTCAATTTGGAAAAAAATTAAAACCAAAACCAAACCAAACAAACACATAATTATGGATCTCTGCAAGATCTGGCTGAGTTCATACCTTTTTGAAAAGCTCTGTGATCTGGAAAGCTATAGAGGGAGCAAAAAATTGCAGATGACATGAAATTATTTATTCAATAGCAGAGGGTTAAATGAATGAGCAAGAGCAAGAAAAATGCAGCCTGAATAGATAAAAGGTAACACATGATGGAGGTGAATCTCCACTTTAACAAGTTTAGCCCAAAATATGTCTGTGACTGTGTCAAAGGACTTCACAGAGCCAGAAGTGTTTTTCCCCTTTAACATTTTTCTTTTAGCTAAAATTATACTGCTAGTGCATTATTATATGACCACTGCATCTTTGTCTCCTTCTGTGTGTGTGTCTCTCTCTCTTGCACACACATACACAAAATCAACAGAGGGAAACATTGAAAATGCCCTGTTTTCCCTCTTTTATTATAAAAAGACTTTTGCAGCAGCCAGAGATTGTGAGTTTTACAATTAAGTGGCATTGCTAACTGGACCTTGACAGGCAGGAAAGTGAAACACAACAAAAGGTTGAAAATTATAACTACATTTTGGGCTGCCTGTGCCTTGATTTTTCAATTCCGAACCCTGTTTTGAGTTTCTCATGACCAGTGAAACAAGTTAATGGGGCTAGAAAATGAAAAGCCCTTTTTCTGTTTTGTCTTTTAATAATTTAAGGGCACCTCCAGAAACCAAAACAAATATATTTATCATCGCACACAAAGCCTTTAGGCATGAACTCTAAAGAGGCACATTAGTGTCAATGCATCTGGTATACTGTCACTTTCCAGTTTAGCTTAACTCCTGCTTTTCCTGTTTTGCTTACACTTCTGTCTGAAGAGATGCTGTCTGATGCTGCTTTTTTTTTCAGGGGGAAACGCCATATAAAATACACACTGATGCAGAAATCTTTTGGTAAAGTTCAATAGTCTGGCTGTTCAGAAGATCAGGTTTAACAATTATAATGGATGCACTCGGTCTAAGACCTATGAAATAACAATACCCTTTCACTCCTCAGAAGTCTGTTTGCATGTGGGAAGGATGATTTCATTCACTATGAAGAAAAAATTATACAGATGCACAACACAATATGCCCTTGAAGGAATTTTCTCAGATTAAGTGAAAGTAATACGTGAAGGATTAGAGCAGCAGCTGTGTTGTAGACAACAGGACTGCAAGCCTTAAGCTGAAAGGAGTGAAAAGATATAGCAACACATCAGTATCCTTGTGCTTGGTATATCTTCAGAAGTCATATTTCATGGTGGAACTATATTATGGGGATCAGCTTGGAGCAATGTTTCTCTTGCATCATTACATCCAGCATCCCACTCCAGTTCATGAAGCAAGTCAAGCGAGTGGTAAACAGGAAAACATTACTGCTCTGCCTGTTAGTAAACAGTTTTGGAAAGGTGGGTTGCTGAGAATTCGTAAACCCATTTTTACAGATGGGAAAATAGAGGCAAGACTTCTGGGACAAGGTCGTCATTGTTCAAGGCAGACTGAGGTGTCAGCGCTTTTGGGTCCCAGAGCTGTGCTTTGACTGGTGAACCAAGCCCTCCCATTCAGCAAGATGTAAGATGTTAGTGTCAAAAGAATGGATACATAACAAAGCAGCAAGTTAGTCAGGGTAAAAGCAGCACAGGTTGCACTCCCAGCAGCCAAGAGATGCTGAAATGCAAATACAGTCTTATGACAATCTGCAAGGTTCAGACAATCCAGCTGCTTTGGAGCATCAGGGCTAGCCTGTCACAAAGTGGGAAGCTCATAGGGGAGCAGCATATCAGCATCCACAAGGAGTTTGTCTCCAAAACACAGGCTACTCTGCAGAACAAAAAAAAAAAGAAATCACTCCAAGTACATACTGGTTTTGGTCCAACAGACATTTGTGAGCAAACTCAACACAGTACAGTCCTGCAGCCAGAACATGCCTAGGAGGACTGATTTTGCTGTCTTTAGCCCTAGTTTCAGTAGTCAGTTCCCTTGGCTTCAGTGACATCAACCATTATTTACCTTACCATGAAAGCAGAAGCAACACATAGAAGGTTTTCGGTTTCCTACTGGGGCTCTTTCTTGGACACCATCTCACAGCCAGGAAGAATTATCAATCTCTTCTCCTGAAAGCTCTCTTCTCAGCACTGGAAATCCTAAGATGCTGAAGGTCAGGAGGTTTAAGGTACATTGGCAGAACTCTCTATCTCCAGTGTGCATTATTCTGGGTGCTGGCCAATGCTATCAGTCTCTTGCCAAAAAGGAATAGCTATTATGGCATTGATTTTCTGCCACAAAAAAAAAAAAAAACAAGGAGAGTGACTTTTAGCTAAATGCAACAGTAGAAAGTGGTCCAGTCTTTCACTGCAATAAGGGCTTGTGTCTTGATCTGGTCTGGCTGAGACTGGCACTGAAGCCCTTTCAACACCTGTTCTGTATACAGGAGCTAGAAAGAGCCAGTAGAGAAAAACCAGTATGCAAAGAGCAGAGTTTAGAATTATCATTAATTGATCCAGGGTGCACTGGTGACAACAAAAACAGTTAGAAAGCAAATAAATTTTGTTGGAACCCTAAAACTCAGTGGTGGATTCAGATCTATGGACTGAATCATCATAGATGGATGGAGCTGCACGACAGCAGTGATTATTTTTTTTCCAGTATGCCTCTCTGTTGAAAAGAATTTTATCTTATTAACAAAAATAAGTCCAGTCCAGGCTGCCCAAAACACTTTGCCTTTAAATAAACTAAAACAAATAGGGACACTAAACATCAGTCACTAAGTAATTCCTAAACTCCGCTGGCTATCCATATCACTTGGGCCCTGAGGATATAAACCACTGTATTTCTAGTACTCTCCACTCTCTTTTGGGTAAGAACATATATAATCCATGTTTTTGGGTTTTGGCATGTCTTTTTTTTCCAGGACTTGTCCAGGGCACAAATGAAGGAAAAGTAAGAAAGAGATAAAGAAAGAGATTTGTCAGTGCAATGGAAGAGATAGCTAAACTGTTCTGAACCTTAAATAATCATCTACTTCAATACAGTTTGAACCACTAAAGACATGAAAGGTCATGCTTTATTCTTATTTCCACAGATTCAAAGAAGTCAGTGATAGCTTAAGCTCACATTCTCCAAGCTGATAATGAACCTGAATTCATTGTATCCAAAAGCAGCCAAATCCATTTAAAAAAAAAAAAAAAAAGGAAAAAAAGAATAAAAGGAGATAATTCATTCACAGCGATTCCTGCTGCTTGCAGTTTATGAATTATGTTGGATGTGTGCCACAGAACAAGAAAACATGAACACAAACAATGCTTAAATTCACATCAGACCCAGTTTAGGAGGGTGCTTCTGGGTAGCAGTGAAGGGGAGTTTAGCCTCTCTGGCGTGGCCAGCCCATGCCAGCAACTGTCAAGGTACCATCTGCTGTGGTTTTATTTTCAATTTTAACAGTATGCATGTTTTCCCTCAAAGACTGAAACTTGTTAAATATTTGTTGCAGATCCTGAGGCTGCAGAGAGTTTCTAGCATCGCTGGCCAGGGACAGCTGGGAACCACTGACCAGGTCTCCATACATTCAGCCCTCTCTACATGTACCAACATCCAGTGCTGAGTGTCTCCTAACAGCAATTAGAGCATTCTTCCAAACATCAGCATCACCCCAGCCTTCCCCAGTGCATACGCACCTTCCTAAAGCCATCACAGAGGACAAATGATTTATCATATAATACAAGAGGAAGATTTGGCAAAGTTTTCCAAGAGCAAATGCTGTCTAATACAGCATCTCTGTAGGGTCACGTTGTCTGGAGCAAATGAAGTATCTCTCTCTTAATTGCTGTCATCGTGCTTAAATTGATCTCTCCAGTTATTCAAGTCAAGCTGTGTTTCCCAGTTCCTTTTCCCTTCCAAATGAAATTATCATATCATAGGAAAAACTGAAATATGGTGGGACAACTAACATGACTGGGGGGTCATGATGGATGGCTATAGGCTGGTTTGTAAAGATAGGCAGGGAAGAAGAGGTTGAGGAGTCAAGCTCTATATCAAGGAGAATCTTGAATCACTGAATTCAACTACAGCAATTGTGGAAGCCTTATCAAATGCATCTGGGTCAAGATCAGAGAAATCATCTCAAAGGGAGACCTTACAGTAAGCATCTTCTACCAACCTCCAAACCAAAGTAAAAAGGCCAATGAAGCAATATTTGGGTCACTTAGGCAAGCTTCAGGTCAAGGGAATGTTGTTCTTCTGGGTGACTTCAACTACTGAGACACTTGTTGGGACAACAATAAAGCAGCTCACTTGTCATCTGTCAAGTTCCTGGAATGCAGAGAGGACTGGTTCATTAGATATGCCAACCAGAAATGAGGCACAGCCTTGGCTGCAGTGATCACAATATTGTGGAGTTTGGGATCCTGATGAGCACACTGAAGGATAGTACTAAGACATAGGGTTTAGATTTTAGAAGAGCAAACTTCAGGTCACTCAGAGCTCACCTGGGAGAGATTCCATGGGAAATTTCCATGAAGGATACAGGAGCTTTTCTAGAACACTCTCCTGGACAAAAGAGGAAAATCTTTCACAATGAAAACAATCAGCCTTTGGAATAATCTCCCCAGGGAAGTGTTGAATTCCCCTGCATCAGACCAGGATGCCCGGACATCTTGTGTAGACAGTGTATTTCTCTAGTTGGAGCTTTGCCAAGAAAGGTTGGACCACATGATCCTTGAGTTCCCTTCCAACCTGGTATTCTATGATTCCATGATTCATACAGATTCTTAGAGTCTCTGTGATGGTACTGGTGGCGCTTTCACTAGAAGATGAATTCAGGTACCCAAGTAGAGGCTAACCCTTATGAACAACTGTCTGCAACTGAAGATACACCTTCAAACTTTTTTATGCATGTAATCTCAAATATATTATCCTGTCCAGAGAGCTTGACAGACCATGAGGGGAGTTGACACCCCCAACCTTGGCATCCTCACATACTTAAGCTTCCAGTTCCAAGAATATGACAGGATCAGTGGGTGAGATGCAGAACCACCACTCCCCTCTAAGATAGAAATGGGGTGATGCCGAGATCACCACTCAGCTCTGTGCAGAGGCTTCACATTTCCTACATCTGCAGTGTTTCTCAGCCTCAGCTATGAAAGTTGACTCCTGAGTTGAGCTTGTATGGATGACTCATGCTGTTAGCTCTAGAGGCTTTTATTTCAATCCCAGGTGTGCTAACCACTAACCATCCTCACCAATATATGCAAACTGGCTGTATTAATCTAGTTACAGCATACAAATGTAGAACAGAGTCATTTTTCAGTAATGAATCACAGGCATGGAGATTTGAACATGGGGATTGGAAAGGAAATTAAAGTCAGGTTTCCTGTATGGCTCATTCTCCAGCCCAGAGTAGACAGGAGAGAGATTTCATTTTGTTCATTAATAACAAGGGCAGATCAAGCAGCCATTGCTGTCATTCCATCCTGACTTGGATGGCTGTGACCACACAATGCCATTCAAGACATGTGTTGGAAGCTCCCCACCTGCCCTGCAGTGCCTACAGCACTGGTGTGTCCTTTTTCACACCCATAAAGCATGTGCTACTACCTTCAGAATTATTCACACACAAACTTAAGGACCCTGGACAACTAAAAGATGATTAAAAAATACATAACTCTGAGAAGGAAGTTGGCATCCTAAATTAAATATCATGAGTCCTGGCCATCATAGAGACAGCTCTTCAGGAGCCCTGGTACAGGAGAAATAAGGACATACTCGAGCAGCTAGTTACCTTTATAAGAACATAACAATTTATTGCTTTTTCTAGACCTCTGAATAATGAGCAACACAGTAATCTTATTAAAAAGGACTTTAAGGGCATGACCAGCTGCCTTCAGTGTCAAGCATGACAGCCCTTGGAAGTGCTTAGTCACACTTTAGCTCCTGTTATTATTTTCCAAGCCTGTATTTAAGTCAGACAGAAATGTGGCTTTTCATCACCCGGCACTATATGCCAGCAGGTTTAACTATAACCACCCCACACCAGCAGAAGGGCAGGTGTTACATCTCCTTTCATTAAGCCAAAAGACACAGACTGGCAAAAATTGTCTTGAGGTTTAACATTAGTGTTCCCTTCAAGACATCTATTCCCAGGGCCAGCTTTTGCACTGATGTCCCTCTGACACTCTGGAGCTGTAGGGACTAATAAAGCAGAGGGATCTCTGGGGAGTAAACACAGGAAGATGGCAGGGGAAGAGAGAGGAGAAACTCTTGAACATGCCACTCATGGGTGACAAATCCTTTCCTAGATAGTTTCAGTCCTAGCCAAGGACTATTCTTTTAATATTACAAGGCTGAAGATGTAGGAATGAAGCCAACAGATCTAGGAAACTATAGTCCTAGAGAGGAGGAAGAAGTTACTAGACGAAAAAACCCAAAATGGGGGTTAGGTGTGAGAAGGACATATATTATATTCACATGTGACAAAAAAAACTTTGGTGTCACCATATGTTTAGAGCCTGTACTGTGTAAAACCCCTCAACTCTGAAGGTTGTTGTTGCTCTAGCAACTAAAGGGAGAGAGGGGGGGGGGGAAAAGAGAAGTGGGAACTGAGGGAAGGGATGGGATAGAGAAAACCTAATTGATATGGAAGTTCAGAATATAAGAAAAGGGAAAATGTAAACTGAAAGAACTACAGAAGTTTTGAAAATATATATATATATATACAGCAGCAAGTTCTCAAAAATATAAAAAATAATAGCTTTCAAATTAGTGTTTTCACAGCTGCAGGCTACAAAGTTTATTGCTTGCAGTATGAAACCTAATGATGTGATGAAAAAAAGAGCCACACTGAAATCTTTTCCACCCAGCCCTAGACAGACTGACAGTCGTGGAGATCAATGTCCATTATTAACTTGCTGACTTCATGCACAGCAAGGCAGAGCATGAACTTCTCTGGTTGTCTTCAAATTTGGCTTAATTGGATCACCTACAGGATGAGAGGGTAATTTAGTATGCGGGTCCAGCCACATCTTCATTGCACCCCTGAGCTTAGAACAAAGGCTCTGGTTATGAGGATGTGGACATCTAAGCAGTGAGATGCCCTGAGTCTATCTGTCCATGTCTTGAAACCCTCTGATCACACAGGAGAAGGCAACCAATCCAGTCACTATTGATCTGAACTGTGTCCAAGATTGAGGATTGAAAGTGAAATGCCCTCGTCAGAGTCTTTTCTAAGGAGTCACAGTGAGACATCAAAGGGAAAGAACCATGTGGGTCATACTTCTGCCTCCAAAACAGTCTCCTTAGGGATTTCATCTAACCTTACTGAAAACAATGGGAGTTTTACATAACCGCAGTTGGCACAGTATCAAGCCTCTGTGGTCAGAGATGGTGTGAGGTCACAGACCATAGGTAGAGCATCTCTTCCCCTGTTCATCATCCATAAGGCACATCCTCCACCAAAGTCTCCTGCTGTAATTTCCCTCTAGAAAATTAACAAAGGCCTTGACTTTTCTAACAAATCGGGTTTTAGAAAGAATTTAATCAATCATATGAAACTTCACATAGTTCAGTTTTGTAAAGTGACTAAAAGAGCTATGAAAAGTTTAAACCATTATTTAGGGGGGAATGAGACTTCCTGTTTTAGAAACTGGATTCTCAAAGGAAGAAAGAAGCATCTCTCTCACTCCAGCAATGAGAGAGCAAGACATCCTTTACCTGCAACACCCTGTTTTCCATGACCTTGGTATATGCCTGCCCAACAAATGTGCCAGCAGAAGTTTCCATCCTACAATGCCTGGCTTTGTCTTGGTGGCCCTGTGCATCAAACAGTTCCTGTAGACCCTCTGGTCCCATCGCTGGCAGCTTGTTTGAACCTATTGAGCAGTGTCATTGAGAAATGAGGCAGGAGTTGTCCATACTGCCACTAAATCTGTTATCTTACACAGTATCAGGAGTGACAAAACAGCTGGTGGGTTTTTTAATAGTCTAACAGAAGCCTTGTTGCTAACAATTCTTAACTTTGGTTTGCTGGAAATCACAGCCATCTCCTTCATCCAACTCCATTTCTCATCTCTTGCAATTCTGCAGGAAATTTTGAAACAGTTTTTCTAGTTTCGGGAAAAAAAATTATGAAAAAACCAAAATTTTCAGGTGTTGAACATGCCTTTCTTTCTCTTGACTCTCAGGTTTCTTATCTCTCACTCTCATGCATTAATATTTTGGAGTTGGTACTAGCAAGACTATCTCCGGTCCTCAGTTACATCTTTGTACTGGTCAGTTACAGCTTTCTATTGACCCCAGGACATTCCTGGATCTCTGACAGCAACCAACTTGCCTACATTTCATCAGCACATTGTAATATGGGGTAATCTCAGAGCAGCTGAAATTCTCCTTCTATCATGTTCCCACTGAGCTGAAGTCAGTGTGGCATTGGCTTGTCCTCTTCCCCGTGGTACCTTCTTCATGTCCCACACTGTGCCATGTGATGCTCCAAAAGCCTCTTGATCTCACTCAGATGCAATAACTGCCTAAATTTCCCTGCTGTAGTTGAGTCTGCACTGGGGTCCTTCCCTGCTGCAGGAGTTTCTTCTGTCACTGTAAACGACTTTTTTTCCCAATGCTATGCTGCTTTTTTAAAAAAAGACACCCTGGCTATGAACTTCCAAGGGTTTTTTGTGTAAAACCACTATCAGCTGAAGTCCCTATGAAGTCTTGAACGTGCTGGAGGTGCATATGGCTTGAATCTGCGCTTGTCATAGCATCATGGAATCATAGAATGTGTAAGGTCAGAAGGGACCTTTAGAGGTCCAACCCCCTGCAGTAAGCAGGGACATCCTTACTAGATCAAGTTGCTCAGAGCCCCATCAAGCCTGACCTTTAATGTCTCCAGGGATGGGATCTCCGCTACCTCTGGGCAACCTGTTCCAATGATCCACCAACTTCATATCGAAGAACTTTTTCCTAGTATCCAACCTAAATCTCCACTTTCAAGTTTAAAACCATCACCCCTCATCCTATTGCTCCATGCCCTTGGGAACAGTTCTTCTCCAGCTTTCTTACAGGCACCTTTCAGGTGCTATAAGGTCCTTATGGACCCTTCTTTTCTCCAAGCTGAACAAGCCCAACTCAGTTAGCCAAGACTGCAGATAAGTGGTGGAAAGTGACTTGATGAGCACTTCTACCAGCTCCCTCAGTACCCTTCGATGGATCCTGTGTGGGTCCATAGCGTGTGTCTAAGTGGTGTAGCAAGTCACTAAACATTTCACCTTAGATTATGGGGGCTTCAATTGTACTTCCTGACCATGTCTTCCAACTCTGGGGGTTGGGTACCTAGAGAACAACTGGTTTTACTGTTAAAGACTAAGGACTACTCCTTATTCCCCCTTTTGTTTCTAATGGATTTAACGAAACATTTTTATTGGTTTTTATGGCAGTAGCCACATTAAGTTCTAGTTGGGCTTTGGCCCTTCTGATTTTCTCCCCTTGTAGTCTAATGATAGCTTTGTAATCCCCCTTGAGTTTCCTGCTCCTTCTTCCAAAAGCCATAACCTTTCCTTTTTTTTCCTGAGTTCCAGTCAAAGCTCTCTGTTCAGCCAGACCAGCATATGGAGATGGCCTCCTCCTTTGTCTTTAAGATTTCCTTCTTGAAGAATTTCCAGCCTTCCTGGGCTCCTTTGTTCTTTGGGATTGCCTCACAAAGGACTCTGCCATCCAGTCTCCTAAACAGGGTAACGCCAGCCAGAAATCTAAGGCAGCAGTTCTGCTGACTCCCAACTCACTACTCCAAGAATCAAAACCTCTATCATTTCATGATCACTATGCCTAAGACAGCCTCCAACCGTCACATCACCCACAAGTCCTCTGTTCATAAGCAACAGTTTGATGCCTCGGAATCAAGTTCCAGAGGAGCGCCTTCCCTAGTTGGCTCACTCACCAGCTGTCTCAGGAAGCGATCTTCCAAACAGTCCAGGAACCTCCTAGACCATTTTCTCTCTTCTGCACTGTATTTCCAGCAGACATCTGGTAAGTTGAAGTCCCCAGTGAGAACAAGAGCTAATGATCGGGACATTTCTCCTCCCACCTGCTTAAAGAATATTGCTTCTGCATCCTGTTTATAACAGACTCCCATCATGTTAAGATGTGCCTTGTTGGCTTTTGCCCTGATTCTTACCCATAAACACTCAACCCTATCATCACCATCAGCAACCACTAAACAGTCAAAAAACTCCTTAACAAACAGGGCAGCCCTACTGCCTTTCCTTCCTTGCCTATCCCTCCCAATGAGTTTGTAGCTATCCATTGCAGCACTCCAGTTGTGTGAGTCATCCCACTATGTTTCTGTGATGGTAACTGTATCATAGTTTTCCTATGGCACAATGTCTTTCACCTACTCCTCTTTGTTGCCCATGGTGCATGCATTGGTGTAGAGACACTTCAGTTGGTCTACTGATCCCACCACCTTTTTTAGAGGAGAAGCCCTAATTCCTACCTAAAATTTCCCAGGCACTTTCATAGTTTCTAACACATCAATAACCCTTGTGTTTTTTCTGTTGCATGGCTCTCCATCTCCTCCCTCCACTGAGATGGCAGACTGAAGGACCTTACTAGCACACTGTTCCACAAACAGTGGTCTATCACTCTCTGACTTATAGAATCACAGAATCATAGAATAGTTAGGCTTGGAAGGGACCTTAAAGATCATCAAGTTCCATCCTCTCTGCCATGGGCAGGGACACCTCTCACTAGACCAGTCTGCTCAAGGCCTCTAGTAAGCCTGTATATATCCTGTTCTCTCCTCAAATTTAGTTTAAACCTCTTAATTTGTGCTTCAGGGAGAAATTATCTCTGCCCTCTATTATTTTAATGACACCCAAAACTACTGTAAGCATCTCCCAATACAAATGGAAAGATTTAGACTTTCTCACACCTTCAAACCTTCAGAATCAAAATCAGAATCACTAGGTTGGAAAAGATCTTTGAGATCATTGACTCCAACCACACCCATCCTCTATTAAAATATATCCCTAAGAACCTCATCTACTTGTCTTTTAAGTACATCCAGGGTCGGTGACTCAACCACCTCACTGGACAGCCTGTTCCAGTGCCGAACAACCCCTTCAGTGTGGAACTTTTTCCTACTGTCTAATCTGACCCTGCCCTGGTGCCGCTTTGTGCCATTTTCCCTTGTCCTATCACTTGTCGCTTGGGTGAATAGACAAACACCCACCTCTCTACAACCTCCTTTCAGATAGTTGTAGAGAGTGATAAGGTCTCCCCTCAGCCTCCCCTTCTTCAGGCTAAACAACCCTAGTTCCCTCAGCTGTTCCTTGTAAGGTTTGCTCTCCAGCCCCTTCCCCAGCCTGGTTGCCCTTCTCTGGACACATTCGAGGATCTCAATGTCCTTCTTGTGGTGAGGAGCCCAGAACTGGACACAGCACTTGAGGTGCAGCCTCACCAATGCCCAGTATAGGGGCACAATCACCTCTCTAGACATACTGGCCACGCTGTTTCTGATATAAGCCAAGATACCATTAACCTTCTCGGCCACCTGGGCACACTGCTGGCTCATAATCAGTTGGCAGTCATTCAACACCTCAGGTCCTTTCCCTCATCCACTAAGTGGGTCACCTTATCATAGAAGGTGATCAGGATGTTTTGGCAGGACCTGCCTTTCGTAAACCACGTTGACTTGGCTTGATCACTCAGTTGTCATGCATGTGCTTACTTCAGACAGGAAGGAATGAAAACTCTCTACTCTGCTACTTCAAGCAGTGCATCAGTTTCGTAGCCTGGTCATTTGGAGAGGGCAGGCATTGGAGGGGAAGGGATGGCCAAACTCAAAACATGACACCTGTGTAGTGGGTTTCAGTTGTTTGAGAACAGTCCTGCTTTAGACCTGGCAGAGAGAAAACAAAAGTCCTGCATCATCCATCTCAGCCAACAGTGCAGCATGAGATATTCTGTTCAAGAAGGAGCAATGAATCAGGAAGAGCATTCTGAGAGTGGAGTGCCTACAAAATATCCACCTAGAAATGTTGATGATATCCGTGGATCCAGGAAAGTCACTGATTGGATGCACTTTGAAAAGAGTATGAATTTCAGTATGGCTCCAGTGGAAAATGGAAGAGAAGACAGAATGTATGGTGGTACGATGGGCAGGAAAAGCAGAAGACTGGGAGACCACTGTCTTGGCGAAGGCCTGGAGTCAAGGAGTACAGGACAGATAATAAAAAGCTACTCAGAGAGAGGCATTACATTGCAAGGGTCCTTAGATGATGCTGTCTTCTGCCATAGTGGGGAGAAGAATCCAAAAGGTGGCAAGTGGTGAAGGTAGGAATAGGACCACAGAAGAAGGCAAGGGACTGCTGATGAGAAAGGAATGTAGCATGGAAAGCACAGGTAGAGACATTTGTTCAATAAGAATGTCTCAGCCAATACTTGGGAAGCAAAGAAGAACCAGCTCCAGGAGAAACACGGTTTAGAAAACAACAGAAAAACTGTCTGCAAATTAAATAGCTTTCAGAGAGACTGTGAATGACAAGACTGTGCAAAAGGTGATTTTAGGATTAATAAGTTCACCTTGTCTTAAGCTCCCAGGCTAAACCACCAGCTACTTTCAAGGCCTGTCAAACCCCTTCTCTTGTCATCCAGTTAGCAGGCTGAACAAAGTACATTTGAATGTCATCTCGGCCCATGCAAAGCCAAAAAGTGCCAAAGATCATTTACTGTCTGTGGACCTCTGGACATTAACCATCTTTTAAGCTCACCACAGTCAGTCTCTCTAATTTTAAAGCTAGTTGGCACACAGCAAAGTTGGGAACTCTTTGCCTCATCTTGTATTCTATGATTCTTCCCAAACTGCTCCCTCAGGCAGGGACAGGCACCTCATGGGTGAACTCCCATCAACTTCAAGGCATTATGTCCTGGATCCCAGTTCTTAACAGGGTTAAACTCAGACCATTATTAGGCAAACCGAGTCCAACATGCACATGTTGCCAGACAAATTGAATTTGCTTTCACCCAGTTAATTAGGATAAGCTTCTATTTTCACATCAACTATTCTGCAGTCATATGCAAGCATGATCTCTTCTGCTTCCTGCAATTGTCAGCATAAGGCCAGCAGGTTTTCAGACATGCACCTCAGCTTTTCTATGGCTAATTCAGATGTACCTCCTGGTTCTCACAAGATTATTTCAAGACTTTCATATCTAACACTTGCCAGAGAGGACACCTCAGTGGTCATTGTCACATTTTAGCCCTCCAAAAAACCCCACAAAAACCAACCAACCAAAAACACCTGAGAAAGAAGAGAGGCAGAAAGTTGTTGATAAAGAAATTATCTTTCTTTTTTCACCTTGTCCCTAGAAAATAGATAGCTTCAACCCTTTCATGGGCCAGCACAGATTATCTCACAGAATCATATGCAGTGGGTAGAGAACATCCATCCCAGGACTTGGTTGTGCTGTGGTTGCTAGCTAATCAAAAGAGAAAGATTATTCTGTGTTCTTGTACACCCTCTCAGTAGCAAGGATAGTCAGACATACCCATCTTTCAATGTGCTTCATTACATACTAATGCAAAGAGCCACATAAACATCATTATTTTATAATTATTATCCAAAAGTTCCTGTTTGCTGGATCCCAAGGCAGGCACAAAGAGTGGGCGTTCAGAGAGGGGAGCTCAGCTCAGAATGAACACATTTCTTCTTCAAATTTTAAACCTCATGTCAATTTGTCTCCTTTCCTCTCCCTTCTCTCCTACATGTTCTGTAGACCTGAAGTGCAAAGTTATTTCTTGTAGCTGCACAAAGGTCTGCAGAATAAGGCCAGATGTGCTCACTTACCCTCATCAACTTAGTCCACTTATTTTAAGATAAATGCAAACACACAGGAGCCTAAAGTGCTGTGAAAGCTGAATCTTAATCAGAGATATTTGGTTATACTGAAGTCCCAAGAACATTCTTACCTAGCGGCAACCTTTGTCTTTCAACTCTTCTTCCATGTGTTTTCCTTTGAATCTGTTAAGTCCGTGCAGCTTCTTAATCAAATCACCAAAAATGTGTTGAACAAAATAATCAGCCTGTGATTACATTTTAAGGGATAAATAGCACATGACCAGCATTAATCACTGAGTACACCCCGGGTGGGTGTCTGATTCCCAAGGACTTTCAATAAAAATCTAGAAAGTGCTATATTTTTTCCTTGAACACAGTAGCCTTCAACCAAATCAAAAGGAAGTTTTTTTTCCTTATGCCTTATTTGTTAACACTGCAGATCTCAGAATAGTATTGACAATGCTACTAATAACATTTTAAAGTTATTTTCCTCACTGAAGTCCTATAGGATTTTATTAGAGCTAATGCAATTCCCCCAGACTCTAATGATAAAAACGTACTTTTCAAATCGGCGTATCATTGCCATTGCCGCACTTATTGGTTTCCTTAAATACCAAAATACATCAAGGAACAGAAAGAGATTGTTTTAGCAGTTACATTTCCCACAAAACATTGTTTAACCACCCTCTGGCGTACCTCTAGGATAGATGGATTAAAATATGGGGAGACAAAAGCAGGAAAGGTCATGGGGTGGGTTATTGCAAACTAGGTGGTGATCAATCCTGGCTGAAGACAGGTCATTTTAGTTCACGTACTAGAGAACATCCCAGCCCCTATTGCACCGTGTTGTTATGCTCACTGCTTGTCCCATTATGCAATGTAGTTTCAAGAAGTGCACCCTACAGATTGTGACTGCTTTACTAATATTCTCATCAAGCCAAAGTGTTCAGTTGTTGCAGTGCAGTGGGTGGAGGGGGGATATAATCTTTAAAAATAGATCCTCAAGTCTTTTCTTAGATTGCAAAAAAATTCTTTAAAAAAAAAAAAAAAGAAAGAAAGAAATCCAAGCTACCACACACTCCCCCATTCGTCTGAAAGTGATTTGTTGGCAAGAATAGAAGTTTGGTTTCCAAGGTACAGTGAAAGAGCATAGAGACGGCCTGAGGTATGGGATAAATATGCCATATTTCTCAGTTACACAAGGTGCCGTAGCTAAGGGAGGATGCAGAGGGGGTACCAGAATGAAGCTGCTTGCCAAAACCACCCCAAGAGCATTCTGTATGTAGTGCCTTGTGTTTAAAAGAGAAGTACAGGTGTGACTCACCCTGCCAAGACATGTGTGCCAGGCGGTCTGCAGCATATGGACGAGACACTGTAAGGCTAAGAAATCCTTTACAGCTTTCTCAGACAAAATCCACGTGCCAGCTCCCCCTTGAATGGGGGCAGGCTTCCTCTAGCTTTCATGGAGGGATGCAGTGACACTTGTGTTCCTCATGATCCTTCAATGGACTTGAAGCCTGCAGGAGTTTCTGGTAGCACAGGTGTTTTTGCTGCAAAACCCCTGATATTCAGCGATCTGTAGGCTTGCAAGGTCCTTTCATAAGCTACCATCCTTCACTGAAGAACATCCTTGCAGACATGCAGCAAAATGATTCAGGGGATAACCCTCAGCAGCAAAAGCTGCCCCCCCCCCCGCCACAGATTAGGGGAGAGATGGTGAAAAAGTGCATTCAGTTGAATGAAACTCAGTATTGGGGAAGCTGTCTCCTATAGAGCTCCTTGCAAGAGAAAATAGATTTAATTCCACTTTTCAGACACCAAACCTGATGGCTCTGCAGCTCCTGCTGAGCCTGGGGCAAAGAATTAGAGGTTGAGAGAAAAGAGTTTGGGTGATCAGCTGTTTCCCATAATGAAATATTTTGTAGGGGTCACAACCCACAGTGGGTTGGGTTTCACAAAGATAGGAGCCTTCTTAGAGCTATTTTCCATTGAGAGGCCTGTTCTGCTGCTCAGACTGAAGATCAGAGACCCTCAGATGGATGACAACACACTTTTTGGGTGCTGGGGTCAGGCCTGCCTGGCTTCTCTGTAGAAGCTTGGTCTTTGACATTTATTCTTACGATGTCTGCCTTTCTGGTCCTGTGGGCCCAGAGGGCCCTGATACCCAACTGCAAAGGGGATATCATCACCAAATGGCAGGTGGAGCTAAAACAGATTGGCAACAAACCAGAAAATCACACACAGAATCACAGAATCTTAGGGGTTGGAAGGGACCTCAAGAGATCATCGGGTCCAACCCCCCTGCCAAAGCAGGGTCCCTATCTCATATTACTTAGATAGGTGTCCAGACGAGACTTGAATATCTCCAGAGAAGGAGACTCCACCACCTCCCTGGGCAGCCTGTCCCAGGGCTCTGTCACCCTCACTGTGAAAAAGTTCTTCCGCATGTTGGTGCGGAACTTCCTATGCTCCAGCTTACAGCCATTGCCCCTTGTCCTGTCCCCACAGACCACTGAAAAGGGGCTGGCCAATTCCCCCTGCATCCCATGTCTAAGATATTTATAAACACTAATTAGGTCCCCCCTAAGTCTTCTTTTTTCCAGGCTGAACAGTCCCAGCTCACTCAGCCTGTCCTCATAGGGGAGATGTTCCAGGCCCTTAATCATCTTCGTAGCCCTTCTCTGGACTCTCTCCAGGAGGTCCCTGTCTTTTTTATACCAGGGAGCCCAGAACTGGACACAGTACTCCAGGTGGGGCCTGACCAACGCAGAGTAGAGGGGGAGGATCACTTCCTTCGACCTGCTGGACACACTCTTCCTGATGCATCCCAGGATCCCATTGGCTCTCTTAGCCACCAGGGCACACTGCTGGCTCATAGCCAACCTGTCATCAACCAGGACCCCCAGGTCCTTCTCCACAGAGCTCTTTTCCAACAGGTCATCCCCCAGCCTGTACTGATACAGTCGGTTATTCCTCCCCAGGTGCAAGACTTTACACTTGCACTTGTTGAATTTCATTAGATTTCTCCCAGCCCAGCTCTCCAGCCTGTCCAGGTCTCTCTGGATGGCAGCGCAGTGTTCCTGCGTGTCAGCCACTCCTCCCAGCTTTGTATCATCGGCGTACTTGCTGAGGGTGGATGCTATTCCCTCATCAAGGTCGTCAATGAAGATATTAAACAGGACTGGACCCAACACTGAGCCCTGGGGAACACCGCTAGTCACAGGCCTCCATTCAGATTCTACTCCACTGATCACGACCCTCTGAGCCCGGTCTGACAGCCAGTTCTCAACCCACCTCACTGTCCACTCATCTATCCCTTGTTCCCTCAGCTTCTCTATCAGGATGTTGTGGGAGACAGTATCGAAAGCTTTGCTAAAGTCAAGGTAGATGACATCCACTGCTCTCCCTCCATCCACCCAGTTGGTGATGACATCATAGAAGGCTATGAGATTGGTCGAGCACGATCTCCCCTTGGTGAATCCATGCTGACTACTCCTCATGACCTTCTTCTCTTCCAGTTGTTTGGAGATGGCATCCAAAACAAGCTGTTCCATCACCTTTCCAGGGACAGAAGTGAGGCTGACTGGCCTATAGTTACTGGGATCCTCCTTCTTGCCTTTTTTAAAGACTGGAGTGACATTGGCTATCCTCCAATCTTCAGGCACTTCTCCTGTAGTCCAGGATCTATCGAAGATGATAGAGAGCGGCTCCGCAATCACCTCCGCCAGCTCTCTCAGCACACGTGGGTGTATCCCATCCGGGCCCATGGATTTGTGTGCATCCATTCCTTTGAGTCGCTCCTGGACCACCCCTACCTCAACTAGAGGGGAGCCATTCGTTCCCCAACCACTCCTACTTTTGTCCAGGATCTGTGGGTCCCGAGAAGCCTTCGGAGTAAAGACCGAGGCAAAGAAGGCATTAAGTATCTCCACCTTCTCATCATCTCCCGTTACCAAGACACCCGCCTCATTCAACAAGGGACCTACATTATCCCTGGTCATCCTTTTACTATTCACATACCTGAAAAAACTCTTTTTATTGTCCTTTATGTCCCTTGCCAGCTTAATTTCTAAGCAGGCCTTAGCCCTCCTAGTTGCATCCCTACAGGCCCTGGCAACATCCTTATATTCATCCCATGATCTCAGACCCTGTTTCCACAGTTTATAGGTCTTCTGCTTCCCTTTGAGTTTACTCATAAGCTCCCTGCTTATCCACGGAGGTCTTCTGCCTCTCTGAGAGAGGTGAAAAAATGACATGGGTGCTGGAGAGGAGATAGAGGTGTCCTTCAGGCTGCCCTACCCAGACAAGCCCTGAGAGGGCTCCAGCATATGAAGAAAACTCCAGATTGACTATGTTCACCATTATTTCATGCAGCATGGAGACGTTCTGGTTTTGACCCAGAGTTCCTTGCAAAGTCCTTTCTCCAGACAGTGTTTTTAGCATAAAATAATTTCTTTCTCTGTCAGTAAATCAGTCTCACTGATGTTGGGTCCTTACACTTACTAGGATATTGTCTGCAAACTGATACATCGTGGTGAATAATGGCCATTTAATTTTTGTCTTCAGGAAGAAGAGATCGCAGCTCTCCCTTGTCCAGAGAAGTCTCTCATCCCAAATTTCCTATGCCATAGCTAATGTGAGTTTCTGCTCAAGCGAGTGATGTTGTGAAGGCCAGCAAAGGGGAAGGGGATGTCCAGGATACACCACAGAGAGCATACCAGAAGACACTCATTGATACGTATTTCCTTCCTCTGCAACTACCACAAGTACCTTGGCATTCCTATTTTACCCCTTAAAAACTCCTAACTCTGGAACTTTTGCTTCTTCCAGGTAGGCCCAGATAGAAACATCTACAATCTTCTGTGATGGGTGGAGAAAGACACCAGCTTTCTGTGTGTGTGATCTGAGTGTATCCTTACAGCCAGTAAGGCTGTGTCTGGAGAAGGATGAATAGAATGAAAGAAAGCCAATCCCAGAGATATCCTTATCTGAATATGCTACAGTGCAACCAAATCTTCTTGCAGGTTATTTTGAATTGTACCCTTGTAAGTCAGTTGTGCAGCTCAATGGGAAAAAGTAATACATATCAGAAGAATTTCTGTGTCTCCACCTAAACAATAGCTAAGAAGTCCCCCATGTCCATGATGCCCTAGCCAGACAGGACCTAACTCCAACACTTCCCTGTCTGAGTGACATCCATCCAGAGGTGCTCCTGCCCCAGTATCCAAGCTCTGGTCCTTCCAGAGACTCAGCACTGGCACAGGGAGGTACAGAAGCTCCTTTCAGGGTAAGTTTTTGGACCAGGGTCAGAACAGCGGTCATGCACCTTGGGGAAAGGAGGTATAATCCATTTCTGGGTTCATGCCATAACCCCCATTACACCTCTTGGTTCCTCTCCCTCCAGCTCCATGAATCAGTTTGTTCTTGCATGGGCTTCAGCTTCCAAAGAAAAGCTGCTGGAAGCCCATCACCTGAGCCTTTGGGCTTGGGCTGCTTGCTAGATGTCTTTAAACATTTTAAGGCAAGGTCCCTATATTCCACATAGCTCCACATCAGTTCACATGCAATGCAGGTGCTGTCTTATTTGCTCCACCTTCCCTACCTCTCTCTCTGGATCCTAATTTCAATTTGTATATATTCTACCCATTTCTTCCTCTTCTGTTAGTGTTACCATAAGTCTTGTTGTCTGATGCTCACCCGTGTTCAGAGCAGAAAGGGCATGGGAAGTTGTGAGGGATGCCCCTACTCTGAGTGAACAGCACTTTGGTTCAGGCACCACTGACAAGTGGCCCTGACTGAATCAGCTCTGCTGTGCAACCTGTTGAGAACTGCACTCAGCTGCATCTTCTCAGAACTAAGGAATCATAGAATCTTTAAGGTTGGAAAAGACCTCTAAGACTATAAAGTCCAACCCACCACCAGGTTGCCCAATGAGGCACAGCACTGTTTCAGTCCCCTGCTGCATATAGTGTCTGGTCCCACCCACTGCAGACAGCCTTCCATGAACTCCTCCAATGTGAGTCCTTTCCCCCAGGGCTTCAGCTCTCCACCAGCTGCCCCAGCGTGGGTCACTGCTATGGGGTGCAGTCATAGAACCAGAGAACGTCTCTCAGGTCCAGACTGCTCCAGCCTGGTCCCCCATAGAGTCACAAGACCTCCCATCAAACCTGCTCTGGCTTGGGCCTCTCTCTCTCTTCAAGGGCTGCAGGTCATGCCAGGAGCTTGCTCCAATGCAGATCACAGCATCTTCCATACATTTCCACCTGCTCCATCACAGTCTTCTCCACAGGCTGCAGGGGAATCTTTTTCTCTGGCATCAGGAGTACCTCCTCCCTCCCCTTCTTCACTGCCCTTGGTGTCTGCACAGTTCTTTACATTTTCTCACTCCCTTCCCTGGTGGCAAAAAACAGCTTCTTGCTTTTTTTTCTCCTAAATGTGATTCCCAGAGGTGCTGTGACCATCACTGATGGGCTTGGCCTTGGTCAGCAGTGGTGTTTACTTGAGCCACTGGCTCTTACTCTGTCAGAGTAACACCTGCCCAAGTAACTTCCTGGGGGAAGCTTCTAGCTGCTTCTTGCAGAGGCCACCCCTGCAGCACTCCCTCCTCTACCAGAACCCCACCATGCAAAACTACAACCACTGTCCCTAGCAGCCTGCAACAGCCCTTCCCAGCTTCTCACCTTGCCAGCCCCTCCTGCCCCTCTTTGGGCTGCAGGATGCCAAAGGCTGCCCCAGCCCACCTCTACCCACCTCCCAGGGCAGCTTCCCCACTGCAGGCAGCGTTCACTGCCCTGAGACACTGATCTCCCCAAGAAAACAACCAAACAACCTCCACACAACCATTCCCACCACAACCCCATGTCACTGGCCATTTAACAGTCATTCCCCACCCCCCAGCAGGTGTGGGCAGTGATTGTAGCCAAATTGCAGTCTTCAACATCCCTTAGTGGGGTTGCTGTGCCTTTGTCTTGTTACCTGTCATGTTTCAGGAGCTAATAGCAGCAGCCTGAGCTGGGATAGACAAAACTACAACATCTAGAGGCTTGACTATAAATCAATCACTTCATAAAAATCTGTAGCTCCTTTGAGTCAGTTGAGCTCTCTTATCCATCAGCAGCCTGCACAGCCATGATCTTCCCTTAGCAGGGAGACCTGTCAAGGTTATTCCTCGAGACTGAGACAACCCTTACCCAGCACCTGATATCCAGAATGAGGATAGAGATATTTTACATTGGGCTTGTAAGTATATTGTATGTTAGCAGCATTTTTATATATCCAGCTATAGCTTATTTATTAGGATTGTAAATAGTAGTTTGAACATTGTTGAAGTCACTGTCTAAATCATTGTCTAATCACCATCTAAATAATCATTTAAATAATTTAAATAATTATCAAATCATTGTTAAATCTCTGTTTAACTAACATTCAATTATTGCTTAATAGCTATGTGATTACCATTTAATTTTCCTTCAAACTTCAATTAATTACCATTTGACCATTGTTTGATCATTAATAAAATCCTTTGTTAACCCCATAACCATGACTTCCTTTAATAATTCACCTGCAACAGAAGTCTCAATGGCAAGGTGAGGGGACACATTAAACAAAACAGCTATCACACATTAGTCCTAACCCCCCCAACTGTCCCCAAAGGTCACCACACCATGACACCTCACTTCCTACAGAGCAGGGTGCTGCTATCAGTCCTCCATTGAAGCCGAGCTGGAAAGGTGTGTGATTCACAACACTGATAGCATCTAACAGTTGGGTTATTTTCCTTTAATAAACCTTTCCTGAACCAAACTATTTTTCCTTTCTGTGTCACCCACCCCTCATCCTGCTTCCGCAAATAAAGGCATTTCCTACTGCAGCCACAGGAACACTCCATCACTGCACTGAAATTTCCTACAGCCTTCCTGGAATATGTCCTCTGAAATCCCTGAATATGTATGAAGTCTTTCATAAAGCTGAAGCGCTCACAGGAAAACTAGGGCCAGAGATCAGCAAGCTGTTGTAAAGTCAACCAACACGTAGTTGGGTCACCTTTTCTCCTTGCTCGCTGCCAGCATTGAGTGTAACTTCTTCAGGTGGAGGGTGAGGAGTCGAGAGGGAAAGGGGGATAGTGTTGTATTGAAGCTATGGTCTGTCTCCCCCACCCCCCCCACTCAGCAATCACAAGTTTCATGAGCTGTGGGCTTTTGTTTGAAATCTCTGATTTCTCTGGCATGTTTATTGATTCATGCAGCTAATGCATTGAGTAGGTTGAATTGTTTATTAACTTTCAGGAGAGTTACATAGCATCCCTATTATACAATTTAGGTTTTTCTTGGAGAAATACTAAGCTTGGGTATTAAACTACTATTTTTCTTTTTTCCCCCCTCTACCCAATAGGTATGAACATAGGTTATAGCCAGTGGAGGAAAATTACTGCCCCAAGCCTGGACTGTGTTTACTATCTCATCCGGAGCGTGGGGAAAAGCTGCAGCTCTGCTCACGTGGTGGGTGCTGTCACTTGTGTTTTGCTCACTGGAAAGGTACCACCCAAGCCCCGTTTCTATGCAGCAAGTGTGGGTCCCTGCTGTAAAGAGATAAGGGGGGTAATGGATAACACAGAGTGTTTCAGTGGCACCGCAGGACTGGCAGAGCCCACCTGGCCCATCAAAGGGCTGTGGGACCTTGCTGGAGGGATCATTGCACATGGATTTCAGGCTGTGCAGTTCCTGGGGGAAGCAGCAGCACTGCGCTTCAGCAGGGTTTTTCTTTTTTTTTTATTATTATTATTTGATTTGACTTCTTCTTGCCTGTAAAAGATTGCTGCAAACACTGAGCTTTTAAATTAAAGGGAGTTAATGAAAGTGTACCTGTGATAACTATTACCAGATCCCTTGTACATTCAACAGTCGCATTAAGATGATTTCTTATTATCTCTAAATCCATTCCAGAGGCATGTTCTTGCTGTTACAGCCCTCCTGTGCACCATCGCAAGCACGGGTTTGCTGCCCAGCGTGACGGGGGGAAAAAAAAAGTGTTGCTACAGCCTTGACTGGGATTTTTTTTTTTAATTTTTTCTAAGAGAGACGAGCTGGGTCTTACCAAGAACCCTGCTCAACATTTCCCTCAGATAAAGTGTGTTCATGTATCCACATCCCCTGGGCATTCTTAATGCAAATGGAGACTTCACCTAAAATGAGAGGAGATATTTCTTTTGTTATAAGAATAGCAATGCAGCTCTTGGCTGAGTGTGCTGCCTTGTATGAAATGGTATCAAACGAGACAAAAATGGAATACTGTGTTGGTGTAGTCAAGGCTGCTGCAACCACTTCAGTCCCTGGAGTCGATTAGGCAGAGTTTACTAGCAAGGCAGACCGTCCAAAATATATTTGGTGCATTGTCAGTCACAGGTAGCCCATGAAATATGCATTTTCATACAGCAGCCGCTTCACTGTGATTGAATCAGGCATCCATCCCTGAGCATTTCTCCCTGATACAGCTGGGGGATTTTGCTGGTGGTTTGGTTTTGGCTAATTTCTCTCACACGTCCAAGTACCAATATAACAAGGTGTGTCACAAGCCAGAGGTCAGATCTGCAACTCCCAGCTTTGCTTTGTCGGAGAGACAGAAGAGTGGCTGCTAATTGTTCCTGTCCGAGAGGAGATGCTGAGGAAGCACAGAAAATCCTTTCTATTTCTCCCTGCTACTGTCTGCTGTGGAGGGGGTGGCTTGATCCTGATTCATCAGTTGTTGCTGATTGACATTGCTGATTGATATTGGGAGGGTAATATTTTTTTACTCCATCATACTGAGAGATGCCCCATGCCTGTCAGTGTTTAAGAGGCATTTGGACGATGCCATTAATAATATGCTTTAACTTTTGGTTACTCCCGAAGTGGCAGTTGGGCTAGATGACCACCGTAAGGCCCTCCCAACTGAAAAAGTCTTTTCTAATCTTTACTATGCTATGCTATCCTATGCTATACTGGGGTTTTTTGACCCCCAAGCAGTCCAAAAGTTGAGGGTAGGGCATAGGGCAGGGCAATGCACTCCCCTGATTGAGTAATTTGGCTTGGTACGCGCTGCAGCTGTCAGGATTGGACCACAAATAGCTCCACAGCCTCCTCTCTTAATGTGAATTATAGTATCACCGAGGTGTAGGCTTGAAAACAGCTAGGACTTGTCTTTACATCTTCAGGTGGAAGTGAGAAATAGAGATGCTGAAGTGTTTCCTCCTGGGAAAGACTGTGGAGTAAAAATAAACTTCAGGTTGAGCTAAACAAGGCTGTGTTTACACGTGTGAGACAGCCACCTCAAACTCCTGGGCTCTACTGGGCATTCTGATGGATGCTGAACTCTTAGGTAGCCTGAATCTGCCCCCAGATCCCACCCACCTGGATACCAACAGTATTGAGGATGTCCGAAATACAGCAGAGAGACTAAAACCACCACCACTGCTTCAGCAAAGCACCACACTGTCATGGAGCTGGGGCAGGAGTGGTCCTGTGCCAATCTGCATTGCTAGGACTTGATGTTCCCTTTAGTGTTTGGAAGAGAAGCTGGGAGCCACATCACCAGCACTGAGCAGGGAAAAGTGGAGTTTAGTGAAGCGTAACTTCTTGCTGCATGGCAGCGCTTGGCATTCAGTATTTTACTTGTAGCACTGGACTGTGTGTAAAGATGTTGTCACTAAGCAACAAAACAAGGATTTTGCAGGAGGTAGTAAGGTGATACTAAATCTCCTTTCCTCCTCCCTCTTCTCCAATGCACTAAGGTCACCAGAAGCTAGACTCTACCCTGGATGTTGGTTGGGAGATGGCGAGAGGACTGATATATAAGGGAAGAGAGGACAGCAGTGTTGTGGGCTATTTCCAACCAAATCTGCCAAGCAGGGCTCTTATTCTCCTTCTGGTTCCTCATCTTGAAATAAAGCAGGCATCAGAGCATGGCGGGAGGTGGAGAAGGCATGAGCATGTGAAGGATGCACCTGAAAAATCTTATGTTTTCAGGTGGACTTCATCTGCAGCACCTACCTCTGATGGCTCCAAAGCCAGAAACCAGTCATTAGGTCAAGTGGACAATACAGTACAGTCTAGCTGCACAGAAGTGATGCAAAGAAGAGTGAGGTATTACAAAATATATAAACCTGATGTCAGCAAAAAATCCTGAAATTGAAATTCTGAATAGGCAAGGGGGGGAAGAGGTTTGCAGCCATGAGCAGCAACATCTGTAAGGAAGGTTGATACAGAGGCTTTTTCAGTTTTGAATGCAAATGTCTACCTGGTCTGTGAGCTGTGATCTGATCCCTTCTGTTTGCATTGCCACCAAAAGAACCAGCTGATGTCCCCAGCGCAATGAGCAGAGGCAAGCTAAACCCCAGTAACAGTGATGGGTGGCACATTTCCATTAGCATCCTATATGTGCAAACAGATAGAGCATCACCTCCCAGCTGCCAAAACACTGCTGCCTTATCTACAGTGCAGCAAGGGGTGTGGGGAAAAGAGAGAGGGAAAATATGACCCTGTTCATTCAGGAACAGCTCAAAAGGCCTCTCAGCTGAGGGTCTCATCAGAATGGGTTTGCATAAAGCCAAGATAAAGCTTCACCAGGTTTCCCTCTTCCCCTGGACATTTTACATTGGTGGTCCCCAGGAGACCTGTATTTCCCCATCATGTGGCTCCTTGCTGACATACCGCGTGATGCCCTGCTCGCCCAGAAGGTCAGTGTGCATCTGGCTGATGGTGTGCATACCAAAAAGGAAAAATACTGGGAACGAGCTGCAGTCCTGGTATTTGTAGCACAGCAGTGCTGAAGAGCCCGCATACAAACCCAGCCCCCATAGAACACCACCCTGGATGGAGAAGAAAAGGGGTTTGCTCTAGCCTACTGTGGCAACCGGCAGAGAGCAACACACAATTCAATATGAGTTTTAGGTGAAGCTAAAAAACTGCTAATTGGTTACACACCCTGTTCACACCACAGTGATTGGTTAGTAATCATAATGAGTTCTGATAAACATATAGCTAAATATTGTTAGTTTACCTTTGATGCCTAAAAGCATCCGCACACCTGCTGGTTTTGACCATCTTATTATGGTTGGTTCTTAACATGTTCCGTTACTCCCAAGTACCTTCCCATAACTACTTCTTGGTTTAGGGTAGCCTGTACCCTTATCAGAAGGCCACTGTGTTTTGAGAATGTGATTATTAAGTTCCTCTCAGCATGGGAACTTCTGTCTCATGGGAACAGGAGGATATTGTCAGAGCCTAAATCTTGGGAGAAGAGAGCTAGGCCGCTAGCGGGCCTGCTGTCTTCCCCGACAGCTCACCTCCAAATAAATGAGGCTCCTGTGGTCACGCTATTTACATGCATGGGTGTCTTAGGTTCTTTTAAACTTTTAAACATATTACCTAACTTTATCTGTGTTTGATGGGGGAGCAGGGAGATTTATCTCACCCAGATGTGACAGTCTGGTAAGAGGATGTCTCCGTCTCAACTAGTCATCTTGCTATAGCTGCTGGCCAAAAATAGGCATTTCAGGTTAGAAACATGACTTACCTGATGCACCGTGGGTGACACCACACAGAAGTGGCTAGTATCTATATGTAATTCAAATGTTACAGACCTGTGCCAGCTCCCTTCGATGTTCTCCTCAAGGGACTTGTAAAGGCACTGCCCTGGACAGGATGTCAGCCAAGTGTGTAAAGACAGGAGCACCTTGCATCTCTTCCACTTATAAAGAGTCTCAAGGGGCTCAGCTCTGCAAGGGAGTGAGAACTGGGGTGTGATGGGCAAGCTTTACACCTTCCTCCAGCTTTTGTGGTTTTTTTACATTGCAGGTAGGGAAGGAGAAACCTCTTACATAGTCTGCATTCTGCTGAGGATCTGCAATGGTGGCACCTTCTCTGGTGGCATCTCCCATGCCCACAGAGCTGGCTGCTGGATTTATTTTAATGATTTAAATGATACTATTCAAGTCTCATTTCACAGCTCTTCTTGTCTGCTTTTGACTTTACACTCACCTTTGCCCTTGTGCTTCCTCCAGGGATCTGCAGACATCCGATTGAGCAAGATCAAAGGCTAGCAAGGTGCCACCTTTCTTGGGTGACATTCCTCAGCCTCGGTGGAGCTCCACACCCCCCAACTGACACAAAACATATTTGCAGGCAGATGGGAGCACATTCAAATACTGCGCTCATTCCATGCACTCTTTTTATTCTCGGGAGCCTGTGGCCTCTCCCAGGACAGAGGTGAGGGAAAAAACAATCACTGAACTGGTGATTTGAGAGGTGTTTTGGGTTTGTTTTTTTTTTAGAAAGAAATAACAAATGAAAGGGTAAAAGTTCTCTGCTTCACACTTCTTAAGGTCACACTTCATATTAAGGTTCCATTTATAAAGAACACATAAATGCTTAATACACGTTTAAGTGATTGATGAATCATTTATTGTATATTGCTATTGAACTGTTGGTCTACAGAGCTGTGACTTAACATCTATAATACCTGCAGCTGCCATATATACAGCCATCGATAATGTTGGAACACAAAAGTATTCGCGTGCATAACGTGCTTACCACATCTAACATTTATGAATGCTTTATAAACAATTTATAAATGAAATCTTAATATACAGTGTAACCTATTTTTAATGTAGTAGCAGTTACATAACCCATTTGGCCTTGATTCATCTCAGTTAACTTCAGGCACCTTGCAGAGGTGCCTCTGGTTGTAGCCCTCTATCATTTCTCAATGTGTTTCTACACTCCCTTCCTCACACTGCCTATTTGCTCCTGTGCTGCTCTGAAGAGGGCTGTAAATGTGTCTGTGAGGGATGATGCAAGCTCCCAAGCTTCAACAGTCTGTTCAGTGATTGAGCCACACATCAGTAACCCCTTCACGCATCACACACACACACTAAAGGAAAGCACTCCCTTGCCTTTTCTTTCCCCTTTTCAAGCCAAACCCATTGCATGGGTTCAGCCTGGTGTGGCCATGTGAAGAGGTGAATCAGGCAAAGGAATGGGGAGGGAATAGCATCTGAGCTCAAGATTGGAGCTGTTGGGAAAGGAGTTGGTAGGGGGATGCCTAAACTTGACCATGGCAGCACTTCAGCCTTTGGCCTGGATCACTCTGTAAGAACATGAGCGGACTTTGGAGAGCAGCAGGGCCCTATTTCTGACACAGATTAGTGATGACATCCTCATAGTCATTAACAAGATGCTCATTGTTAAACTGCTTCAATAGTTGGCCTGATTTCTTTCTGGCAGTGTCTATGTTGTTTTGCTCAAACTGAATACATGCTGAAAAGGGGCTGAAATCATCCTTCTTCAGTTATGGTATCAGAGTATATTGGTCTGTAATGAATTCTTCTCTTCAGAGGATCCAGCACTCCCTTGTCACAAAAGTGTTGCTGTGTTTCCTCATTGTTAACATATGTCTTCTCTTACACCAAGTAATTTCTGAGCAGTTCCTGGGGAGATTTCCTGTGGATGTGGAGGCTGAGAGGACACTGGCACCTGTGCTGGTACCAGCCCTTGGAAAAGAAACACTTGGAAGAGAAACCGCAAGCCGGAGGTGGAGGAGCATTGTCTCAGCACGCAGCTGATGGGCACAGCCTTTAGGTATAACATGACTTCCCAAGCAAGTCTACTCAATTTATGCCTGCAAGGTTCATTACTGTGGTTGGTATAGATGGACACTGAGAACCTACTCTCCTGGAAGGATCTTCTGCACTCTCAAGACTCTTTGTTGTGTATCTAACTCTCGCATATTAAAATGATGGTGCCTGATTTTGATAACATGACTTCTTGTACCTGTTTTCCTGGGAGCCTGTGGTGATGGCCCATGCAATGTAATGGGACAGGGAACCTCAATCTCAGATTTGCAGATTCAGATGCAGAAGGGTTATTTGGAGACAGGTTTATCAAGTTCACCAGGAAGATTTGTGACTGAATTATCTGTAATCAGTGGGTCTATTGATGTGCTTAAAATTAAGCAGATGCTCAGATACCTTGCTGAATTGGGAACACAGGGACAATAAATAATCATTGTATCTTAAATAACATGTCGTCTACACAGATCACAAGTCCCGTTGGTGTTGTGGAATTGATGCATCACAAATATAGTAGTCTAAGTATCACACCAACAAGCAAAACCAGGTGGTAATAAAATAGATAAGGTCCTGCTCAAATGAAATATCTCATGATGCTTTTAGGAGAGGATATGAGAGCAAAACTCCTCCAGTTTAACAACTGAAATAGGGTTTGAAGCAATATTTTTCCCCAGTAGATAACCAAAGTGTTAGGAGGGCTCTGACAGAGGTGCACAGGACGGACAGAGGAAGGAAAAGAAATGGACATCTTGATCCTTTCTGTTGGGACCAGTTAAAGAAAAGCAGAAAATATGTGAGTGGAGCAGTTACTGGGAAGGATGAGGTGAGAGAGGAAAGCTAAAATGATGCTGGACAACACAAGGACCCTGATCTAAGCCCCAGAATAGTCTAACCTGCAGAAGTAAATATGTATCACTGAACACTGGACATGAAAATTGTCCAGATCTGCATGTGTTCTGCATCAAGAAAAGAACATTAGTGTTTACCAACCTCTGTAAAGCATGTATGTGCAGGAAACCCTTCAAATCCCACCTGTGCACAAACAGCTGCATTGCAATCTCAGAGCTCTACAAGGCATCCTGAACATCCCAGGTAGGTGGCAGATAGCACTGTACTAGTGCCTGATGCAAGTAGGATGGATTCATAGTCCCATTTCAGTGAAAGATGAGTGCTCTTAGCCAATAAGGGAGCCAGAGGATCCAAGGAAGGGAGAGTGCAGCTGGCTGTCACTATTGAAAGCAGAAGAGTTTCTAGATTGGGAACCCAAACACAGGAGCCTCAGGACTGTTTAAAAGAAGGGCCTCAAACAAGGCTGGATATCAGATGGTTCACACAGAAGTGCTTTCAGTCAGTCTCCCCACATATGCCATCATCATAGAATCATAGAATCATAGAATATACTGAGTTGGAAGGGACCTGTAGGGATCATCAAGTCCAACTCTTGGACTCCACACAGAGCCAGACAAGCCAGAACATGGGACTGAGGGCATTGTCCAGACACTTGAACTCAGCCCAGCTCAGTGCTGTGACCACTTCCCTGGGGAGCCTGTGCCAGTGCCTGACCTCCCTCTCAGCCAAGGCCCTCTTCCTAATATCCAACTTAAAGCTCCCCTGTCTCAGCTTCATACCATTCCCTTGGGATCTATCACTGGGCACCAAAGAGAAGAGAGTGGTTCTCATTCCAGCCTTTGAGCTGTTTCTGTAGAGGATGGAAAGGATCATAGAATCACGGAATAGTGTTGGAAAGGACCTTTAAAGGCCATCTAGTCTAATCCCCTGCAATAAGCAGGGACATCTTCAACTAGACCAGGTTGTTCAGAGCCCCATTGAACCTTGAATGTTTTGAGGTATAGGGGCAGCATTTACTAAGTCTCTGGGCAATCTGTGCAAGTGTTTCACCACGCTCATTGTCATTATTAGCACACTGAGGTATAAGTAACCTTTCACACTTCTCCCTCCCCTCAGCTTACAATTAATGGACACTGACACAGGAGCCACACCACAGAGAAGAGTTTGCTCTGAGTTCATCTAGGCAGAGAAAGTTTCAGTGAAGCTGAAATTTCAGTTCCTGGTCAAATACATTTCTTCAGAGAAAGAATGCAGCACCACAGATATGTTATTATTGCCAGTAAAAGCACACAAAAACACTATCAATAATTACAGACAAAAGAGACAGGCAGAGGTGTAAATAACACAAGATAAGTATTTATTCAGACAGTTAAATTTACACAACTTACGCTTCTCCAATGGATACATCTATTGGACCAACATCTGCTCTCAGCAATGGTGATTTAAATTAGGAATGATTTAATTCAACCAAGTAGGATCCTATCAGATTTACATCTGTGTAACAAGGCGCAGTATGGCTCATGGTGTTCCAAATAATAGCTGGGTGGTTCAGAGGAATAAAAACAAGTTTTTAATTCCAGAAGAGGAGAGCAGATCAGAAAAGTATCATCCTTTTTTTTTCAAGCACTGCAAAGACCAATCCTGACAGCAATCCCAGTGAAAGCTTCCATTAAAAAGAAAACCAGAAGCGATGCAGTCTTCTCATTTCAAGTACCTTTCCCTCACCTTTCTCTAAATTACGCCGACACTCAAATATTCTCCTGGACTAGCCACAAATAATCCCCAGAAGGAAGGATTTCTTGTGTTCCATCTCTCTCACCAAGACAAGTAGGAGTGTGAGAAAACAGGGAAAGATATCATAAATGCCAAAAGCAACTAAACATCAAAGTTGACAAGGGACAGAGTGGTCTACTGTAATGAACAGATAGACCATTAAGGGTCATCTCACACATAAAACCTTATATTTATGACCACACATGGCAGATTTATAATGGCATATTGGAAATATGCAGCTTGCTTTTGTTTTAATAAAGCCTGTTCCCATTCCAACGGCTTTGGCAGGCTGTGGATCAGGATTCTTTGTAAGTAAAGAGTGCAGGAATGTTGCATCCCAGTATAGGCTTCACAGAACAATATCTTCTCTTCTCAGAGAACATTCTTAAAATTAAACGAGGAAATGATCCCTTAGCTGGGTAAGCTGAAGCATCCTGACTACAACAGCATCTGCTTCACAATATTTTTGTTTCAAATGCAATGTGGTCCTTGCAAAGCCTTAGCTGTATTCCTAGCATCTGCAGATTACCTGCTGGGAATACTGAGTAAAACCCAATTTGGATTTCACTGCATCAGTGTTGTGTAACATAGTACAGAGACACATGTCAAAAGCAAGCTTTTATGGAGATTAACTGGTTTAATTCCTGCTCTCCTGGGATCTTATTTTTCTGTGTATATGCCTATGTAGTGACAGAGAATTCTGCCTCATGGCACAAACTGGTCAACCAAGCTCCACTAATGCAGAAAAGCATGGCTAACTCAGCTGCTTGGACCCTCTTTCCATGCATGTCTGGCCTAGAACCACCGTGCAAGTCTAAGGAACAGATTTCTAACTGGACATTGCATGCTGGCAGCTGACAAAGCAGTACATCGTTGTGAGTAAATCTTCTGTACAGTCTCAGATTTCCATCAGTCTAAGACTGAAGACTGCCACTCTGGCATTCAAAGCTGTATACAGAGCCACAGCTTAAGAGCAAACACTGATAACATTTGCCACAATACAGATTTTTAGAGATAATACCCTGCATACACTGGAAATATAGCTATCATGCTATAGCTAAAGTTCCCCCAAATTAGAAATATATTTAGGATGAATACATTAAAGTCATTTGCAAACATGGAATGAATCAAGATTTGAGCACTGTCATCCCTATGGAAAACTTCAGTCACAACTAAAAGGACAACTGGGCACGGCACGGGGAACCAGAATGAAATATCTGTGCTAGTGCTCCATGACATGAGCAGGACAGACCAGGATCTGGCATGAAGTGGTGTGCCCACATTTGGATGAAGCCTAAACAAACAAAAAAAAATGGGCAAAGAGGTTGTGCATGTAGGTTTAGCACGTATAGAGTTAACTGGAGCACCCCTGCCACACCATGGTGTATCTTTCCCCAAAAGTAAACTACCACCACATTTCAGAGCTGCAGGCTGTAAATTTTAGAAAAGATTGAGCTAGGCTTGAAGCATATGGTCCATGGAATAACAATATTAAGCATACAGCCAAGACATCTCCCTGCTTTACATGGGATAAAGGCTGGTCTTTTTATACCAAAAAAAAAAAAAAGCCCCCCATTATTCTGAAAGGCAGCAGGCTAAATTTTCAGTACATTCAGAAGCTACTTTTATAGTCAAGAATTCCATAGCTTTAATTGCCTAATAATGAAACTTAATCATTCTTAAAAACAAAAAAACCCCAAACAAACAAAAAGAAAACCCAAATCCCATAATCAAACCCAGCGGTTTAGCCTGGAAAATCTTACCAGAAGAGTTTGCAAAAACTCCCGCAAAGTGATACTATGTCCATCTGATTCATTCTGGTGGCTCTTTAAGTGCCTTCAAACCTTTCAAGTGCTTGTGACTGTATAAAACAGAACTGTGAGAGCCCAAATTCACAGGCAAGCCCTAGGCAACCCCAAAGTTGGCTTATTTCCTTTCTCAAGGACAAAACTCTTTAGGTCTTCATTGCCTTCTTTCATTTCTTTTTCACAGATCTACCAAACTAAAGGCAATGACTTTACCGGGAACAAGTGGCACTGGACTCAGGGGAGGAAGAGAATAACTGGAGGCACATTTTCTATTTTTTCAGTAACACAGGAAAAAGTATCACTACTGCTATTTCTTACCAAAGACACCAAAAACTCAGCAAGCAAGTGAAAAAGAACAAGCCCAGGAACAAGTCTGGGAGAGAACTACATCACAACGGTATATGACATAGGTCCAGCATAAGCCAGGAGGAATTTCATACAGATATACAACTTTTGTTGAAGAATGCTGAAATGGGATTATTGAAGTTGGAGCTGAGACCTTCAAACACATGGTTATATTCAGCCCTCCTAAATTCAGCCCTCAAGACCCTTACAAACCCACTGATATCAATAGAGTATCTGAAAGTGTAATGCATATATTAGCAGCTTCAAAGGCTTTTTGGAAACAGAGGGACACTCTAGCACAGTTATAATCTCTCCCTCTCTCTATGAAATTAGCTAAAGCAGCTGCCCAAATGACTATCAGCCAATTCAGAAAGTGTTCAGCTGTTCCTCCAAAGTAGGGACTGTGGTCTGGGGTTGGACAGAAACAAGATGGGGTCAAGCAGAGGATGTGCCAAGCACTTCTCTGCACTATGGTTAATCAAGTAGCACACAGTACATTTACAGGTTAGTTTGGGCCATGGGATCCATAGCACGGATGTGGACACTAGGAAGGCAGAACCAGGAGACAGGCAACTCCTTGCTGCAGTTGTCTTCATGGAATTTGATATTCAAGTAGAAATCGCCTGTGTAGAGAAAGAGAAGTGCTCCAAAGTACACAGAGTCTTTGGTTGGCTTCACCTGGAAAAGAAAATATAAAAATCAGCACAATTAACCCAACAAAAATTAAATTAAAGCAACAAAACCAAATAATTGCACTTTGCAGTTCAGTAGCACCTGCAAATGATCTCAAGATATTCTAGATTCCAATCTCAATCTTTCCTTCACACAAAAAGGTGTAAAGATACTGTTCCCATTCAATCAATGGTGAAACTGGAGCACTGAAAATGAAATCCTGTATTATTCCCTCCTGCAGCAAAGTTGTGGCACAGCTCAATCCAGAACACAGATCTTCTGGAGTCACTGATTCCAGAACAGAGTTGGTTTAAGGTAGGAGTCACCCAAAGTGTCCTGAATATCCAGGAACATCTTTTCTCAGACTGCATTTAACAACATCTATATTAAAAGTCTCAATCATGACTCCGAACTCATGTTAAACACATGGTTAAACGCCATTTAACAAGTAAATTCATCCCCACTTATTACTCAGACACAACCTGACTGCCAATTCTAATCAGGAATCTTTAATATTCACTTTCATTGAAATAATTAAGTTTAGCAAGAAACATCCTATGAAAAGTAGCCACTCTGATTTAGCTTGCTCAAATTAAATCCAAAGTTCACCCTGTTCCTACATTTATATATCTCTCTTCATCACAAAACCATTCACAATCCATATCTTTACAACAAATAATAAATCTCAGTCCATCATTTTAGTAAGACACTTAAGTAATTTCTGACTTTAACAATTCCATGACTGTTCAGCATGTGATAATGTTTAAATTAATATTTGCTTCCACAAGATGTTAAACACAGTTTCAGGGTACCTGGAATTGGGTTGAAGTTGCTGCAGATTCAAAACATGGAATCAGCACAAAGCCATACCGCTGGATAGAATTTATTTTAGAAATGGTGAGAAGGCATCTTCACATCACAAAAGACCCAATAAAGGGCACTTGATGATTCTCAGTATTGGTTCTCCCTCAGTCAAGATCATCTTACCAGTTCCCTTCTGCTTTCTGGACCCCAGGAATATCAACTTAAGATATACTCATGGGGTCATCCCTACTTTCATGGGTAGGCCTGTGCCCATGTATTTACTTTTTTGCTTGAATACTCATTGCTAAAGGACTTTTCTTTGGTCATCTCCAAACACCCCAGTTGTCCATCATGTTAGAGAGCCCAGCATTGATTCCAAAAGACAGCATGACCACTGGTTAGCCAAGCTGAGACCCAAGCCAAATTACAACAGAAACTCTGATGTTGGATCTAGAAGCACTGTCCATATGAGCTGTCCATTGGATTCAGGGGGAGAAAACCTTTGCAAGGGACATCATTAGGAACCAATGGGACATTACCACCTGGAACAGTAAAGGGATGAGGCTAAGGTTATCAGGATTCATGCTCACTTTAAAAAATGTCATCATATGGTAAACTGGGACATCCACAATGGGGTTTTAACTGGAAAGTGTCTATGGACAACTTTTGCTGCAAGGCAGCTTGACATTGCATAGGAACACTGTAACAAGGATGATGACTAGACCATGGTGGGGGAAATGGAGAAGAAAAAACACAAGAAAATATTTCCATAGGTGCAGGACAGCTCAAGAATATGTCAGAGAGCTGAAAATTGCCTGCCACCATCTCCAGTGAGGAAGGTTCTCTGTAGCTTTCAGATGTAAGGGAAATGAGCTGTTTGTTTCTGTTCTTTCCTATTCTGATTTTTTTTTGGGCCTTCACTGTTGGGCCTTTAGCCAGAAGACATGCACCCCATATAGTTACCTGGGGTATCAGGCTTCCTTGCTGAACCTGCCTAAAGCACTGCTTCTGCATAGGGGCCTGGATGTTCACAAGCAGCAAGATCATCAGAGCTGGCAGAGCCCAGGCTCCCATAAGTCTTGGTGCTGGGCACTTTTGCTGACCTACAGCAAACTTTCTATCAGCATTGTACCATCCATGTAAGTGATCAGAGCAGGCACAGCTGTTCTCCTGACCCCTGTCCTTGGCATCTCTCCTCCTCACTGGGTACAAGTTCTTGCCCTCTGGCATTGCGTCTGGACATGCAGAACAACATCAAGCAGCCTCCCCTCTTGCTTTCTGCCACTCCTCCTGGGGCTGCCTGCCTTATTTCTGCCTCACTGGAACTGATGGGTACTTGCACCCGGAGGAGGTCAGAGGCAGGGATTAATGCCAGCAATGGGTGGAGGCAAAGAGCAAATTAACCCCTGTTTACAAGGGCATGTAGTGATAGGACAAGGGGTAGTGGGTTTAAACTAAAAAAGGGTAGATTTAGATTAAAGTAAGAGGCACTACCACAGGTTGCCCAGAGAAGCTGTGGATGTCCCCTCTCTGGAACGCTGGATGAGATTCTGGGCAACCTGATCTAGTGGAGGGTGTCTCCGCCCAAGGCAGAGGGGTTGTTATCTAGATGATCTTTGAGGTCCTTTCCAACCCAAACCATTCTGTGATTCTATGATTCCAAGACCCTTTTTAAAGCTCCCAGTTCATTTTTCCTACTCTAGTTGCACCATGAAGAAATACCTGTAGCAGCATTGATCAGAGCTCTTGACAAGCAGGAAGGTGGCTTCAGGCACATAAGCATAAACACATTCTTTTCACTCATTTGAAGTTCTGCCTATGTTTGCTCATTTTTCCTGCCTTTACAGCACAAGTCTCTGTGCCAGTCACCTATATGACCACCTGTACAATCACTACTCTAATCAACACTTCAGTCTGGGCAAGAAAAAGGGAAGCAAAAATAGCTTGAAACCTTTGCACTATTGAGATACAAGTGGTTCTGCAGAAACTACAAAAAGTTGCTTCCAAAATAGTGACTAACTTTGGAAAGTAAGGCTGCCTCTCTAGTGGTGCTGCCTACAAACATTGCTGAAAGACAAGAACATCAGCAGCAGTCAGGTCAATAGAGGGCCAGATCCAGCCCAGCTGGTATACCGGACACAGGACTAATTTTGATGTTAAACCACCTACATTTAAGTGTCTCTCTCCACAGTAGGTATCCAAGCTCCTACTACAGTAAGAAGACATCTAGTCAGTGCAGCCAGTAGAGCAAGCACATAACTGTCTATCTAGTCAACCTATAGAGTCAGGATACAGTTGCCTAAACATAGGCACCTCATGGCATTCAGGATGACCTAAGGCACTAAGACATCTGCACAGGGCTGGAAAGATTTCTATGATTCTATGATTTACAGGATGACTTATAGGATTTTTGGCAGAGGTGGAGGCCTGGTGGGACCCACAGTACCCAAATTATGTTAGGCACCTACTTTTAGGCCACTGAATCTCACCCCTGGCATCTATGTAAGTGTAAGCCAGGTTCTAACAGCTGCAGACAAAATCTCCATTGACAAATGGGATCTTAGCTGGCCAGCATCCATGGTAACACCTACTCATTCAGATGTCTCAGTCTGGAACTGAATCCACCCTAATGTCTGTAAAGTGGATGTTGACATCTAAGCCAGCTGTTGAACACAAGAATGCAGCAGATACAATTTAGAATAAGGTCAAATATCCCCTAAACTCCATCAACTCTGATGACTTGCTCCACACTGCCTATGATGGGAATTCAGAGGGACTTGTTCAGAATGGTACACAACTCCGACGTTTCCCACTGTAGCTGACTGTAGACATCATCCCACTGATGGCAATGCATAATACAGCTAACCTACAAGAAACCTGTATATCACACCCTTGCAACTGATCCAGACCAAATTTGTCTATCATTCCATCTTGCAGCACGCTGCCTAGATACACGCTTACATGTTGTGCCAAGCTGGGATACCACTGGACATATGCTTGCTGAATCGAGTCAAAAGAGATAAACTCCACCAAATCCTTTATGTGGAGACCAAAGATGGGAAGCTTCTACCCCAGGAAAACATGACTGAGGAACCAAGAAAAAAATGCCCACATTACTCCTCTGTTCCAGTGAGATAGGAGAAAAATTAAGTTTCTAGCTCCTTCCTAATCCTTCCCTGATTCAGGCTACCATGTGGGATTGTGATTGCTTAGAACTAATTACTACTTATTTATACTGCTGTAGTACTTAGGGAGCTCAGTCGGAGATTAGGGCTAGTGCCAGCTACTGTTCGCTGCCCCAAAGAGTTTACAGTGTGAGTAAAACAGTGCCAAGAAAACTAATTTGTTCCAGATGGGCCACAGAGGACCTGCCAGAAGTGAGCAAATGTTCATCATAGCTTCTGAGCTGATTCAAAATGACCATCTACTAATGAATTTCTCCTCATGTCCCACCACCAATCACTTGAGCTAGTGCATGATAAAAACCTGCTTGAGGATAATAATGGCAAAAGCAGGAACAACAAGGAGAGATGAATTGCTGGTAGTTACAGGAATCTCCATAGAAGATTTTTTTTTTGGGTTTTAATTTGGCAAGAAGCGACTCTGTCAGACCAACTAATTTTTAAAAAAAATAATAAAAATTGGTAAGAACAAATAACTTCTCATTACATGGCTAAAGCTAAACTTCAGATTGTGAACTGAGATAAAAAAAAACCCAGTGTATTTTAAAGGGTGAGGGGCCACCATGTCATTTAATGTTTTGAAACCTCACACTGAACAAAAATCTCTACTATCTAAATGATAATCGATGAAGTCAATTCTTCTGCTAAATACAGAGAGACAAATATAAGGTTAATCGAACTAGAACTTGTGCTTAAAAATAAAGAATTTATTTAAAATGCATGAAGGTATCCCAATATCCTTTAAAATTTTCAGTAAAATAATTTTCTTTTTGAAGTAGCGTATCCCAGCAAAGACTTTGTGACACAAACCCAGACTGCTGCATCAAATAGAAGAAAGAGCACAAGAAGGTGAAAAAGCACTCATTATGTTCCTTCCAAGATAAATCATCTAACCTAGACTTCAAGCTGCAAGAAAGAGAAATACAAAATCATATGACTTTTACCCTTTAAACAATTCATATGCATACTGCAAAGCAGCATGTGGCTGTTGAAAATTCCTGTACATATCTCCTGTCTTCAAGGTAGCAGGAGAAACTGATTTGATTTTTTTAGTCAGGAAACAAAAATACTTGTGATTTGCTGAGCATCAGGCTTAACATGAAACTAATATTTAGGAAAGCAGAGGGGAGGGGGTGGGTTTGGTTGGGTTTTTTCCCCCAGAGAAATCAAATTCAGTTCAGCACCAATAATGTAGTTTCCGCATCAGTATGACAGCAGACCAAATTTTCAGCGAGAAGCATCTTCTCTTGCTGTATGCCTGATGCTCCCACTTCTTGACTATACACTACTGATATGCCAAACCATGCACTAGCTCTCCATCCTTCCTCCCACCCAGCTGAGCAGTGCAATAAATCATGTCACCACCTCCTTGCCAGTGTCGTGTGAAGTCAGCCCAATTAGCTTGAACTGCTGACGAATGTAGTTTTTGCTAAACTGGCCAACTTTGCACGAAAACAAATGCTCAAACCATCCCTCCTGCTAGATCTACTGGGGAAGAAGGGAGCATCTTCACGTAGAAGGGCAGAAAAAAGTAGCTGGGAAATGGTAGCACCTCCAGCCACCTCCATTCAACAAGCTAAATAATGATGTGCCCATGACCTCAGTTTATGAAAAAAACAGGCAGATGTTTAATAGCTTCAACAGAACAGCACTGAATTACCCCAGCAGGGAATCTGGTCCAGTATCTCAGCTTTCATTAATAAAAAAGAGAATCTTTGAATCTCTTTCATTTGACCCTACCATGAGTTTCTTCAGTTTCTTAACCAGCGTCTGAGTTTCTGCCAAACTCAGAGCATGAACACAATTCTGAGTATGTTCATTCTTCCCTGAAGCATCAAATGCACAAAATGGGACTTTCTTCTTGTCCCTGAAAGAGGTGTGGTTTTCTGAAATCTTCTTTCCATTACCAAATTAGTTATTATGGGGGATGAAAGGGCCTCTGACTGCATTAGTTACACCGTTTGAAGAATATTCTTCCATGATCAGGGCTCTATGCCTCAAAGAAATATGACTAAGCATTTTCCCTGGGAGTCTGTGTAGGACAAGTATCAATACTACATACTGCAAAATAAAACACTTATTATCTAAGAGTCAACATTTTCTTCATTTCACCTTTTCGATGAAAAAGGAGGACAAACAGCAGAAAACAACTCTATTTTTAACTTATTGGAGACTTTGTTTACAGAAGAAATGTCACAATACAGAGCAACGGGGCAAAAGCAGGGACCATAACGTATGAGAAGGCTGCCTGGGCAGGCACAAGAGATGTGACCTCCTGACTTTTTGCCCCGTAGGAGACTCAATCAGAAGGTAAGAATACATCACACTGACATCTCCCTTTTCCCTCATTAGCCTGGAGGGTCAGGCCCTTCGGCAGCTGGGCATCCAAATACTGCCACTCTGATTAAAAAAATCCACATTGTCAGAAAAAGAAAGCCATCTCTTGATTATTTCTGTTGACATATTTAAATTATTCTGCTAAGAATATAGCTAGCTCCCATTAAATTTCAACTTGATGGTGCATTCCATGCTCATTAGCTTTTTGAAATATTTTCTTCCCATCATGTGTAACTGAAAAATATGCATGGTGACTCCCTGTGGTTAACCTTTATTTCTTTCTTACTAAGGTTCACTTAAATATGCAGTTTTGACAGGTATGTTTTATTATCTGAAGAGCTGACCTAAGCAAAGGTCCTAAAGCACTATCCCAAACACTCACCTTCTTCTTCATGTTTATATTCTAAGTTAGCAGAAATACTGCTCATTCCACTCTGTGGTACTGTACATATATTTACCATTCCTTTTTTGTTGTTGTGGCTGTTGTTGCTGTTTTGAGGGGAGGATCTAGGAAGAAGTAGTTTTATCTGGGAAATATTTTGTGTCTTGCCTTAGAAGCAACAAGCTCCCAGACTTTAATTTTCTAAAGAATTTGAGCTAAAAATCAAAATCTCAATTGTTCTCCAAAGGTGGCTGGGGTTTTTTTTATCCCATTCTAAGCAGTTTTTCTTTATGCTTTTATAAGAGTATGTTAAGCAAGAAGGAAATGAACCAGCTCATCATACTGGTCATTAGTGTTTAGCATTTTCTTGCACTCTATTGCATTTCCTTAGGACCTGACTAAAACCGATTTGCTGAGTTCCTTGGCTTAGCCTGGGGAATATTTCTTATGGACTAAAGAGAAAAGGTTACTTAAAATCTATTACTGTAGGCTGCACTGGATAGCTCAAGGGACTGGCAATATGGTATTAAACATTTTATCTAGGTTACCCATTCACATTTAGTCAGATTTGGAGTAACCAGAAGTTACTGTCAGTGATTGTTTACATGATAAGAAATCAGTCTTAAACCACTTCAGAGAGATGACTGTCTGTCTCCAAACTTAGCAGCACCTTTGGCAACAGCTGCCATAATCTTGGTGCTTTCCAAAAATTAATCTTCCTTAAAATGCACAGTTGAATAATGAAGACCTTTTCTGCAAATACATGTCATCCAGAATCATCACCCATCTGATAGAAAAGCTTACGGATTCGATGTAGAAGGTGTTGGATCCCACAAAGGTGATAGCATCTTGCAGCTCATAGTTATGCACCCCATTTTGGTAATCCTGGTAGGGCGTCACAGTGAGAGCGAAGGGCCCCACGCTGTGTTTGCTCCAGTTGGTCAGCTTCACCTGCAAGGGGATGGGGTCCCCCACTTTGCAGTCTACCACAATATCGCAGTCGCAAAGCTTGCCATCAACCAGGATATCTGCAAATCAAAAAACAATTCCACTTTAGGTTGGGTGTCTGCTTTAGAAGCTGTATTAATCTTGATAGGAAACTTAAAAAGGAAGAGTAACCTCAATGAAACCAAGAGTCCATGACAGTTAACCTTAGGAAAGAAAACCCCTGCTGCATAGTCTCTGCATAGGTAGTTGCAGAGACACTACTTGCAAAAGAAAATAATTAATGAAGGTCAGACATCTCTCCACAGCTGCTGAAAGAACTACAAAAACCCAAATTATTATCTATACACAGGCATCAAAACATATTTTTTTAACCTCCTTCCTTGAAGGCCAAAGCCACAGGCAACTTCTCATGCTTCTCCTGTAAGTCAAGGTGAAGGGAAATACAAACAAGAATCATCAATACCAATGGTAGCTAGATAGATTCAGGGCTTGATGCCCACATTCACATGTTACAGCCAGAATAAATCCTCCTGTATGGAGGTGACCTTTGGAGCAGGACAGACACTGACAGAATTTGCAATGTAATACATATATTAAAGTCCAGATTATAAAGAAAAAAGATATTTTAAAATTATACAGCAGTACTACAAGCTTGTTCACTCTTTGCACTTTAATTCATTCTGTGATTTCTATTTTTAACTTTCTACTTTTCTTTCTGTTACTGGGATAGCAGAAAATATAAAGCCTCTAAATTGGTTACTGCTGGGACAATGACAGCTGGAGTAATGTGTCCACTAACCTTGCCCATTTGCTTATACAGAACCAAAATGTTTCATTACCAACACACTATGAAATTGCTAGTCCAATTCCCTGAGCTGAAAGGGTTCCCAGTTGTGCAGTATTACTGTATTTTTCAGATGAGGGTTATCTCCAACACACTATTAATGCATTAACATTTCTATTTCACTATGGGTTCATGTTCAGAGATAAGAGAAAGCCTTGGGCACATGTAAGAAAGCATCCTCTGTGTGAATACCTATCCCCACAATCTCATACACCCATGAGGCATTTCGATCACTCCAGTTGCTTGCCTTATGACATATAGCATATTATTCTTCAGCCAACAGCATCAGATTTACATTAGTAATACCCCCTCTTCAAGAAAAGACACTATTTTTATTCTTCAGGAACTTTCACAGAAAAAGAATTCTACACCAAAGCGATTCTTTGTTTTTTAGTTATTTTGTTATTTTGAAAAACTACAAAGTGATGCATGTTCTCATGATGCCCTTTAGCCTGGCAAACTGGCAAACTGAACAAGTCTTAGTACAGAAAATGGAAAAAAAATGCTATTGCTAAAGAAGAAATAAGTTCAGAAAGGGAAATTTATTACAGAGGCCAGGTGAGTAATGTTGAACTACCCAGGTGAAAACCCATCCTTGACCAAAGCTGCCCAAATGCAGCAGCACACCCCAGATACAAGTGGCTTGGCAGGACAAGCACAAAGAAACCCAGTAGTGCTCAAGCTGCAGCTGTCCAAAACCCATGCTGGTGTCCTAGTTGGGACAGTCCCATGCCAAAACTTCCCTTTCCAAAGGAGATGCCCATTTTTTGACAAGAGCACTGGTGAGGCTGCACCTGGAGTGCTGGGTCCAGTTCTGGGCTCCTCATTAGAAGAGAGACAAGGACATACTGGAGAGTCCAGTGAAGGGTCACAAAGAGGATTAAGTGCCTGGAGCATCTCTCCTGTGGGGAAAGGCTGAGAGCTGGGACTGTTCAGCCTGGAGAAGAGAAGGCTCAGGATGATTTTATCAATGTGTATAGAGACCTGAAGGAATGGTGCAAAGAGGATGGAGCCCGTCTCTTTCTAGTGGTGTCCAGTGATAGGAACAGAGGCAATGGACACCAGCTGAAACACAGGAGGTTCCCTCTGAACATCAGAAAACAGTTTTTTACTGTGTGGGTGACCGAGCAGTGGCACAGGTTGCCCAAGGGGGCTGTGGATTCCCCATCCTTGGACATACTCAATAGTCGTTTGGACTCAGTCATAGGCAACTGGCTCTAGGTGGCCCTGCTTGAGCAGAGGAGTTGGAACAGGTGACCTCCAGAGGTCCCTTCCTACTTCAACAATTCTGTGATTTTGTGAAAGGCAGTTATAATCACCATTGTGTTTTAGAAAAGGGCTAGAAATCTTGTGTGGCAATAGAATTCTTTTGCAACGGCCCACTCTAACATTATAGGCTCTCGTGCTCAACATGATCAAATTGCTTCTGGCAGGATTGCCCTAAGATCATGGAGGTGAAGTGGTGGTTAAAATGGTTTCCCATTATCTGGGATTAACTGACCTGAATTTTTCAAAACACAAAAATATGTGTGTGTAATATTTATGGCTCCCAGCCCCCTGCCACAGAAGTGAAATCCAGTTGCTTCGTTCAAAAGAAATTTCTATCAATTCATGACTTTATATCCGTTTCTGAAGCTTCTCCCAGCAAGGTAAGTGCTTTCATTAAAAAGAAAAAACAACCCAACAAGCAACAACCCACATCTTTTTTTCTGGTTCCTCCAGCCAGCAGGTCTTACAGCTGTGAGAATGCTTAGCTCCCCAGACCAGCATGAACCTTCAGAAATACTCAGTAAGCTAAATGGATGAATCTTTATTTTCAAGCTGCTCATCAACTCGCCTTTCAGCTTTAAAATTCAATGCTCTGCTGTAGGAATTTTAAACGAACTCTTTGCCCTCTGTCTTCACCTCTGTGTCTAATAATAGCCCAGAGCATCCCTTCCCAATATCTTTGTGTGAAAGTAGAAAGTAAAAAAAAAAAAATAAGGAAGAAATTGAGTTTGGTCCAACCAGATTAATTTTCTTTCGTATTCCTAGGAAAAAAAAAGTTAATTTAAGATTGATTTCAGTGTGTGTGGATGCACGTGCTTGTGTACATATCAAGAGATTATTTCCTTCCCTCGCAGCACACCCTTATCTCTGGCAGCACTGAGGCCAAAGACCTCCGTGAGATGTCAGACAAGAAAACACACATGGCTGGCGTGCAAAATACTATGGAAAGGAGTGTTTAAAAACAGTCTCCTTTCATCAGAGAGAACAGCTTGGTTTGACAGGCAGTTTTACTCCCTTCCTGACACAGAAAACATCTCATGGACCATACGGATTTGCTTTAATATTTTCATCCATGAACAGAGGAAAAGCCATGTGTACAGGGTCCCGTTTCTGCAGATTCAGCTCGCTCACACAGATGGCATATAAAAGCTGAGACTGCTCACACCACTGCTGTGAGAGTGAATCATTATTGGCTTCAGCATACAGCAGCTCTGAATCAGAAGATAGAGATGCTAGCACAGAAGACAGTGGAGGCTGTATCTCCATCCTCCAAAGATTCAGGTACAAGAGAAACATTACTTTAGAAAGTCAGAAGGACCAAGTTTAATGCAAACAACACATGTGAACTACATTTAAAAGGTGTCAGTGTAAACTCTGAGCTGGCAAAAAAAAAAAGAAGCACAAAGACCTAGGAATTTATTTCTAATTAAAAGTTAAAACCTTTTTTAAGCACTTTAATAAGCTAATAGAAAGGTGCTTCCCCTCCCACCCCACCTTTCCCTGCTCATTTACCTACACATGTCCACTATGTTTTCACCCTTGGGTGCCACCATTACTCTGCAACTCTTGATAGCCATGAAAAAAGAAAAGACACAGCCTCTAGTCTGCACCCATGAACCGGCAAAGGATCTCTCTGAGGAAGCACAAGGTATTTTATTTCTTTGTCCTTCTCTAAGTGATTATTGTACAAAGGGAGAAAATGCTCAACATGTTTTGGAAGGCAGAGGATGAGGATGATACAAGCCACTGAGAATCATAAAGTCATTTGGGTTGGAAAAGACCCTTAAGATAATCGAAAGAATGGGTGAGAAGGGTGATCAGAAAACCTTGCTTTTTCACTGATGGCCTCTCAGTGAATTCACCTTTTAGTTGTAAAAACTACTTCATGGCCCAGTTCACAGGTGATGCTTACTGACACCACAATGGCTGGGAGACCATTATATGAAAGTAATACATCAAATTTCATATAGTGTCTGTCTTTCAGGATCTCAGAACTCAAGAACAGGGAACGAATGTTACTACTGGGAAGAGAAACATTATTCCACAAGAAAAACATCATTTACTATCACCTGCCAGGTGCACTTCGCTCTACATCACCCAAAGGAGAAGCTTGGAAATTAATAGCAAACATTAATATTTTGTGTTATTTACTCTGCTCATGTTAACACACAGGAAGTTGTTCTGCTACTTTGTCAAATTTCCATGTGAGCAATCACAACACATTGGCCCACCTGTATGACAAGAGTCCTGACTCATGGCTAATTGCATTTTTGCACCCAACTCCCTATTTGCTCCTGTGAACATTTAATTTTGGAAAGCCACAAATCCATGTTTAATCTCAGTGGGAATACATATTCCATCAATGTTTACTCTCCTCACTCAAGTTTGGGTTGATACAAAAAAAAATACCAGGCTGCAGAGGAAGGCAGGGTGTTTCTGCTTATCTTTACAGTGGGGGAATGGAGAAATTTCCATTGGATATTTGCTTTTAAACTGGATGTTGAATCCTGAACTGATGCAGAGGCATTGCCTCTGCCATTTGCTGCAGCTGGGAACCTGTCTCAAGCCTTCAAGCAGACACCTCACAGAGGCATGGGTTCACACAAACGGGTAGGTCAACAAAACTTGAGGCAAGAGATGTCAAATGAGTAAATACTCCTGACATAAGACATGGAAGAGATGGTAAGTCCCAGTGAAGCAAGCCTTGCTCAGCTGTACTGTGATAATTATGGGAATTTTAGTTAATCAAACTTTTTTTCTCTTAGAGTTGTTCCAAAACACTAGTGTTAGTCCTCTCCACCTGTGAACTGGGAGACCTGTGGTCCAAGGTGGGGAGAACAGCAGCAACAGCACTGACATCTCTAGACAATGCCCATTAGGTACTTCGATGGAAGAAAGCCAAAGACCAAGAGCTCAACCCAGAATTGCTGCAGTGGAATCACAGAGTGATTCCGTTTTTCTGCCTTCACCAAATTTAAAGTGCTGATTAAAATGTCTGCCCAGGACAGCTTTACTTCTAATTGCCCTAAAAGAGCCATTTATGTCTGGAACAACATCTTTTTTAGTTTCCTTTTCTTCAAGAACATTTGTTCAGGATTTTGCAAGGAACTGAACAATGGAAAGAGAAATATCTTTAATTTTTTTTCTAAACCATTCATTTAGAAATAAGTTGAACCATTCTGACTGTTTCTGATCTTAACGTATTATGCAGATAAGAAAGAATGGAGAAAAAAACCCTTTTCTACCAGCAAACTGTGTGTGTACTGAGCAAGCTGATCCTGCCTGTCTCCAAACAAGCAGGTTCCATGTCCCTCCTCTCATGCTGCATGTGAGGTCAGCAACAGTTTTAGCAGCCTGTTATTTGGGGTTCAGTCAGCTGCTTAGAGGAGTTGGCAGGTAAAATGTGGCATTTGGCTGAGACAATGGGCCCCTTGAATTTTCTTATGTATTTTCTTCAATACATGAATCTAAACACTGTTTCTGTTTCTCCTCTTCTCATTTGTTCTCCCTCATGTAGACCAGTTCCCTTTCATTTTTTAAACCATTCATGCAAATTATTAACACAGAGATATAGCATTGGTTACATTTGTTTGACCGTTACAAGGTCCTGCTGTATTTTTCAGAGCTGAATACATCCATACAAAAGATATTTCTATGAATATGAAAGCTGTGTTCCCTGTCACTCTCATCATGAAAATGCAGAATGGTTATTTAATAACGCAAGAGCCTCATAGCTATTTGCATTAAATCTTCTGTATGTGGTTTGGATCTGCTCCTCACACCAAACCTGAGCTTCTTAACTTGGAATAACATCCTTGTCTTCATTTATTGTTATACTGACACACAACTGAGCCAAATCCAGCCCCTGCATAATTTCATTGCAGTCAATACTAACAGAGAACAGAGGCATACAGATGTTTGCATTGTATTGGGTTCAAATTACACAAATATCTCTCCTTGCCAACCACTGCTAGTCCTGTCCTGGAAACTACCCTTATACTCAGAGCCTGTGGATCCAAAACCCTTATGGACCTCAAGAGTTCAGCTTCTCTTTGGGTCAAGGCCCTTGGATGGGGTTGAATAAAAAATACAGGAAAAGATATGCACAAACTATTGTAGCTTCCTGCAAGTACCAACAGCACAGAGACCTTCAGCTAACACAGGGGCATGGACCTGAAACCAGGGAAGTTGGCAGAGGATGGGAAGACTGAACATGAATACAGGCAATTGCTTTCACAAGACCTCTGAGCTGCCTGATTCCTGGCAGACTTCCCATTCCCAAACATTTTACAATTGAATTAAGGACACTTTATTCGCTCCAAAAGCAATTAAAAAGAAAAACACATTTAAAATATAGTCCTAGCAACAATAAGCAATTAGTCTTTGATAATTGTCTGTGTCTTCCTATTTAATCACTCTTTTGCAGTGGCCAGTATGCTGATGACAGATCCCGACTGGTCCGATTATCATTCTTGCCAAATTGTTTTGAGTTTGTGTCTGTTCTTAACTCTGTGATGACAACGGGCTGAGGATGCTGCAGCATCCCCACAGGACTCACTTGCAAGAGGATTTTTCAGCCCTTGTTCATTTGGATTGAGTAATAAGCTTTCTTCCTCCAAACCCATATAATGGTTTATGTCCAATTTTAATCTCCAAATCTATCCTTGGCAGACACGTGATCAGCATTCCATTTCAGTGCTACTTGATCTCAACTGCAAACGTTCAGATGTGGCACAATCTTCTTCAATTAGCTCTAAATACCAGGGTCACGCTAGCTGAAAAGAGAAGTATGATCACGTCTAGTGCTCTGGGGTTTGACTGTCTCCAGCTTTTACTTGAGATCTTCAAACAACAAACCTGAATGCACATTAACCGTGGATTTATTTGAGAACTGAGCTGTTGAGTTTAACCTATCTGCTTTTGATGTGCACTATTTTATTTTGCACATGCCTTTTACTGTAGACATTTCTCCTGGCACATGGGTGCCACGGGCTTGTCTCATTTCTCTTTTGGCAGCCAAGATAATCGGTCGTTTGGTGATTTGCCCAATTTGCTCTAGAAGTGAAAATCACCTCAGAGTTGGTGCTCGTGGTGTCCTGTCCTAACCAAATGCCCAATGGCAGGTCCCTAAAATGTTCAGATTCTCAAAGCTGTGTTTTCCAGTGAGCCTGAGCTCCTTTTGACTTATTTTAAAGGATTCCAAAGCACAGTCCCAGCTTGCTTCAATAGTCTCATTTCTGAAAGTGGGCCAACCCCTTTCTATCTGTTTGTCACAAGCAGGTTTGCAGAAGACTTCCTTCTATTCTATTACCCACTATACAGCCAGAAGGTCAGGCTGGCATACAGTGTATGCCTGTGTTTTGAAATTTCACAATCCCAGGATTTGCAAGTTATTTTAGAGTATGGAAAACTTTATTTCTATAGCTTGTATGTGGCAGGACTACTTTCAGAGCACTCTTACTGTGCCTTGTGGGGAAAAAAAAAAAGGAAAGGAAAAAAGAGGGAAAAAACCAGCCCTATATTACATTTAAACAAAAGTAATCCATACTAGTATATATTATATAATACTATTTTTTGTATACTGGCAGGAAAAATCGCTGCAGGTCATCAGTAACATGGCTTAACCTACAGCTTACTGAAAGAAAATCACCTTGTTCTTCTCTGGTTGCAAATGAGACTTAAAATTTTCATCTTCTTTCTGCCATTCTGCAATGATGGATGTGAGAGAAACCTCTCCCTCTGCTGAGGGAATTTTTAAAGGTCTCATGCAACCTTTGTGAGAGTTTCTGGCTTGTTGCTGAAAAGTTAATGGTAAAAAGAGTCTGTAGCCCTTATGTGCAGGGTTGGGAATCTGTCTGATCTTAAAGCAGGTTTAGTCTAGACACTACATAGATTGGAGACCTCCAGGGAGTGTTACCTGCTCTAGAAATCAGTGATGAGGGTGGTGATTGTAGCACAGTTGCTATAGAATTAGTAGTGAGCTAGCAGATCATTACAAATGATGTAACACCTACTTAACAGCACAGACACAAAACTAGGCCCCATACTCAATTCTCTGCATGTAAAGTGAAATATGTGGATTTCACTACACAGTCTACTTACCTAAATTCTTATCTAAATATGAAAGTGGAAACTGATTTTCTGAATTTTCTATTCTTTCACGTGGAAAGAGTATATTCAACAGGCACACAGTGGTACTCTGAACTCTTACACTAGCCCTAGGTGTAGTGTAATTGTCATATTTGAAAAGTGTTTGGGGCTTCTGTAGGATGAAATATTCCATGTACCATCTGAAGAAGAAGGAACTCAAATGCAGATGAGAAGAGAGATGAGGCAGTGGGTATCTCCATGACCAGATGTATACAAATAGAAGGGCAGGATGACTTAAAAAAGAAAAAAAAAAAAAAAAAAAAAAAAGGTGGTACTGATTATTTAAAGAAAAATGATGGGTACATGACCCATTTTCCAAACCTGTCTTAAAAAAGAACAGTGAAATATTGCATAGATATCCACACCATAAGAATTTTTGTATCCTTGCAGATCAGCCAAAGCCTGGCAAAAGATAATACATAACCCCCCTATTAACAGGCAGGTAGATGATTTACCACATTTCAGTAACTGTGTAAATATGAGCACTAGGACACTGAGCCTCATGGGCCTCCTTTAGCCCAACCATGATTGAAACGCAATGAGCTGAGCTAAATGAGAGATATTAAACAACTCCAGGTACAACTGCAGCACTTTATGTACAGGGAAGGTGTGACGTCTGGTTACTAGACTACATGTGGCTAATGACTACAGACCACAGAGTTTCTCCAAAGCAGAGCACATTAAAATGAACAGATTATTAATGAAGTTTCTCTGAATTTCAATCACAGCATATTTCAGTCTAGTGACTCTAAGTTGTTTTACTTACCAGTGGATTGAGTTAATTTTTTACTATTTCCCCTATGTGTGGTTAGTCCATTCTGCCACTTTAGCACCAAGGCATGAAAATGTAATCTAGCTAAATGAGATCAAGAAAGGTGATTCTGCTCTGGTGAGACCTCACTGGGAATACTGTGCCCAGCTTTGGAGCCCTCAACATAAGAAGGACATGGACCTGTTGGAGTGTGTCCAGAGGAGGGCCACGAAAACGATCAAAGGGCTGGAGCACCTCTTCTATGAAGACAGGCTCAGAGAGTTGGGCTTGTTCAGCCTCAAGAAGAGAAGTCTCTGTGAGGGTGTTATAGCAGCCTTCCAATACCTGAAAGGTGCCTATAAGAAAGCTGGGTTGGAACTGTTCAGAAGGACATGTAGCAATAGGATGAGGGATAACTGTTTTAAACTAGAAAAGGGGAGATTTAGGTTGGATATTAGGAAAAGTTCTTCACTGTGTGGTTGGTAGATCACTGTAATGGGTTGCCCAGAGAGTTAGTGGAGGCCCCATCCCTGGAGGCATTCAAGGTCAGGCTTGATGGGGCTCTGAGCAACCTGATGTAGTGAAGATGTCCCTGCTCACTGCAAGGGAGTTGGATGAGATGACTTTTAAAGGTCCCTTCTAACCTGATGCATTCTATGATTCTACCTGATTCTAAATGTGACTTGGAAACTATTAAACACTACTATGGTGCTATGACTTCTTCTTTCTCACTGCATCCTTCTACATCAAGACTTGTCTCAAAAATCTCAGAAATTTCTACAGAAATATGTAGGTGCTAGTTTTCAGTCATCCTCTGAAACAAATCCCTATTCTTCCTTGTTAGATAGGATATGAATACACAAATAACAATCAGATTTACTGAAAACCTTCCAGTACCTAAAGGGGACTTACAAAAGATGGAGAGGCACTCTTCATCAGGGAGTGTAGTGACAGGACAAGGGGTAATGGGTTTAAACTAAAAGACAGTAGACATTAAGAAATTCTTTACTGTGAGGGTGGTGAGGCACTGTACTCAGAGAAGACCCAGAGAAGCTGTGAATATCCCCTTCCCGGCAGTGTTCAAGGCCAGGTTGGATGGGGCTTTGGGCAACCTGGTCTACTGAGGGTGTCCCTGCCCATTGCAGGGCGTTGAAACTAGATGATCTTTGAGGTGCCTTCCAACCCAACCCATTCCAGGATTCTATGATATAAGTCTATGAAAACAATAAATTTTTAAGCCTAGTGTCATGAACCTGAACATATTTTGGCCTGTCTCTGAGATCTTCCTGTTAATAATTTACTACTTGCCAAAACTGAACATGCAAAAACCCCTAGCTCCTGAATTTTTCATTAAATCCTTTCCATACCTGTCTTTTCAGAAATCAGTCTTTCCTGCCAATCTTGGCTTTCTCTTTGATTCGATCTCCTCTCATGACTCACACCTGCAGTCTGTGATTAAATCCTGATGCCAGTTTCTACAAAACTTCTTCAAATTTGACCTTTTCCCTCTGCCTACATTGCCAAACCCTTGTCTAAGATATAATTGGATTATAAACCTTAACAATTAAAATCTCTTCATCTCTGCTTTTGACACCTCCAAATTAGTTCCCTTCTAGTCTACTGAAGACCTTGCTCCAAAGATTATCCTGTAGGTCTATAACCTTCTTATATACACATGGCCCCTTCCATAGACGTCATTCTCAGCTTGTCTACTTTCTAGTTATAGCAGTAGAGCTCAGCTCAGACTAAATCCCCACATACGGACCCAACATTTCCTATGCAGGCTGAAACCTGTTGCTGAGGTCACATGGTAATACTTCCAGAGACCTGCCATCTGATTGCTACAGAAGTGGGAAGTTGAGCTCATTGCTACCTATGGGCTAGAACTTGTGTACAAAAGTATTTCCCTCCTATTATTGTTATATTTTTCCCTATTCATCTTTCTTTCTAAACTATTTCTTTTTCATATAACAATATATACTTCCATAGTGTACATATATATATATAAAATACATGTATATACACATACATAATTATGTCTATAACACTAAACTGTAAGCTGTCAGGGATAACAATAGTCATGTTCCTAATAGCTTAGCAGAACAATTTGTATGGCTCTTAGAAGCATACAGACCTATTTTCCTTGAATGTCCAACCTGCGTTGCTAGAGAATTAGAAACAATAATTAAATAGAAATAATAAAATTAATTAAAAATATCTCCATATCTCAATTCTTAAGGCTATCTGGTGAGGCAAAGGAAATTAGCACTGTACCAGTTTTCTGAATGGGAACACTGAGACATATTAGGAAGGAGTTAACCTGCCTTGTAAAGAGCAGTCAGGAGTTTTCACTGAGCAGAAAGAATGTAAAGCTACATAAAAGAATTGAGAGGGGAAGGTGACACCCAGAAGATAGAGAAAAATATCTTAATTGTTACTTTCAAAATCCCTATACTAGTTCATCGAGGTACCAACTCCTTACAGGAATAAGTCTTACACTAAAGCCAATGTTAAACCTGAGGATTTCTAGGACATGCAGGAAGGGAAAGAGAGGCTCAAAGGAAACCCAGCCATAAGGAAAAGTAAATGGAAATTTTAAAAAACTAAATTGGAATAACAGTAATGCTATTTACAGACAACACTTTGATCAGACAGTTAAAGAGCCCAGAAATCTTTTCTTCCCCATCACTTCATTTTGAAGGAATGGATACCTCAGATTATCACAACAATAAACTTCACAGCGGATGAAAAGTTTGGGTTTAAATAAAATTTCAAATTAAATACTAGGGGTGAGAGAAAAAAATAAACCCTGTGTTCAGCTCGAGAGAGTAAAAAATTAAACCCTCTCTGTATCCGAGGCGGTGAGCCATGCCTCAAGCTTCACCTGTCAAGTGCTGCAAAGCATTCCTGCAAACCCCTCTCCTTTTAATTGGCCATTTGGGTGGTAAAACTGTTCCTTGCTCAAACTCTGCAACTGTGCTCCAGCCTGCTGAGCTGCTGGAAAAATGAGCAATGAGCAGGTGTCAGATTCTGTCCTTTTATCTTCGGCTTTTAAAAGACAGATACAATTATGTGCAAATCAGCGTAGTGCGGTGCCTGATTAGGTTTCTTTTCTAAGAATTATTTGCACAAGGCTCTGTGCACAGACCGGCCAGAGCTATCAGCTCATCTACAGCAACAGTATTGTCTCTGCTCTACCTTCCAGAGACCCACAGATGTATAAGCAGAGAATCACAGAATCACAGGGGTTGGAAGGGACCTCGAGAGATCATTGGGTCCAACCCCCCTGCCAAAGCAGCTCCCTAGGACAGGTCGCACAGGTCGGTGTCCAGACGGGTCTTGAATATCTCCAGAGAAGGAGACTCCACAACCCCCTGGGCAGCCTGTCCCAGGGCTCTGTCACCCTCACTGGGAAAAAGTTCTTCCATATGTTGGTGCAGAACTTCCTGTGCTCTAACTGGAAGCCATTGCCCCTTGTCCGGTCTCCACAGACCATTGAAAATGGGCTGGCCATTTCCCCCTGCATCTCATACTTAAGATATTAATAAGGTCTCCTCTTAGTCTTTTCTCCAGGCTGAACAGCCCCAGCTCACCCAGCCTTTCCTCATAGGGGAGATGCTCCAGGCCCTTAATCATCTTTGTAACCCTCCTCTGGACTCTCTCCAGAAGTTCCATGTGTTTTTTATATCAGGGAACCCAGAACTGGACAGAATACTCCAGGTGGGGCCTGAGCAGGGCAGAGTAGAGGGGGAAAGAAAAGAGGAATTATTAACTCTTCACCCTCCATGTCAGGCAAAGCAACACTGCATCATCTGACAAACTTGCTAGTGCAATATTTCAATGGTTTATTTATTTGGAAATTACATGTGTATGTTTGATACACATCAACTGAATTCCTAGGGAACTGAAGAGAGGTTGTAAAGAACAGCAAGTTGTCAAAGTTGACAAAATTGAAGCTAAAAGTACTCAAAGTTCAACATATGGAAGGGCTGTGTTCCTTCCTCCATACCTCTGAGGTCATGCATCATTTTTTCAGATTTACATGAAGTGATACTGACTGCACCTTGTTTCCTCCTACAGAATGTGAACAAAATACAAAACCCATCACCACTATACCTGCAGGGACCAGATTTTTAGCTTCATAAAAATCCATGGATTTACAGAAGGTATTTCATGGATTTTTTATTTGCTGGTGCAGGAGAAAAAAAAGAGTTGTGGGGTTTTTGGGTTCTTTTTAAAATTGAAAAAAGAAAAGAAGGCAAAGAAAAGTTGCTTTTGCTGTTTTGAACTGATCCAAGAAATGCAGCTACCCATTTCATATGATAAGGCAACTTTCTTTGCAGTGTAATACAGAGTCCTGATTGCCACTCCAGTCACAGAAGCAGTTCTGCCAGGGCAATAGCTCTTGGGGGACAGTAGTAAAAAAAGTCTCCTACTGCCATTTACATCCTGACTGCTGTTTGGGTGAGTATAGCCTCCAAACTGTGGAAATTAGATATGTCCCTTTAGTGTGAACTTACCTCCCTTACATCCAGACTCAGAGGTTTTATAAATCTCATTATGTAAAACAAAAGAGAGGATCATTTTGTCCTCATCCTTTCTAAACTACTAAACAAGTAGAAGTTTTCAGTGCAAGGGAATTTTTTTCCTGAAATTTTAGGTGCCTAGCACGAGTTTGGACTATGCTTTTCCATAAACAGTTTTGAAGCAGGAGACTGAATAAAAGCTTATGGGTTGGTTGGGGAGCATATAAAGCAAACAGTGGCATATAATAGAAACTGTCCCCAAGAGCATTTGAGATTGCAGCAAGTACAGGGCATTGGGAGTTAACCACTCTGTTATGTGGTTTGTCTTTTCCAGCATTAATTTGTGAAAAAGTCTATCTTTTATGCATTTGCAATCCAAACAAAAGAACAAATTAAAAGAACTAAACACACAAACCATGCTGGGCAATAGAGCATCCCAGCCAAACGCTGCCAGTAATCAACATTCACATTGTACTACATGAACTGACCCAGAATTAACTATGGCTGCCCTCTCCTGGAAAACTCTCTAAAACAAATGAAGTTTTCTCTCATCCATTTCCATTAATGGCATTAGCATGCTCAGTGGCAAGACCACAGGAGAACATGACAACTGGGTAAACAGCTATGAGGAAGCAGTAAAAGAGCTACAATACTTGAATTATTTTTCCATAAAGGTCCTGAACAAATACTGCAGTCCCCCTTGTAAATCAGGGTGTACATCTGATCCCAGAGAATACAAACTATGTGGTTCCTGGCTCAAAGTTTAAAAACAGATGTCAATATAAGGATGGGAGTAACAAGAAAACAACTTGCAGTCACTTCCTACAAGATCTTCATATTCAGAGACCTGACCATGAGTTTTAGGAAGCTTCAGCTGGCAATCTTCATTCCCTTGAGTTTCACTGGTTAAGCACTTGCAACATGAGCTCATGTACCTCAAGAAAGGACTCCCAAGAGAGGGTGGGGCATGAAGGAGATAGATAGCTATTTTTACTACACGCACGCATGGGGTGAAGCACAGAGCCTCGAAAGATCATCTAGGCCAACCCCCCTGCCAGAGCAGAATCACCTATACTAAGTTGGAACACCTTCCTTATGAGGAAAGGCTGAGGGAGCTGGGCCTCTTTAACTTGGAGAATAAGAGACTGACGGGTGATCTTACCAATGTTTATAAATATATAAAGGGCGAGAGTCAGGAGGATGGAGCCAGGCTCTTCTCCGTGATGGCCAGTGATAAGCCAAGGGTCAACAGGTGCAAGCTGGAGCAGAGGAAGTTCCATGTGAATGTAAGGAGGAACTTTTTCACTGTGAGGGTGACAGAGCCCTGGGAGAGGCTGCCCAGGGGGGTGGTGGAGTCTCCTTCTCTGGAGACATTCAAAACCCACCTGGATGTGTTCCTGTGTGATTTAGTCTGGGGGATCCTGCTCTGGCAAGGGGTTGGACTAGATGACCTTTTGAGGTCCCTTCCAACTCCTAAAGTTCTGTGCTTCTGTGATAGTTCATCCAACTATATATAGATGTTACGGTAAGTCAATAAAACATCCTGACCCATAGTGTCAGACATAATTGCTGCAATACAGTTTTGGTGCAGGTGGCTTCAGCCTCGTGTCCATAGCTACATAATCACCTATTAATATACCATTCATGGGCCTTTTCTCTGAAGAGATTTTTTTGATTGAGCCCATTCTGTAAGAACCTCTTATAATCCTTTCTTGAGAAATGACAGGCATCATAGGATGGTAATTTGGGAAGATCACTGGCCAAATCCTAGTTATTACTTCTTTCCATAGAAGTATCACTGAGGTTCCTAAGCTGTATCTAGTGATAAAAGCACATAGTTACACACTAATACGTTAGAAGCTGGATGAGATTTCATGAGATTTAGATATCAAATTGGTCAATAGAGTATCCCTGATCAAAACAAAAGAAGAAAGAATCAGAAGTGAAAAACTACTCCCCTTCATGAGAGGTGTGACTTTGAAAGGCTTCTGAAAACAGCACTAATTTTAAACATCTATCAGAGTACAATAATCTGTTAAAGTGAAGTATCTCATTCAAAAGTAGAGAAAGTATCCAAAATCTATGAAGTTCAGTTAGAGAATTTTAGAAACTCAGTAGTAAATATCTACAGAGGTATAACTTTGCTATCCGTTCTTCTCTGGTTTCCTCCCTCTCCACATTGTTCCTGACCATTTCTTAATGTCTATGACAGCAACCACAGTGTATCAAGCACCATATGAAAACAGGCAAAATCTCTGTCCTTAATCACTTTGTCACGTAATGACCAGTGAAATCTCCACGTATGCAAAGAGCCCTTTCAGATGCCACATTTAATTTGCCTCAATGAAAAGCAGCTGTAATAGAAAGCAGATGCTCTGCAAGGAGTTTGCCAGCTGTTGAAGTGACATGCAGCTGTTGAGCACACTGAACTGCAAACATTCAACCTTCCAGTATAGAGGGAACTCACTCCCTGTCTTAAAAACAAGGTCTTTGCCACCATAAAATGCAATAAGGTAACACTACTCTAAAGTTTCCTATATATGTACAGAAGCAACAAACACACACCATAAAAGTCACCTAAAACCATAGAAAAATAATGGAGAAAGGTCTTTGACAGGAAATATCTATTCCAGTTGTCTTTAATGACCTGAATTATACAAAACCCAATCACAGAATCCATCCATTAGTTTTCCCAATTTTATCTGTAGCTAGGCTCCATTTTTACCTTCTGGAGCATAGCAGCCTCAAGTAAAAGAATGCTTTCTTAGTGCAAAGGTCTGTTTCCTCTGACACTTTTCTTTGAGATCTAATTTAAATTACTATCACTATCTTCTCTCTAAAAAGTAGGATAAAAAACTAATAAAATTGTTAATTACTTGAAAATCAGGCAAGCTTGACCTACTCTTACTTAATTTAAGTATTTGTCTAAGAAAAGAAGCCAGTATCTGCCACAGCGTGCCAACACTTGTTATTAACAACAATCTGAAAATCAGCATCTTGGAGGGAGACACTAGCCAAAATGGAATATTCTCTCACATCAAAAACCAACTACCAGTAAAGACCAACAGGAGATCTGCACTTACAAGATTTATTTATCTTTTAACATCTCAAAGTCATTCAGCAGAATGGACTGCTGTCTTTACTATCCCAAAGCACCTCATTAAATGAGTGAGTTAATCAAGTATATTCGGCTAATGAGAAAACATGATTAAAAAAGTTCAGAGAAGTGAGAATGAGGAAAATATTTAACAGAGCAGTCAACCTCTTTCCAACCTAGGAACGTCTGTGGTTCATAAAAGGTGAACTGTAATTTGGTTAACAAAATATCTGCTGTAGTTATGTCTTCTGTGAGTAAACTGTCATTAACCTGGTCAAAAATTTATGGCAGTATTTTCTGGTCAGGATCCACGGGGATACTTTCTAATAAAACTTTTTCCAGCCTACATTTTGATGGTCTAGAAAGGAAAGGGTCTTCCAGCTTTATGACACATGAGATACAACAATTAATACACATGACCTGTATGCTCTTTCTGCATGGCTTCGGCATTTGGGCCTTCTGCATTTATTTTAAATTTGGTATTAGGACCTTGCTGAACTCATGTTATGTATAATTACCCATTTATGCATCCACTAGGTTTATAGAGAAATCACTCACTCCAGATATCAAGTTCACAATTACGATAGCTAATTGCTTTACTATTAGCTAGTAGCTTCCTATACATACAGATACATCATGTACTTTCTACACAGCTTCCTTTGCCCATTTGAAAGTCTCTGCAGGATTTCAAATCTTGGTCATTTTCATCCCTTGTCTGTCCCTATCCACATCTAAGTATAAAATTTTCTTCCAAACTATGCCTGTCCAGAAGAACTTCATTCTGTGCCAGTAACAGCTTTGCTGTGCCTGAAAGTATGAGGTCTAGTTATATCTGGAGTATTTCTACTTGACACTGAGATGGAAAAAGGGCTTTGTTTGCTCTGTCAGCCTTCCCTTGCAAATGCAGTATTTCATGCACATATTTCCTCGCTCATTGTGAATCCACAGAACCACAATAACCCCAGGAATAAATCTAAGTATTTGAAAGACATCTAGGCAAAATCACTTAGGAAAAATCCATCTGAGATCAGCATGAGGTTTGTTTTCTTGCAGCCCACTAAAATATTTACACAAATCTTTGTTCGGTGATCTGATTTGGTTGTTAATAACACTGAGCAACAATGTACCTTACCAGGACTGATCATCCTATCAAAACCGTCCTAAATACGTGAAACCTGTATGAGAATATGCATTGTCTGGGACCAGGGACTGTAATCTACTATTGGATCATTTGCAAGCATGGCTCTATTGCTTGGCCATAGTGTGAATTGCCATCAAAGACAGCAAACACCATTTCCCTGATTGCCCACTCACTGAGCCCTGGGTAGAATAAAAATATGAAAACTTTATTGAGAGCCCTGGAAAACCACCTGCCATCTTTGGCTCTGACAGCTGAGCAATTTCTGCTGGGTTAGTCACATGAGTGGCATTTCTGTTGATATTTCTAAGGGAGAACAATACAGCTGTTAATTAATAAAATAGCTCAAGTTTGTCTGCAGGTTGTTTATATTAATTATCAGAAGGCAGTATTATGATCATTCTTTTCAAGTTACCGTACTCCCCTGCAGAAAGAGACCTATAGCAACAGAGATAACAGTTGCTCTAGGAAATGAGTTCCAATACTTCTGAAACAGTCATCATTCAAAAAGATTACTCAAGTTAAGGGGAGACAAAAATTTCTCCTTCCAAGACTAAAAATTTGTTTACTTGCCTCATCGGTTTCTCTTATATTTCCCTCCTTTATCTTCACTATATCACTATCACAGTTCTGTTACATTGGCAGCATCCAAACGGATGCCTCAGAAACGGTTCCCTACTTAAACCTGGAACTGCATATACAACGTACCAAAAATCAGTGATTTTTGTCTACACAGTAGACAGCTCAAAGAAAAAGACTCAAAAGAGCTTAACTAAAGTGGAAAAATAGCCTGATTTTATTTCCTGGACCATCATTCTGGTCATATCACACTTTTTGTTGTATCCTGTCCCTGAATGTCTATTCTTCACTGCAAAAAAAGGTGCAGTTACTACTTCTGATGATCATTAGAGCTGTGACCCCATTGCCATCCATGACCACAGTCTTGTTCTTCCTCACACTCTGCCCTGCTACCATAGTTGTTCTCAAATTCTCTTCCTTCTCCAGTATTCTCCTACAATGCGAATTATACATCTAATGGCCTCTCGAAACAAGACCACTAGGTAGCAATCTGACCTTCCCACAGCACTTACAGTACAACACAGAATCACAGCGTCACAGAATTGTAGGGATTGGAAGGGATCTCCAGAGTTCATCCGGGCCAACCCCCCCTGCAAAAGCAGGGTCCCTAGAACAGGTTGGTGTCCAGACTGGAGACTCCACACCCCCTTGGGCAGCCTGTCCCAGTGCTCTGTCACCCTCACTGTGGAAAAGTTTTTCTGCATATTGGTGGGGAACTTCCTATGCTCCAACTTGCAGCCATTGCCCCTTGTCCTGTCCCCACAGACCACTGAGAAGAGGCTGGCCATTTCCCTTTGTGTCCCACACTTCAGATATTTATAAACATTAATCAGATCCCCTCTCAGTCTTCTTTTCTCAAGGCTGAAGAGCAGTTCACTCAGCCTTTCCTTTCTTTTTGTGACCACTGCATACATTTTCACAGTAGAGTTTTCCTAGACCTTCTCTCCCCAGGCTTGAAGATGGAATATTTTGTGCCTGTGTTTCACCTGCCTCAACTTCACTAGGGCAGATATCTCTGCCATATGCACAAGTAGTGCTGACTGTCACAGGTTTTCAGATCCCACCACACCTAGCTGCTACCACTTTACACTTTCATCATCTTAATACAAGGTCCCAGTGAAAATCTCACTGAAAACTCAGCACTTCAGGAAGGCAGGTCTCTCAAATTAACTATCAAAATTCACTTTTATCATATTATTGATGCCATCATAGATGTTCAAGGAAGAGATATTTTATTCTGCATGCTTCATTTTTTTGTCTCAATGATACTAGCAATGAAAACAACAAGTCTTACTAGTTCTTTGGGTGGCAAGGCACAGAACAGTCATAGCACTTCTCTCCCCAACAGGTACAGGTGGAGAAAAACCAAATCTCTGGTGGCTCCTTGGATCTACTGGAAAAAGGCTACAGATATCTCTTGCAGTACAGCTTCTCAGGTAATTATATATTTAATATATAGCATACTTTCTTCTGCATAAATTCATTCCAGTCCTGCTGAAGGAGTTGGATAAAGCAAAGGAGGAGAAATAGCACAAATTTAGATTGAAAAGAGATGTAATCTCCAACTACTAGTGTATCATTGCTCCATGTATACAAATTCTTTTAATTTATCCAGTCTAGTTGCAATGTCAGAATAATGAGACTTTCACCATATCCTTTAGGAAATACCTTCACAGTTCAATAGATCTTACTGTCAAGGCTCCTTAAGTCTCACACTAAATGTTCCCATCTTCATTTTACCACACTATTCTTAGTTATAGCCTGCATTCTAGCTTCAAAATAATCCCACTCCCACAAGGGGCTGGTATCCTTCTAATATGTCCAGCATCCACTACCCTCTGGCACAGGACGACAGAAAAATATACTAGAATTAATTAAAATTGTCAGAAAAACCAATGTATGCCAGATAATTTAAAAATAAACACAATTAGAGCAGTTAAAAATGGAGAAGGCCTATTAGATTACTGAACGTGCCCCTGAATACAGGATGTCTTAAATTAATCTGATACTAAATGTGATCTAAGCCAAAAGGTCAAGAAGAATCTTACGTATCTTCCTTAATTTAGAACTTCTTCGCCTTTATATATGTCCCAAAATGCTAATACAGCAGCACCTGAAGGTGTGTGAATTTTTATTTCTCAAAAATCAAGTTAATTTTTTAAAGAAACTTACAGCAAACTTATCCCAAATGTGAAGGTCTTGGACAGGACTTCACAGATTTAACATGTCAAGCCTGTGCCTCCTTTAAACTGAGTGCAAAGGGAAATATTGCTGTGCCTGTCTGCAGTCAGGTAGAACTGCTGCATCCAACCTCATTTGAGCTGCAGTTTCAACAAACACACATGGGAATGCAGTACTGGAAGAATATTTGATTGTGTTTGTTTACCAACAGTGTTGATGCCAAGCAGCTTTGCTCGAGGAAAAAAAAAAAAAGAAAAAAAAAGATGAAATTTCATTTTTAATAATACCACAACTCTGATAGGAGCTGTGCAACAAAAAATACCATTTCAGGGTATCAGACAACAGATGGTCTAAATGAAACAGCAATGCAACAAAATCTCAAATCTGTAAGTCTTGTGAACGTTATGATAAAGAGAACATAAACTGAAATACACATTCCAAAAGTGAGACCATGTAGCATGGCTGTGATCACAAGCAGCACCACAGCACCACTTCAGTAAGATTTTCTTTGTGGTTATACTTGAATTAACTCAAGATACAAGTAATTTCATCTTTCAACAGAAGATCTTCAAGGAAGAATAGTAAAGTTGTTCCTAAAATTTTTTACCTAATAAAACACAGTTAATCTCCAACCTATCTAATTCAGTCTGTTACAGTCTGTATTTACTTTTAAACATTTGTCTTAAGGACTGAAGAGTTGCTCTGAAAATAACAGACATCTCAGTCTAGAATGAACTCTGGTTTTTCGAATGATCTCGATTCACAAATTTCATTCAAGAAACCATTTCCTTGTAATGAAACTCTACATTGTTGGGTCAATTAAAAATAGATGCAAGAGCAAATAAGGTTCCTTAGCAACTTAAGTAAAGCAGGAAAAACTACAGTCCATGCTAACAACTAGGGGAAAACCAAAGGGCCTTGTCTCTTTACTAAATTACCTTGCTTTATTACCAACCTCTTTGGGCTTGTTATACGGGAGACATTTGAGACATATGTGAACCATTTCAGTAAGGATGCTCTCATTCTGCTCTCAAGGCACAGAGGAAGCAGGTCTGAGTGCAGGTCTTCCCATTTACCTTCTTCCTGGAAAAACTGAGGCATGATGGGCTTCTAGTGCTGAGTGGAACATTATCTCCTCACTTTTGTATAAACAGCATATAAGAAGACATTCCAGTTTCATTCCTGAACACTCAAAATGTGTAATGCAATGACTTCCCCTGTCTTGAAGATTAAAGGACATCCCACTTCTAAACCACAATACAGTACTGGCCATCTAGAGAACAAAGCATTATGTTTTGCTTTCTGTTTCTCCAGCACCTAGTTTAAGATGGTCATTGCTTTGGCATTTTGGTTTTAAGACACCATGAACAGCAAGTACTTGTATAACAATACTGCATTTTTTTAAAGAAAAACTAGTGTCTACAGCAACAATTATGACAGCTTTTACTTGGAGACTGCAATGAAAGAGATCTGATAGTTTGTGAATAAATAAAACCCCTTTTATTCATGATGATAAAAGCCTACAGTGTCCAGAGTATTTTACAAAAGAAAAAAAAAGTTCTTTTTTCAAGATATACCTGACAGACTGTATCTGGAAGCATATGCCCCTAACATGAATTCAGATGCTCACCAATCTTTGGAAAGTCAAAAGGATCAATTAAGGTTTCCTGAATTTTTCATGCAAGGCCAATTATTTTTGCAACCAACCTTTAAAACAGGTCTGACTGGTACAATTTTGATAGCAATTCCAACTCTTTTGATTCTGATTTTGCAAACAGCATCCTGAGTCACAGGCTGTGTTTAAGAAGTTGCATTCGCTGTTGACACACACTGCAGGAAAACATCCTAAATTATCTTTTTTGTCACTATGAGTTAAGTGTTTGTTATCTTCATATCAAGATAAGAATTTAAGTCTCAAACCTGCGTACGATCTTACAGACTCTTCGGAGAATCTAATTGGCAAAACCAGTTGGGAACAGCAAACAGTCCACAAAACATTGGGAGGAATCCAGCCACGTGTCTGTTTTATCACAATATAGTTTATAATCTTGCAAATATTTATGTTCTCTTCTGCTGGACAAACAGGTCAAACCAAGTTTTGTATTTTTTAAACTATTTATGTCAATTCCATCTGAAGAAAGGGGAGACACCCCCCGCCCCCCAACCCAAAAAAGCCCTGTTAATATACAGTACCTCTGCCATCCTATATATCATGGTGGTTTCTTTCTGTGAGAAATAGCTTGTTTTTAATCTTTCTTAAGAGAGAAAGATGACTGAATCACATCGCTGCAGATCAAAGCAGAACTGTGCTGCTGATATGTGCCTCTCCTTTGTGCAGCGTGCAACAGCTTTCCTCCATTATTATACAGTATACATAGCATCAGCAGGCTGGAGTTTTAGGGAACAGAATGAATCCACTAAGCCCTGGAAATAACAGCAATGTTTTTCATCAGCCTCTGGATAAAGAAAAGGTTACTTTGCTTTGGTGTCCCTCAGTAGCATTTTGTATCATTAACCATTAGACCACAGGCTGACAGGAGAGAAGCAGATGGTCCATACCTTTCTCCTATCTTTTTGCCTGTTTTCCAGGGGACAGTTAGCTTTTCATCCTCCTCCCCAGCAAAAATAACTAGCTGTGTTCTGCCCACCTGTGGTTCAGGCTTCAGAGTAATTTTTAGATGTTACTGAAGGCATTTACACTAAGTAGCTCACCATACGAAGGGGTTAATAACTAGGACAAACGGGGTATCTACCTATCACTGCAGATTCAGAAGGCCAGCCTTTGATTTTATCATCATAGCAGAAAAGTATAAGCTGGTGCTGGTGGTATTATTATTACTATTATTATTACAATTACTATTGTTGCTGTTGTTATTCATTGCTATTAACACAGAACTAAAATATCTCCTTTTCCTGACTAACCTATGGCTTCCTTTCCTCCAGGATTTTACCTGCCAATACATAAACACCACCATACACACTCCACAGCCCTGTTTTAAGTGATACTTTCAATTTTCAGCTCTTTCTTCATAGGTTTAAATTATTTTTAGCCCTGTAGAGTTGAAAGCTTAGTAAGACCAACAAGCCAAGCTGCATGTGGTCTGACCAGCATGCAACAGGGAGGGCTCAAGGAAGCAAAAGTTGCCCTTTTCCCCAAAAATACCTGGGCACAGTGTTGCTGTGGGTTTTACATGGAAGAGATGGATCAAAGAAGGTGATAAGCTGCAATTGTTTTCAAGAATCTACAATTAAAACAATAATTTTCAAGGGAAACATGGAGTTGAGGGGTGAGAGGAGATCTTTGGTATACCTCAACTTTGAGCTGGGTAAAGCAAGCTTCACTCTTCCTCTTAATCTGCTTTGTAATGACATTACAAGGTACAGAGAGCTATTTAATCCTGCCCTAGCAGCCAGTGTTCCAAAATGACATGGGAAACACACTGCAGCAGTCAAAGTGATGGCAAGATCACAGCCCCCAGGTGCCCTGGGGTTTATCTCTGGGCAAGTGTCCTGTTCCTATTTCCAGTAAAACCTCCCGTTCCTATCCATTGAACAAAAAAAGGTGGAAGGACAAAGAGAACATACCACCACCATGACTACAATGTTAGATAAAGGACAGTTTTACCATTTACCCCATCCCTTCTGGCATTTGCTATGAACATTAATCCTGTCGGTGGAACAACCTCACTGTTGGTGCTCTCAAATGCTGACCACCCTGTTGTGCATTGTGACACATAAAAATGAAAGCAAGCAGCACAAGAAGTATATGCAGCAATCCTATATTGCTCATAAATTCCCCCAAATTAATATCTCATTGACAGTGTAATGATTTATAATTTTGCAGCCTTCCAACAACAAAATAAGGCACTATTTAGAACGTTTTGTGAAGTTATTTTGCACCAAAATAACAGTACATTTGAAAAATATGTTTTCAATCTGACCCAAAGACCCATTTAAGTCTTCAATTTTTTAGCTGATCCTCACCTGTACAGAAGTATTTTAGCTACCATTTGTATTTTCAAAATGAAACCATGATGAGATACAAGCAAGTAGATCTCCAAGAAGTGGGGGGGAAGGGGAGGGGGAGGAAATCCCATTGGTTTACTTCTCCAGTTAAGCTTTTTTGCTCTGTCTCTTTAAATACCACTATTCCCAACCCTCTGGTGTGCTTCAAGAGCTGCAGGGAGAAATTCAGTTTGCACAAGCACGGGCTGTACAACTCAATTACTGAGATCTGAAGGAAACTCGCGTCCCCGGACAGCATCTCTGAGGTTTCACCATGAACGCTGCCTAATCTAATTAGGAAACACTCAGCATCTTTGTGGCAATTACTAAAGAAAATAATTATGACATGACCACTGTCTTCCTTCAGATGGAAAAGTAGCTGAAAATGACAGGAAACAGAAGGTGGACAGGAGTTAATAAAACAGTCTTTGGCAAGAGAGTAGAGACACGCCAATTCCAGGGAAGGTACAGTTTTCTCAACTGGAAAACAAGGAAAAAGTAGCACATTGCAAGCTAAAGACCAACAGGAAAAGAGTCCATTTAGTCATAAATGAGCCATAGATTCACCATAATAAAGCAAAGCTTATGCTTGCAGACAGCTGCCTATTATAGTTTATTATAGGAAAAGAGCCTTTAATGGGTGTCATGGTACGGTTCATGGCTGCCCTACTGTCACACGTTTGCCCTCAAGAGACACAAAGTGACAATGCATTAGCAATCCTACACCTATTAATGTTACGAATTAATTTTCTTCCAACACAGGAGGCAATTCAAATCACCGAAAATGCTTTGAAGACCCACAGGAGTTAGTCCGGTGGTTACAACAGGGAACCAGAAAGCAAAACTCTCTTAATTGCAGCCCCCTTAATCACTGATTTGCTGCAAGAATTTAATCATACGACTTAAATGCCCTGCCTCAGTTTACTGATGTGTGTAACATTAACAAGGGGCTCTGGAGTAATCAAAATACAGCAGACACTTTACAGAACAATGAAGGCGATCAGTATGGCACTTCCACAACACAGAGGTGCGAGTCTTAATTAATGTTTATAAAGTGCCTGAAGAACTTGAGAGAGCTGGTGCCAAGGGAATACAAAGTATCATTACATTTATTTTTGCAAAGAGGTATGAATATGTGATTACCATTTCATTACCCACGCAGATTTATATGGGGGGTTTAAGGCACAAAAGGAATGAAACTTTTTAGACACTTTCTCTGCAGCACAGGTTCATTATCAGAGCAGTGTATCAAATGTAAGGGATTTAATAACTTGCTTTTAAGTTCAACTATGAAATCGTACCCAAATCTTCTTTATCTTCAAGCAATGTATAAGCAAAAAAAACGTGGGACAAAAGTGTTTCTAAAATTTAGGATTGTTATGGGGATATTATAGCATCACGCAATCTGAGTACTTTCAGAGCATTCATTTACTGTAGCAGCTGTAATTTCCCCTGTATTTTGATTATCTTGACATTTTCTAATCATGAGAGTTATAAATTTAAAAATGATATGGCAGGCTTGGTAGGCTGCAGATTCACCCCCCCTGTGTGAAGTGACTTTTTTTATTAAATGTTAAATTGCTTTTCTCCAAAAGGAGAATTATATTTTTGTTAATTCTTTGCTTTTTGTATGCTGCCACAGATTGCTTCTGATAATACAGTGTGGTCTGAGTGACAGCAGAGAGTCTTCTTTTCAATATTCCTGGATAAATATTGACCAAAGATGCCAGTTCTGTCTTTCCCCATTGAGATGAATGAGTTTGGGTAAAATTACAGCAGCTTTTTTTTTGGTATAGTGTCTAGGATGACTCAAAAGTTTCTTAGATCAGCTGAGAATTTACACCTTTTTTTTTTTTTCCCTGAGCAGCTCTAACATTTTCAGGCAGTACTGCTAGGGTCTGAATTTGGCTGGGAAGGTATAGTTGCCTGCATGTTATACATGATACTTTTCCTGCTCAACCCAAATTCCTACAAACTATAAGCTTTGTAAAATAACACGTTCTGTGTTTGTAGTCAATAATTTTTATTCAGATACCCACTATGTGCCATTTCCAGCACCACAAGGTATGGAAAGTTTCTGCCCTACATATCATGTGCAGTCTGTTACAGCTGTGAGTGCTGTAGGTCAGAACAGTCTGGTTCCTCAGGACACCCCCAGATACACCCAAAGCCATACAAGAAACTTCAAATTAAGTAAAACACTGAGGAATAGTTATACAAAACTTCGGAAATCTTCTCATGTCAGTTTATGGGGGATAAGTGCCAAGAGCATTTTCAATAAGTTTGTGAGCCCTGAAGAGAAAGACTTGGGGGTATTGGTTCATGAAAAGCTCAATATGAGCCAGAAATGTGTGCTTGGAGCCCAGAAATCCAACTGTATAATGGGCTGCAGCAAAAACAGCATGACCAGGAGGCCGAGGGAGGTGATTCTGCCCCTCTACTCTGCTCTCATTAGACCATGTTCAGCTTTTGTGCCCAACATAAGAAGGACATGGACCTGTTGGAGTGAGTCTTGAGGAGGCCACAAAGCTGATCAGAGGATTGGAGCACCTCTCTATGGAGACAGGCTGAGAGTTGAGCTTGTTCAGCCTGGAGAAGAGAAGGCTCTGGGACCTTCTCTTCCAGTACCTGTCTTTATCAGTGAGTAATGACAGGAGAAGGGATGATGGTTTTAAACTGAAAGAAGGTAGATTTATACTAGACATTAGGAAGAAATTCTTTGCTGTGAGGGTGGTGAGCCCCTGGCACAGGTTGCCCAAAGAAGCTGTGGATGCCCCCCCTCTGGAAGCGCTCAAGGCCAGGTTGGATGGGCCAGGCATTGAAGGCCAGGTTTTTCAATCCAGCTTTCAATTATTCTGAAACCCCACCATGTAAGTTTTGATGTTCTTTTGACTATTGTGTCCTTTCTTAAACTGCAAAAAAAATATTTCCCAGAAGAACTCAATCTCACAAGGGCTGTCCAACCCAGGACAAGAACAACTGACACTAATACTTCCAAGTTTTACAAAGGACCTATGTGCAAACACTTTCCAGCTATTATAGCTCATTTCTAACAACTGCAAACCAATCTAAGAGGTAACTCTACAACTTGTTTGAGGCATCTATGGCACAACTGGAAGCAGTGAATTAGGACAACTGAACTACGTATCTCCTAACCTTCATTCTCCTTAGGAAGCTGTCCCAGATTTGACTAATAATAATCGTCTGTCACATGGTTTCAGATATGATTTTTTTTACTTTTAAATTTGGAAGAAAGGAAGTTATTTGGAAAGCATCAAGATTCACTTCTTTACAGGTACCCTTTGAAATGTCTTTATAAATAGCTTAATATGTAGATGTAAAGGATTAAAAAAAAAGAAAAGAAAATGTTACTGCATGCCCTGGGAAAGAAACATCCCGATGTGGGATTGCACATCTCTGTCCTGGATCCACAACTCACACTTTGGATAACTGTGTAGAGGACTTTCCTGTTTTGACAGATGCAATCTGAAATGAAAACACATTCCAAGACAGGATTTGTAGCTTTTCAAATTATAAATGAGTTTCAGCTTTGACTCCCTTAACATCACAGGGAGGAATGTGACCATTATCAGCCCTAATAACACAACATTAATTTTGGTTTGAAGTGCATTTTTCTATTTATGTACACTAAAGCCTTGTTCTCTCTGCTAAACTGGCAAATAAAGGAGGTGCAGACGTAGGGCAGATAACCAGGACTGAGGTCTTCAACCATTATTCAGAAAACAACACTTTGCAATTTGCATTGAATACCAACTGACGTTTCAAGCTAAGATTAACATGCTGATTTCAATGCCAAGTCTCAGACATGTCCTTGTGGCAAGCACATCTGGAATATTTTTCCTTAGTCATCTCTTTCAAGAGATCCCAGGTTTAATCAGGCTGACCTACAACCCCACCAGAACGTCAATGTACTGAGAAGTGTATCGCTCCCACCCACCCATATATCTCCACAAGGATCTTCCCAAAAAACAAGAGGTTGCATTGTGAAGTCTCCCCTGTTGAGGATCTCATTCTTCCTGCATAAGCTTACAGGGAGCAAATGTTTAGATACATACAGAGTTTTTCTCAGAATGCAGCTATCTCAGAAGACAAGTGGCAAGACAGAAAGGAAAACAGACTGTCAATGCTTTCTCTGCAGCAGAGCTGCTCTGATGAATTCCCTAAAATACTTAACTCACAGATAAAAGCTCTAATGGAAACCTCATTACCTTCAGAGAGACCAATGTGTGATGACCAAATGGTTATGAACTCAAGGGCTCGAAGTCAGATTGCTTTTGAAGTAATCAGATCACATCACTCTGTACTGTAATACAAATACAATGCCTTGGAGAAATAAAAGAAGAAAACTAGCATTTTTCATTGGTTTTGGTAGACATTATAGAACCATATCCTTTAAACTAACTGGAAAGCTTATGGTGCCGAAGCCTCTCAAAGCCACTGCAAATTCCACATGTTTTACAGCATAGCAGAAAACCCCCTCATTTTGAACTGTGGTAAAAAGGGGAAGATGGTTTAGAAATACATCCAGTTATGAACTTATTTCTATTCTTGGCAATTTTAAAAGCTCCATACATAGAAAGGAGGTTGGTGGGTAACAGAAAAAATACCACCTTATACATATGAACAACCAGCAACATAAAGCATAAAAATGTGCATTTGGCACCAACTGTAGTTTATTTGATCCTTAGGTCTTAGTATTACAGTCATAATGTTTCATGCTGACTTTGGATACATGTGGAAGTGTCCTCTCCTAAATTTTAAAAGAAGGCTTCAAGATAATTTTGCTTTGTAATAACAGCAAGGATATGTACCTTTCATAACTTGGTTCTCCAGACTGAGAAAGCTTTACAAAGGAAGGAAGTGTCATTAGCCCTACTTAATAGTGAGAAATAGACACAGAGGTGTGAAACCGTTTGCTCACAATTATACTATATGCCAGATGTGTATGTGGGAATAAGAATTCCCCTCAAACTCCTCAGCTCTGTCCAACATGATGCAGTCTCTAGTATGAAATTCATTTCCAACACACATGAGAAATAATTGTTTCCAAGCTTCACAAAAGCAAAAGAACAACTTCACTTGCAGCTGGGAAAAACAACTTCATTCAGTTTTCTGCAGGAGAATGCCACCTTTTGAGGCTTGTTTTCATTTCATTCATAGTTTATTCCCTTTCAGCAGAGCAACAGACTCATCACTCCTTTGAAGTTGCTTTCCTTTTCCCACACTGGCATTTGCTACATAGAAAATTCTTCTCTCCCTTTCCATAGGGAAAGGTGAATTGTAGTAGTGCTGTTTGGATTTGGTTTAGGGTGTTATTTGCTCTGCCTGTAAATAGCTGCAGTGCCGTAGAGTATGTATTTTTATAGCTAACTTTTAAAGCAGGACAGAAATAAATAATAACGGATTTCCTAGGACTTAACAAAGTGCACACAGAGAAATATAGCCCTGCTCCAAGCAGATTTCATGAAATGGGGCTGCAAAGAAGAAAAAGAGAAAGAGATGAAATCTTGAAGTCAAGGTGAAAAGGCGGTACAGAGAGGGTGGAAGAGTGGAGGCCCTGAAATTATATTGTAAATGAAGGCCATAGAGGCAGGTACAGAAACTAGAGAGACAAAGGAAGTGGGAAGCCTCTGTCAGTGACAGAGTAGTAGAAGAATGAAAAATAAGCAAGAAAAAAAGGAGACCTTGCCAGTCTTTGCATCAGCATTGGCTAGGTCTTGCAATTGGAGATGCAAGAGATAGAGGAGAGGCTGTAGGGATGAGTCACCAATTACACTTAAGCAATTCACACTATGTAGGTGCAGGAGAGGGGATGGGGAGAGCCCAGGCATGCTACTCAGTGACTAGCTGGAACGTTGCTGCAAACTGGCAGAATGCTAAATGGCACCCACCAAAACTGCAATACACAATTTCCCACCACCCCACTGCCAGTGATCCCGAGCCACAGCGGCAGAGAGCAGGAACAGACCTTCTCCTTCAGCACAGCAGGGAAGAACTGAGCCTATTTATCTCTAAGGCAGCTCTGAAGCACTTGACAACCACGTCTCTATTAAGGCCGCTCTAGTAAAGTCTCTGGCCATCTAAGCTAACATCCAACATGCTTCTGAAACACTGCAGGGAAGTTAGATCAATTTCTGAATCTGAAGAAACTTTGTTTCCAGGGCTGTCTTCAGTCAAAAAAACTAAGTCTACTATGTGACACTGACTTCCCTTTGTTACCATTTCTGTTTCAACCTAACAGCTTTTTTTCCTATGTTCCTTGAATGGTCTTCAAACAATTCCTGTAGATGCTAAACCTACCTGTCCCAAAATATGTTTAACTGCATACAACATATGAGTTATTAGAATAGAGCACTTCGCAAATTACCTGTACTAACTATCAAAATACACAAATCTGTTATTCATTTTATGCTGCTCTTTTGAGAAGAGATGGTCAAGACCTCTTCAAAGTATTGTTTAAGAGTAACACCAGCTACACTCAAAGCCTGTGAATTCTTTTCCTCAGACCAGCTTGAGCTGGAATCCAGACATTTACTATCCAGCATCTGCCTGGTCATTCTCTTTTGGCTTTCCTTCCTGCACCCTGAAAGGACATCACATCATATCTACCTACTGTACCAAAATCCTGTGGCTTATTCTGTCTTTGGAAGAATTCCAATTCTTTCAGAAAGCAGATTGCAGTGTACCACTAATTGTAGTTAAAAAGAGTAGATGGCCCAAGAAGCTGTTATTTATTCATTTGACATTCTTAAACATACACTTGGAATACCTACAGCGTTACAACAAAGCTTCAGTGAAGTCTAAACCTGCACTTAGGTTTTTTATCCCTGTAATTTGCAGGTCAGCCTTGTGGTTTCTTTTATTGCCAATAATTAAGCAATTCAAGGTAGATTATTTCACTCATGAAAATTTACATTGCTCTAAGCAAATATGCTCTGGGAAAGCTGTGCTGCAAACCATTCCAATTTGTTGTCTCTTCATGCAAACTCTAAGAACATCCCAAAAACTCCTTGTTCCTCACTTCTGTGTGTAAATTCACTTATGGAAAAGTGAAGAAAAGAAGGAATGCAGTTTCTCACAGAGATGCAGAATCACTGAGGTTGGTAGGGACCTCTAAGCATCATCTATTCCAATCTCTATTCCAACCAGCTAGAGCAGGTTGCCTGGTGCCATGTCCAATCAGGTGAATAGCTGCAAGGATGGACAGTTCACAACCTCTGCGGGCAGCCAGTGCCAGCTTTCAGACATCCTCACTGTAGAAGTTTTCTTATGTTTAAATGACATTTCCTGAATAACTTGTGCCTATTGCCTCTTCTCCTTTCACTTGAGAAGTCTGTCTCTGTCTCTATATTCTCCCATCAGATATTGATACACATGGATAAAACCCTCTGAGCCTTGTCTTCTCTGGGATGGCTTCTTTCCGTTGTATGAAGAAGGCCTCATCTCCTTTCTGATCTGATCATGGCAAACACCCACCCCGGCATCACCTGCATTTGTCTGCTCAGTGCATCTCAGCTGCTCCCAGCTAGCTCATTATCAGTCAAAAGGCAGAGCTCCATGAGTTCCCCCACAACCTCATGTGAAATGAGATCCTGCTGTGGATCCTCACTGCCCTCCTATTTCAATCCTGGGACAGTTTTGTCCCACTTGGTCAGGCAGATCCTGACTCTTTGTAACCATCTTTGATCCCCAAAGATATAGTCATAAGAGGCAGATCCTTGTTGACTCCAGCTGTGCAAGCAAGCAGTTGCTGATCTACAGCATCTACGCATTCCTTCTGTAGCCCTTCCCCCACAGGGAAAAACCATCTGGGCCATATGTCCTCAACCATGAGCTGTGAAACAATATAGCCTTACTTGATATGCTCCAGGTTTCCTTGACTGTAACATCTGTCCTCACATGGAAATGGATAAGACCAAGAAGTCTGTGTACAACATCCCAGATCAGAGCCACTGGTTAGCAGAAAAAGTCCCTAGCCAGCAGGTCAGGCTGACATGCCCCATAGGGAGGGAGTCAGCCACTATTACCAGCCTTCCCTTTCAGTCTCATCTGGCTCGGATGCTTGTTTCAACAGAGCTCCCAGCTCCTCAACTGCACCCAAGGAACTGAAGCTGTCCTGTAGCTGCAGATCTGCAGGTGGAACAGGAGTCTTCCTCCTGAGGCCAGAAGTCACACACTTCTGCCTTCACCATCATGGAAGTCTTAATTTCCTAAACTGACAAGCACAGATTGGCCAGCACATCCTTCAGTGCTCTCTTCACAACACCTGCTTGATCCTCCCTAACTAGGAATTGGCTGGAAACAAGCTCAAGGCACTTTATGATCAGTAATAGCTGTCAGAGTTCATTAAAAGCTGCTAGAGCCTGTTGGAAGACCATCATCCTGTAGCTCTACTTTCCCAACAGCAGCCAGCACTGAACATCCTTGAAGAGTTCCCAGGAGTCCTCTGACACCCCACTAAGATCCCAGGAGATCTCAAAGCAAAGCACAGGTACTGCTCAACTGTTGGCCGCCTCTATTAGCTGTGTTCACCTCATGAGTTTACTACAGTCCTGATGAACGTCATGAACTACAGCAGCTGGTGTTCAAAGCATCCTGGTTTTGTGGAGGCACAGAGAAGAGTACAGCCTTAAGGGTCAACAGTACACAAGCTACCAAGTTGACCTTCTGAGACTGCAATGAAAGACAGTTGCTAAATGCTAGCCTAGCACTGGCTCAAAGATATAAATTGGTATCTAGTGGGACATAGGGCAAATTGCTAAATTTCTTTGAAGTTATCTAGTTTTCTTGCTGCCCTGATTTTCCAGTGTAACCAGCAGCTGTTACAATTCTTTGTGGAAAAATAAAATGGAAATATTTTAATGATTTTTGAAAGGCAATGGGAGAAATAGCAAAACAATAATACATTTGCAATTTTGAAATTATTTAAAACCCAGCTCTGAAATGCAAACTCTCAAACATTAAGGGACTGTGGTAGATCAACAAGGCATTGCAAAAACTCTGCAAATGAGGTACTGATTTGAAACTGCACTAGGGAGGGGAGCAGCTGAACTTACCATGAAATACATAATGCTGGCAGATAGAAGACTGATTTCTATTCTTTAATGTTGACATAAGCAATACTGTAGCAATCGTGTTACTCTTCAAGGACTATCAGAAGTAGAGATGAATGCATTGCAGAGCTCTATTTATAAAATTTTGCAGAAACACCTCATTCTCATCCCTCCTCCCCCATCTTCCCATTTATAAAAGAAAAAGTAATTCCAGGAGTTCAGGTTGCCTACATCATCATCAGTGAAATCCCCAGATCTGCAGGAGTTTCTATCTCTTTATCAAATTGCATTAAAAAAAAAATAATCGATGAACAAGTTCAAAAGATGTCAGGGAATATAGAAAAGAGAGACAGAAAGACAGAGATACCAACATACTCACTCTCTCTTTCTTTCCAGAAAGGAACGATCACACACTTTTATTTTTTGTTTTGCTCCCACAAAGCTATGCCACAGGGCAGGTCGCCACAGGCCAGTGCACGTGGGAATTCTTGTCCTTTTCAGTATGTCCTCTTAACACAGAGATATGAAGGCACAAAACCACCATTCATCTTCCCAACATACTTCTACTCGCTAGCACGCTCCTTTTCCTGAGACACATGGTGCCAACTCTACCAGACATAATCCCAGACGAGACAGACAACTGCTCTGACCTGGTGTTGTAATTCCTGTGTTTTGGCTCCCATGTAACATTTATGCTCCTGAACCCATTTGCAAATCCAGCTGAGGATATAGACTAGGACAGAGCAGATGGAACAGCATGCTATGACCTCCAAGTGGTATTTCTCCTAATGCACTGACTTAGTTGAGAGACTACATCATAATGTGTTTCACGGCCACAAAGATGACTAGAAGGCTGGAACACCACCCCTACAAAGAGAGGCTGAGGGAGCTGGGCTTGTTCAGCCTGGAGAAGGCTGCCGGGGGGACCTCATTGCAGCCTTCCAGTACCTGAAGGGAGCTTATAAACAGGAGGGGAATCCACTTTTTAAAAGGGTAGATAATGGCAAGACAAGGGGAATGGATTAAAACTAAAGGAATGAAAGTTTAGATTATATATTAGGGGAAAGTTTTTTTACAGAGAGAGTGGTGAGGTGCTGGAACAGGCTGCCCAGAGAGGGGGTGGATGCCCTGTCCCTGGAGGCGTCCAAGGCCAGGTTGGATGTGGCCCTGGGCAGCCTTGTGTAGATCCAGGCCTGAGGTTGGTGTCCCTGCCTGTGTCAGGGGGTTGGAGCTCTATGATCCTTGGGGTCCCTTCGAACCCAGACCATTCTATGATTCTATGATTCAAACAATGCCAGGCTCTCCAAGATGCTAAAGCAGAAATCAAAGTTAGCATATAAATCTGCCAAGTGAATGATGTTCCTGTGCATCACAAATACCAGCATTGTCAGCCAATAAATTCAGTAGGAAACACGTAGCTTCCCATGTTGGGAAGTTGAGGAGAGAATCTGGAAGTCTTCCTTAATACTTCACATATTTAATTATTATTTTCCACACTTAACGACAAGCACAATGTGCATCCACACAGTGCATGAGCTGGTGTCTAAAACACCAGCTACCACATCTGGGTTGAGAAAATGTAATTTTGGCTTGCTTGGAAGAGATCAGCTGTCCATTTTACACTCCTAGACAGGGATGTTTACCCAGTGGGTAAGGAAAAGAGGCTATACTGGACTCAAATGAGTCTTTAGAGCTCTGGCTTCATCTATCATAAAATGTCATGTATTTACCACCATCTTTCACCAAAATTTCCCCAAATCTTCCATATAAAAACAATACCAAAACCCTGTAGCACTTCTTGAAAGCAACCTTTGTCTTGATAAAAACCCAAAACGAGAAAGAAATTTTGGATCTTTCTTTGCTTTGCTATTTGACAAAATTGGCTTTTTTTTCTGCCTGGAAAGCCAGAGCATCAGTTCTGTGAATTTCATTCATATAATTTCTTCTTTTTCAAAGAAGTTGAGCGCTATTTCTTAATGATGATCAAGGCTTGGATACACAGATACACACCATCTGCCCGTGGGCTCATCCCAGAGGCAGAACTCTACTGTCTCAAATCCCTCACCTGCAGCTGAGCACAACTGGAGTTTTCTGATCCACCTTATTCCTTTTTACAGTGGGGAGATCCAGGAGTCTTGTTCTGTTACATCATTAAAAACCAGGCAGATCTTTTGTGTCTACTTGATGTAATGTGAAATTGGAAGATGGGAAGCATTCGTTTTCTTGACCTGAGACCCCATCAAAGAAGGAAAAAATAATAAATCTAATAGGACTTCTGGATTTGGCACAAGCTCAGGGACTAGCTCAGATATAGCCACCCAACATCAGGCCAAATGAATTCCATCCTAAACATTGTTTAATTCTTCAGCAGAGCAATCAGGTACTCCTTGACAGATAACAACAGTACTTTGCTCATATTCCTTCAGACTCAGAGTATTAGTCAGCCAAAACCCACTGAGTCATTAGAAAAGCCACCTACTGACTTCCAAATTTTATATATATTTTTTTTTTAAATAAAGAGGCTAAAGTCATCTTTGTCAGAGATATGCAAGAGAATTGTGTAATACAGACTTCCTTCTACAATTTTCTTACCTTTTCCTACACTTTTGAGCTGAAGCATCCTTATTTTTCCTCTTTTCTCTATTCTTTGTCTCCTAGTCTTATTTGCACAAGTGTTTTTATTCACCCATGAAATCCATTAGGCATTATGGTACACAACTCAAAGCACAAGATAGCAGATAAAGCAGGGAGGAAAAAAAACCTAACAGGGATGAACGAACATAATAGACCCACATGGGACAACTAAAATCCGCCTGTAATTATTATTAGTGCTAAAATTTTATAGCATGACAACGAATTAAAATGAAAATCCAGCTATGAACAACTACACAAAAGTACCTTGATAACAAGCAACCATATAAAAAGATAAAGAGAAACAGTGAATATGTGACTCCTGACAAATATGTTCGCTAGAATCATATCAACTAAATGCAATCCTTCTTGCAACTACATGACCTTTTTTCCCTACAAACTAGAGTTCTGCACTGTTCATTGCACTTCTGTTTTAAGGTTCCTCAATGAATCCCTAGAATTTTCACATCGTGCACAACATTAGATCCTTGCCCAAAACACGTAGGCACACCAGAGAAACTACCATTACCTTCTATTCTCTCCTCCTGTTTTATTCCCCTAGATTTTCATGTTCCTTGGTAGTTATTAAATTAGGAAATCAGAGCCAAGCAGTAGGCACACTTTTATACTTTTGGGTCCCCAGCTGTTCCAACAGCTTTCTTTAGTTAAAACAGCGCAAGAACTTACTTCCATTCCTAATTTCAGGGTTGCATTCAGAATAATCTGCTCCCAGTAGCTAATTTAGGTATCATGACTGCTTTGCTGCACTGACAGTGCAGACAGCCGGGTCTGGCAGCGCTGGATTGTAGGTGGCCTGCATCACTGATCGCTTTCTCAAATTCAGATGCTAAAGATAGGCTTCTGTAGAAAAACAGTCTGAATATGGCCCCGCATCTCTGCCAATTTTTCTCCTGTGATTTGTGTTTGCCCAGCTTTGAACCTCTCAAAATCTCATCAAAGATACTGCAAGCACTGATACAAAGATACTGCTCAGCACTTCAGTGTCTCTTTCCTGGAACCCATACCATAACAATGTCTCTGTTTCACAATTTCTATCCCTCTTTATTAGTACTTCTCTTAATTTGCATTATGTAATGCCTATTGGAAAATAATTTGGAGGTCCTGCTAATATTCTATTAAATACAATTTGCAGACTTCTGCTTAGAAAAGAGCTGGTGTTGCACTAGGTATTACTGACCATGTAATCCAGGTGCCCTCCAACATAACATACGCTCCCTCATTCAAGGCATGTTCTCCAGTATCTCTTCAAACTTCACTGGTTTAGTTGAGTTCCTTATTAATTCATTTATCCGCTTTCTATTTACCAGGCTTCGATGCAGTCAAAGCAAGTGTAGTCATCTGACTGACATGAAATTTGGTCTGAAATACAAACAGCTTTGAGAATTTTAGTGCTTGATACTGCCAGCCTCTCTTCTAAGAAGTAATCCTTATTTATAAAAAGGGTCACCTTTGAATGAGAAGCAACAATGCTGATAAGAATCTGCAGGACTGGACCTTATAAATGTAATTTTTTGCAGGTTGAGGGAGAACAAAACAAGCAGACGATCAGATTTAGACATCTGTTTTAAAGGCAACTCTGCAAGTCGTCTGGAGACCAAAATAGATTATTAGCAGGAAATAGAGTTTTCTTAATATTGAATCTGATCTTGCCCTACTGAAAATCAATGGAATTTTGTCCCAGATTTTCATGGGAAAGGGACTTAATGCATTTACTCTCCAAAAGAGCTGGCAGCATATACAAAAGCAGAGCTACGGAAACTGTCAGGGAGAAAGCTCAGTTTGGATAAACCTTAAATTTCAATACAAAAGCATTCATGCTGGAGAAAGAAAGAGACATGGGAAGATTCAAATGTCGGATTTGAGTGGAATTGCTGAATGCACCAGTAGAAACATTCAGGCTTCCACATGATCCATTAAACACAAAAACTAAAGGAAAGCAAAGAAAATCCAAACAATTGAGGTCCACCAGAGTGTGGTTTCATGCAGAAATTTCACATAGAAAGACTTGGTGCTTCTGTTAGCTATGTTATTTTCACTTCAGTGTCTTCAAACAGAAATATTGGAATATTTTACTAATGTCAATTAAGACTCAGAATGCTTCTGGGACACACATCCTTATTACACCCATTTTTACAGACTACAATGACACAGAGTTTGACTCATTAAAGGCCAGAAAATGAGTCAGCAAAGAGAAAGAACCCAAAAGCCCCAATCATCCATCTTGTGTGATAACCTCTCTCTCCTCCGTCATTAGTCAGCCTTGGGAATAAAGTCACTTATCTGAAACATAAAACTATTCCATACTTGATGTTTGCCTTTTTTTCTGTTTGTTTTTCACTATGATTGCCTCCTAACATTTCCCAGCCTCACACACAGACTGATGCACTTAATTTTGACAGACACAAAATCCCTCTTAAATCTGCAGCAGTGTTTATATTGGGATGTATAAAAACAACTTTGTGAAACAGAGTCTCAAAATAGAAAACCAGATTAAAAATATTTTGCACACGAAGACTTCTCCAGGCTATGAGAGAAAGAGAAGAATATTACAAACCTTATTCTATTTCTCCTAATCGCCTAAAGGGGCCCCTACAGCAGAACTATTACCTTTAATCTTATGTTCTCTTTTCAGCATGTATTTTATTTTCTTCTCTCTGCTAACAATACCCTGGCCTCTTAATAGCTCCTGAGTTCACCTCCTAAAAAGATATTCCAGGATAAGGCTACTCTGTATTAGATTTGCAAAGGTTTAGAAACAGCTTGGGTTCTCTCTGTGCTAACAAACACTTAGTGGTAAATGCCTTCTCAAAGAGAGTATTGCAGCAGTGATTTGGTCAGTGTATGAGCCAGTTTGCTTAACAAGCATGAACCTCCCCGGCCTGCCAGTATTACCGCAAAATAGAATCATTTTCCTAAATGGTTTCATTAAAGGGACATTGTGAGGCTGAATAGGAGATATTGAATGAAAATGGACGGAGTGGATTTTTAGTCATGCCAAACCAGTCTGTGGCATCAGTCACAAAGGTTTCACTGAAAAAAAAAAATATATGCCTCTATCGCTGCATTTGGAGATGAACGAATTTGCAATGATGCTGAGAGATTCGCTGCCACAGCCACTGTGGCTGTACAGTGCTCATCAACCAGGATCGAGCCAATCTATCAGAAGAACCCAGGATGAGTTATTGTTTGACAATGCCAAGACTTACATTCGCTGTGGAAAATCATAATCATCCATTGCTTCAAACAATTCCAGTTGAATTGCCTCCCCAACTTACTCATCCCATAGAAAGCCATGATAGGAATATCAAGAAGGAAGAATGAGCCTCATATAGAGCAACTGCAAGTCTCTCCTCAAAGGGGCGTCACACTGAGCAGCTTGGAAGGCAACAACGAATTCTGCATTTTAATGAACACCAGGAAAAAGAGGGCCAAGAGAGCATTGTGTGAGAGAGCTCTTGCTATTTTTTAATGTACGATGATTCTGGGGCAGATACTGAGCCTCCAATCCTTTGGGACTTTGCAACTTTTACTGGAAGATGAGATGTAGCACACTGATAGGGTCTCCTGAAGGAACTCCACCTACACAATAATTTAAGATGGGCAATAAGCACTAGGATTTTTTTTGCTTCTTTTTCTGCCTGAAGCCCATACTTGAATTTCTGGAAGACCAAAACATATATCCCTAATGTCTTCAGGGTTGTAAAAGTGTGGTTGAGTGACATTTAGCTGTCTGCAACAAAAAGAGTTGATGATCCATCCTGAATGTCTAATGCATCTATATGTGCCCTTCCACACAACGGATTTCTTTACTCAGACACAATATACATCTTCCTCATATCTGCCCCATAAAACAAGCACCTTTACAGTGTCACCTACACACAAGGCGTGACACAGTACTAACACAATCATTCTCATCAACAGGATCCATCTTGTCAAACTGCAGTCATGCAAAAGCAAGATCCTCTCTAAGCTCACAGAGATAAACTTCCAAAGGTGTCTCCATACTACCTTTCTTAGGTAGTTCTTGCAGGATGGGAAGAATTGCCCTGGGACTGCTCATCTAACTCCACTGATGTGGGACAGAGCCTAGACTTTCAGGCAATTCAAATTAGGGGAGATAAATATCACCTAGAGTATATAATAAAGATAATTATGCCCAAACTCCTATAGTCACAGCTTTACAGTAATCAGTGGGATGCCTTTTTATTGTTATCAATATTTTGAAGGCACATTTCTAATGCCAAATCCATTTTCACAGAGCATGGGTATAAAAACAGTTGAGAAACATGTAGGTGTTGCAAGCGTAGGTGGGGTTTCTGTAGTTCATCTTGTTTCACATCCACTGTAAAGATAAATATCAATGCATGGAGATACTACTGGAAGTTGTTTATCTTCCTGCTGATTTATGGCTTATGGGTCATTAAGAAAAATCAATGACATGAATTTAGACTTCCATGTAAGTAGTAAGCAGTGCAAACCCATAATGAGGACAAGCAGACACAAGCTTTCAGTGTCAAAAGGCTGAGGGAAAATGAATAGTTTAGCAAATGCTAAAGGAGGGAGGAAGGGAGGGAAGAAGGGAGGGAAGGGAGGAAGGAAGGAAGGAAGGAAGGAAGGAGGGAAGGAGGGAGGGAAGGAAGGAAGGAAGGAGGGAAGGAGGGAAGGAAGGTTATTTCCCTGAACTTTCAGCCATCTTTTCTTCCAGCTTTCTCTACATTACAAATCCAATATGCATCTCTGTCAAGACAGCCTACGTAGTTGCACTGTAAGATACTCTCCTCCCAGCTTGAGCATGAAATAAAACTGAGACCAATAAATCATGCTACAAAAGGGAATCTCAAAGACCACATAGTGGGCTTTTTTTCCTGCCCTTTTCCCTCCCTTTCTTGATTTCCTACTGCCTTTTTTTTTCTTTATGTGATGCTACTTGCAAATATATTTGGCAGATCAAAAAAGCTCATAGACAAAGAAAATTAATTCTCATCATCCTTCGTGTGACTTGTGCTAACTGATTTAATTTAAAAGACTTTCCTTCATGAAACAGGCTTGGATCAAACTCTCAGATCAGAAAGTTACTGAACTTTCAAGATGTTCAGCCATAGTGAATTTTTTTTTATATTAAGAGTTGCATCTATTGATGTAATCTATCCATTCCATTCCCATTCCAATCTATCCATTCCATACATTGACTCAATCTTCCAGTTAAGGTGGTTGGGAAGGCTTTTCTGTAGGTATGACTCTGATATAACTTGTACTATTGACGTATTTGTGCAACTTCTTTACATCTGTGTAGTTGATAAATTAACAGCGCTGAATCAGACCAGTCATTCACTGCATCTTCCTATCTAGAGACCAAATTTGGTAATAGACAATGCTCTTAGCAACAGGATGAGTGTGTCGAGGTGGATATATGATGGGGAAAAATCCCAAATGAGGTGACATGTGACTACAGGTTAGTCAGGAAAGGATTTAACTAAGCTGGGCAGGAAGCTCTAGCTACACACAAGGCATATTCATAAGGTATAGAAAAATAATACCTTTTGAAAATAAAAACAAATTGGTATGTCCTACCCAACATTCCACTCCTGTTCTTAAGAGATCGTGATCAATGCTACAAATACATCAGTAAAAGTAACACTCTCGGTACCCAAAGGTCTCTCACTCACTTCCACACAAAATCTTTCAGTGGAGTCCCTTTGCTGTGATGACAACTACATCCATAGAAGATTTAAATCTCCTGGGATTTCAAGACAACAATCTTTACCAAGAAAAATTTCTTACTGCCATGATAACAAAGAACCATTGCTGCCATGGCAAACCCCAAATTTATCTCTGGGAAAATATTCAAAACTTCTGGCTTGGATTATTTTTCCTGTACCACCAAAGGAGTTGTCAAGAAGATGGTCAGAGCAGACAGTACCATGGCCCAGCCCTGTGCTCCCAGATTTTAGATGCAGTCACTCCAGTCTGCATTCTGGAAGTGAGAGGCAGACAGAAAATCTCAGTTAAGAAAACCTCAAAAGTGGGTGATAATTCTAGAATAACAGTAACTTGACAAACATGTAGTTCTGAGGTAATTTCATACACTGTTTTCCAGGATCACGGGGTCTCTGCACTGTATTTTATGCCACTGCAGCTGAATGCCTTTTGTTCAGTGTGAACTACAAAGTGTAGTTCAAGTTTCTTAGTATGCCTCCTATATCAATACCTGTCTATATTTTTGCTTAAAATAAAGTGAAGAGATAAGTGCTATTTTTTTGGGTTTGAGTTTGGTTTTCTTTTTTTCCAATGGCTTCTGGTTGGCTATTGTGAAAATACTAGGGCAGTTCACATCCATTTGGCATTTAGTCTAAATTAGCCTTTTAGATTTAAAAATACCCTAGATTTCCCACATCTGTCATTTTCTCCTTTGATACTATTTCTGAGCTGATGGAAATTTCAATCAGAACGCTGTTAACCTCCAACAAATTAAATATTGGGAGAGTATATTAAGCAGAACACAAAAACTAAATAGATTTTAGAAGAGTTTTAAAAGGCAAAAATCAAACTGGAGTAAAAGATGGAAGAAAAAATAAGATCGATATGTAAGACCAAAATCTGATTTGAGTCCAGCACCCACTGGAAAAGAGTGCAGGATCCAGACCTTGCAGTCTAACAAAAGGAAAGGTAATGCTTAACATTAAAATAATAGTTTCCATTTCAACTTGTGTGGGCACAAGTAAATTTAAAAAATGTTATGCCTTCACAGTGGTAAATGCACTTTGCCCACACACATCTTTAAAAAAAAAAGAAGAAGACATTGATCCAGAGCACAATTTCCCTTTTGCTATGCCGAGTCACTGAGACAGGTGTAAAGCTTTAAGGCTCTGGATTCTCAGCCCTGTGTATTGACCTCAGAATTAAATGACATCGTACCTTTTTTTCATTTTCTTAAACCTAACTTTAAAAATATCTACTACCTCAGGGTGCTCAGTTTCATATTGTCAAAGATGTAAGTTTTTTGTAGGTTATCTGCTTTTAAATCCTGGCTCTGACCTCAATGGCTGGTTGACGTGGGGATACAAAATAGTATCCAGAACTAGAAAATAACTATTGATAATCAGAAAGTTTTCTGCTTCCAGCTGGGATAGAAGAACAGCAATGACAGCCTTGTCCATGACACTTCCCTACCTACCTTCCCATTTGTGGCCTGAATCTGTATGTAATGCATGTGATTCAAAGATAACTGAAAACCTGTATTCAAAAAGAGATCATTGAAAATCTGGTGCATTTGCCAAATATATTTCACAATATTTCAAAGAGGTGAAACCCATGAGTGTGAATGCTTAAGTTTAGACAATAATTTCATTGATAATTTAAGCTTGTGAGGGGGAGGGGAATCCAAAAAATAAAGGAGAACTGATTCAAACTGGAAGGTGCTAGTGACTATTTGGAGCATGTGAATTAAAATTCAATGGCATGTTGATAACACAGCCCAAAAATCAGTAAAATGCAATTCACTGAAGATGAGGACAGAATATTAATCTTCAGCAAGTGAATGCAAATGTAAATATCTAGTACCTTAAAAAAAAAAATCCACCCAAAAACCTGGCTTAGGGAACAGCACCTTATGGAAGGGTCTCTACTAGAGGTTTCCCAACCAGGTACAAGTGGCTTGTATAGTGAAATACCCATGCATTCCTCTGAGCTGTACTAACATATGTAGGAAAGTCCCAGGGGGCATCTCTTTGCAGGCAGCATTGCTGGCATTTCAGCATGAAAACCAGGTTTGGGTTTGGCCCACACTTTGAGCCTCAGCACAGGTCAGTGGGAAAAAAATGGTCAGAAGATGATATGAAGAAAGGTAAGAGGCCTTCACCTTGCCAAGACAAAACCTGTAGGGAGTGTGTTCACTTAGGCTAGAAAACAGAAAAAGGCTGTGAGTGGGAAGCGTGGTAACCAGCTCCTACGCAGAAAGGTTTTTAAGCAGGATGGGACTGGAGACCTTAACAGGGCTCAAATGTTCAACGTGAATCTTGTGTTTATTACATCCTGACTGTCTGTTTCAGGTAGATTGTATTTAAATTTAAGTTCCCCAAGAGACATAAATTCCCATTTCTCATATCAATTTTTAATGCACTTCCATTATTAAACTAAATTTTATTCCAAGGAGCTTTGCCTCTAAAATTAATCAAAAGATTTTTTTTTTGTTGTTGTTGTACTCCAGATGAAGCAAACACAGAATTCCAGGAGCCTAACACAGAAACCAGACTTCTAAAAATAGCCTGTGTGGAGCCTGATTGCTGTAAGTCGAGTGGGTAGGTCACATATCACATCTCTCTCGGCTGATCAGCATCGGTCAGGTGTTGCTTGAAAGGCAGTCCAAGAGGGAAAGCAAATAGATTGATTCAGCACAGAGCTCAGAATCACGCACTGATATGACAAGAGATAGCAGAAACTCCATGAAATAGAGTGATATCTCTATACTTTTGAAAACAAGAGTTTGAGGTTGCTTTCCCCCTGTTTATCACTCCACATCAAAATGCTAAAAATAAAACTTGTAAGTTATGAATAGGTGGGAGTCAGATCTCCATCTGAAATAAAAATATGCACAAAACAACTTTCTTGGTCTTCCCAATTTGGACAAATTAATTCCTGTCATCAGCACAGATATTTTACGTGAGAAAATATAACAGGGACTAGAGCTGGGAACATAAAGGTCTGCCCTCTGTGCTGGAAGGCAAAGCTCAGGAGAAGACCATGGAAGGGGCTCACTGGTTTCAGAGACCCAGCATCAAAGCAAAAGTGCTCAGCAAAGCAGCATACAGGCACTTCAGCATGAATCAAATGGATAATGATGAGGCAAGTGGCTGCTTGCCTGTTCCACCTGACTGTTTGTGGGGTTACACAGAGGCACTGCTCACATTTGAGAGTCTCATGCTATGGATTGTCCTGAAAACAGGTTTAAAAATGCCATCCCAAACCTCTTCACAATGCCTGTTTGTGTATGTGACAAATAGTGCAGAAAGATCTGAATAAAGAGCAAGATATCTTCAGTGAGATCATCTCTCTCCCCGAGAGAAGGAATTTGGTCCAAAAAGCCATCTTCTCATTAGTTATTTGTATTAACAGAAATGTTTAACATATCAAACAATTTACTTGGCTTCTGATATATTACTCTCAGGTGACAGCCTTCAGCATAGTGCCCAGCAGAATAGTTCAGTTTTCAGAGAGGGACACAGATACTGGTAGCGGGGACCTGTCCCCAAGGCTACAGGGAGGCAGCAGCTCTGAGCACCTGCATTCAACCCTGGGCTTCACTTGCAGCTCTCACATCCTCTTTCAACCACACACTCAAAAAGGGCAGAGTCATCCTTCGGAAACACACCACTTCCAAAAGTGGAAAGGAGCATGAAGAGGGGAAAAAAACTCACATTCATAACTGTCACATTGAAGGTTTGTTCCACAAATGTTCTTTTTTGAGACAGATAGTAAAAGGGAGAGTAAAATTGTCCATAGATGTTACTTTAATCTTCCATCAAGAATATGTAACACCCTCTGTCTGACTCCATTTGGGCTAGACAAGACTGGCTCAACATATGAGACAGTATAGGAGCTAGATCACGTGTCTGGTTCTATTCCAGCTTCAATCCAAAGTTGCTTTTGATACAAAACCAGAGAAAACTTGGCAGCATCATTTCCCAAACTTGGGTGCAGTCCCGAGCAGAATTCCAAATGAAACACAAGGTCCCAGATCTGCATGGAACACACCAAAGAAAACGCTGGCACTGATGCCAGCGGAACAAAGCGGCCAAGTTTTATTGATATCCATGCGATGCTTCTCTTTCAGCTGCCCACAAAGAATTAATACCACCTTGTGCAGTTTTTGCCCTATCATCGTTACCTAAAACCAATGAGAGGGATGTCAAGGAAAGGAAACCTGATGTCAGTCCCCACAGCAGATGTGTCTGGGGGCTATCACCCACCTCAGGCCATTGTAGACAGAAGAGGTTGGAGCAAACCTGCACTGGGCAGTGCTGAAAATCTGAATTACAAGAAGCAAAATGAAAATTTCAAGCATGACTAAATAGTTGATCACATCAAAGGAATTTTAGCTCATGAGGATGGGAGTGATAATTTTTCTCATATTATGTCTACTTATGACACAGGACTGGGGGCTAATGATTCCTGAACATTTCCTGTGTGATTAGGCTAAAATCACTCAAACCATGACATCTTTGCTCATACCAAGTAGAACGATTATGCACTGTGCGACTATGCAGAAGTTGAAACAATGCTCCGAATGAGTAACGGTGCCAGAATTGCCTCTTGACACTTTCCATGATTCAGCCCTCACTCCTCCCTGAGACGTAAGGCAGGTCTGGTACCCACCGAAGTCAAAACAGTGTCTTGCAAGCTGAAGTGTCATGAAATCATTGCACGGGGGATGCTGCACAGCCTCTAAATAAGCCTACGACAAGCTTTTTTCCTCAAATACATGTTCATTTTCATTAGTCTAAACTAAACGGTGAGCAGAAGACGGAGTCAGACCTCTGCGGACAAGCACTCAGGAGGATGATGCTGTCAGTGCACTAGCTCATGGACTGGGAGGAAATTTTTCATTCCCTGGAAGTGGGCAGAGAATCAATAGCTCATTTTTCATGTTACAGTTATTATGCCCAGTGCTCCACGGGTATTGTGTTCTATACAGCCTCTATAGCAACGGCTTAGATTCCTCACTCCTGTTTGCTCTGTCAGTGGCAATAATTGCAAAATTTCCCAGGGCTCAGGAGTGTTTAGCTCCAATTGGGAAATACAATAGTGGACCCAGTAAAAGTAAAATAATAGCCAAAGAGAGCACCACATAAATATGAAAACAACTGTAGGACGACACTTTTCCAGTTCCATTAGTGTGATTACCCCAGTGGTAACCCAGGTCCTCAAAAAAGCATGCAGTAAATGGTTGGGGTTTTATTAAAAGTGCCTTTTGCCATCCATAAGAATTGGTCCTGAGTATTCTAGCAACATCGCAACACTGCACACATCACTTGCATATCCAGACTCTGCTTGTAGACATGCCCTGTATTCCTTGAGCAGCAGGTTTGGAAAAGCTGAGGACTTGGAGCACAGAGGTGAAGAAAACCTCATCTATTTTGAACTTCTATCAATATGTGAGTGCAAAATGGACATACTATGGATTTAGATCTGAGGAAGGAACAGGCTGGGATAAACTTTAGGGCACACTCTTATCATAGAATCGTAGAATCGTAGGGGTTGGAAGGGACCTCAAGAGATCATCGGGTCCAACCCGATGTTAAACACATTCCTGTCTACCTGAGGTAAAGCAGAGGACTTTCCCTGTGATCCATATGAACATAACTCTTGTGTATGCCACAGTAAAATTTGGCTTTGAAAATGTGGTGATTACATGGAAATTGTAAAGTACAGTAAGGTAGTAGGAAAAGTGTCCCGCTCAAAGTACACCTACCAAATACAGCATCAGCATAAATATTAATAGCAATAATATGAATGGGGAATACAGAGCTTTAATGAAAAAGAACATGTGAAGGCTGGTGGCTGCAAGAGCAAATATTATCAGGTGATATACACTAACCTATAGACCACAGTACCTAACAGGAAATTACTTGTTTGATTGGTTGGTTGGTTGCAGAACGCCAAAACCTTAGAATGGAGAGCTAAGGGAAGCACACAGCAACAGCAGAGCCAAAAGCAGGCACGCAATTAAATACCCTGAGTATTGTCTTTCAGCTAAGTGATACAGGGTACTGAATGAACACTGGATTTTGGGTGGCAGATTCTTCAAGCCAGACTGAGAATGAAGGCAGCAGTTGAAGAAGCACCACCTCCCAGCTTTCACAGAATAGAACAGGAGATAGGACACAGGGATAGGACAAGGGGAAATGGCAAGAAGCTGCACCAGGGCAGGTTTAGATTAGACATTAGAAAAAACTTTTTACTGAAAGAGTTGTCAGGGCCTGGAATAGGCTGCCCAGGGAGGGGGTTGAGTCACCTTCCCTGGATGTGTTCAAAAAAAGGGTAGGTGAGGTGCTTAGGGATATGGTTTAGCTTAGGCTGGGATTGGTTGGACTTGATGATCTTAAAGGTCTTTTCCAACCTTGTGATTCTGTGAATCACTGAATTGCAGCATGAAGGGGGTTAGAAGAGACCTCTGGAGATCATCTAGTCCAACCCCCCACCTAAAGCAGGATCACCTAGAGCAGATTGCACAGGATTGTGTCCAGACAGGTTTTCAATATCTCCAGAGGAGACTTCACCGTCATTCTGGGCAGCCTGTTCCAGTGCACTGTCACCCTCAAAGTGAAGACATGGACCTTCCTGTGTTCCCATTTGTGCTCATTGTTCTGTCACAGGGCACCACTAGATACACTAAGAGAGGATAACCCTTTATCTTCCATTTCTGCCCTGTAGTAAAGTTCATCTGAGAGCATAGCAAACACAGTATTTGCTACACCTTAAATCAGCAAGTGTCAAATTCAAAAAAATTCTTACCTCTGCAAAACAAATATATTCATATATATATTCTCATATATATATATACAAGTGAAAAGAAAGTAAGACTACTATTTTCCACCAGATAAACAGTAGCAGGCTTGGAGCTAAACCTAACAAACTTTTGCAGCCTAAATGAAATTTGACTGGTTGTGTTTGCAGAAACATAGAAAAATATCGATAAATTCCTTATAAAGGAGAAGTGGAAAAACACTGATGACTGAACAGCACAAAAAGAATGAGAAAGCTGGTTGGACTCTCATGTTCATTTTCTCCTAGCTATGCAAACAAAAGATCTATCAATAAAACTAAAAGATAAAAATTGATAGGATAAAGCAGCACACATATACTCAAATTCAATTAACCTGCAAAACTTCCTGCCAAGTGTTTCAAATTTAGGCTGATTTTCATGAGAATTAATATAGTTTTAATCATATACCTCACTGGATTGAAAATGTCAGAGTAGTGTATAGCACCAGACAGTAACCTGATGGTTGTCTTTGGTCAAAACCCTGCAGCAATGTTCTACCACCATAAAATGGCAACTGCATTATACATGTTTTTCCTCTGCTACAAACATACAGCTTTGGTCATTGCTGGAGCAATACCAGCTTGGTCTTGAAAAGATGTTACAGTATTATTCACCGTGACTTTAAAAAGGTTATGCATATAAATAAAGGATATTAGAGAAAAGGTTTGCAGCCTCAGGAGTTGAGTGGCCAGATTTACCACCAGGCAGGTAATGTGTAAGGTAGCCCAGGTTGTGCTGCTGCACTGTATATGGCAGGCAGGGAAGGGGGCTGAAATGCCAAATTTCATTAAGATTCTCCAGCAGCTGCTGTAAAAAGAATTAGCATGAGAAGCAGAGCACAAAGCTATCAGAAGAATGATGCACAAGTGAATAGAAATTGAAGAAAAATGAGCTCCTTGTGAAATATCGCAATCACTTCTTTAAGCAATAAAGAGACGGTTTGTTAAATAATAGACTAGAACAACTCCAATAAAATAAAAACTGTCAAAGTACCCTTTTTAAAGTTGCTACACAATCTTCCAATTTTGCTTTCATTACTAAACAGTAACAGATGATCAGATTTTATCATCATCTTGTCTGGACAATATCTTACCAGAATTTGAATACATCAGAAAATGAAAGAATACCGGAAGAAGAAAATTTAATATAATTACCACTTTCTGAAAATAGATTGTGCATAACATTCACTTAATATAGCTCAAATAAAGTGAGAAAGAAATCAAGGATGGAGAAACTGTTTCCTATTTAAGACCAGATACAAACAGCTTGTCCTAACCATCTCTTTGGCACCCATTTCCCTTCCCTGCGTGTTAAACCAAATGAGCAAAAGTAATTGTACCAGAAGAAACTGCACATTATTGCCCAACCAGGAGCCTCAGCCTTAATTAGTCCAAGGATGATCTGGCTTTACCAGCTACAAATCTTGAGTTAGAGGAATCCTTTCCCACAAACACCTTTTCCTTCACAAGAAGGACAGAAACAGAGAAACAAAACTAGCAATAAATTGTGTCTCATTGCCACATTGGCTGAAGCGCTTAAATCTGCTCCCCCTCCTTTCTTGCCCCCGCCAACAGGTTGGCCCCCACTACATCACAGAATCACAAGGTTGGGAAGGACCTTTAAGATCATCAAGTCCAACCGCTCCTGTCCTATGCTAAACCATATCCCTAAGTACCTCATCTACCCTTTTTTTAAAGGGTACATCTTCAAAAGCACAGCACACGATCAGGAAATTCATCCTTCTCGCTCCTTCCAAAGTGACCACGATGTGCTGTGCAGCAGCAGCCATTCCCTTGCACAATGCCCTCCCTGAGAACACCAAGTGTAGGTTCTCCTGCAAGCAGGAGAAGAAAAGAATCTGCAAAAGGTGTGCTGCACCATCACTCCCGCAATCAACCTGGCTTCCACCCAGGCTTCATGATTCCCTCAAGGGTACAAGAAACCCATCTCTGGCCCACTGAGTTCTTCACTTGTGTAGATTTGTAGGGACATATTTGTTTTTTCGAATTTTCTGTTCTTTTTCAAATACTGTTGAAATCAATGGGCATAGTGACAGAGAGCACTGCAGACACTAATTTCCTTCTTTAGGAAATAAAACTAAAAACCAGCTTCCTGACTACATCGCCAGACAGAAGTCCCCTTTCCTTAACCCCCATGTGTATGTAGCTCTAACTTATACCCCAGCTAAAGAAACAAGCCACATCCTTAGTTACATCAATCATTAACATAACAGCAGCTGATAACATAAGTGCACAATGTACACGCATCTGTTTGCCATTAGGACTGCAAATATCCTTCAGTCTTTTTTTTAATTCTCAATCAATAGAGAAACAAGCCACAGTTTTGAGGAAAAAATCACTCCATTTGGGAACTTTCTCAGAGCCTTTTGCCACTGAGTATAGAAAACGTTTGTGCCCTTTTCTCAACTAGTCTTGCCTCTGTTGGGCACTAGCTGAAAGACGGGATGGAAAAATAAATAAATAAACACCACCTGGGTCACTGAATCTGCTCAGAGAATTGATATTAGAGGCTACTTTGATTTATTTGATGTTGTAAAGGTGCTCCAATCTAGCAAAGGCAGAATGACATGCAGTGGCAGAGGTTAAACCTAGAGAAATTAGAGTAGGAAATAAAAGATGAATCGTGGGGGTGGCTGATTTTTAAATGATATGGAAAATTCAGAGCGAAATCTGGTATCCTGAAAATCCTGCAGTCCATCAACCAGAATTTACTAGGTGTGGTGAGGAAATTAAGAAGTAAAGTAGTAGTACTGGTGATATTTAGCAACAAGATGACCACAGCAGTTCTCCTTCAGACATGTCAATCACCAAATCTATGAAAAGACGGGAGTGAAGAGAAGCAGGATGCCCCAAAGATGAAAGCTATTCTTGCGAAAGACCCTGGCACCAGGATCTGCAAAAAGATTCTAGTGTTTCCTTGACGTTTCTTGAAAATACAAGATGACCACCTGCAGAACTCCACGTGCCTCAGCATGCAATGCCAGGGGTACTGTTGAGAACACAGCGCCAGAGCAGAAATCTGAAAACCTGCATGTGGTTTAGAGACGTGCCACTGGGCAAATTGGTGGCTCCCTCTTTGCTTTGGTTTCCCCACCTGTTTTATACAAAGGATGAACTTGTCTTCTGGTTAGGACTTAAAGATCTAACACTGAAAAATTTTCTACTAAAGTGATGTTACTGTTAACCCAGGAAACTTTGTCATTGGTTAATTGCAGATCTTCAATAGAAAAGATAACACTCTGTCATTCTTCTAAAAGAATAGGCTCACACTATAACAGGTATCTGCGTTAGAAATTGAATACTTACCCAAGCAAAGGCAAAACCCTTTGAAATGAGAATAAAAAGCTCACTTTTTTTTTTTTTAGTGCCAAAACCTTTCAAAGCTTTTCTTTTACTCATCTGCTGAAATGATGAATTTTTAAAAAAATTCTAAATTATGTAAGCAGTTTTATCAATGAGTGCTTTGGAGTTTTGCCTGAAAGGTTGGTTGCTTACTTGCCACCCCCCTGTTCTGAAGAGAATATAAAGGCTTCTGCTGCATTGATAATCTACATGTCAATTGTTAGAAACACATTTCAGGGAAGGTTAGATGGCACATAACTTACTGGGAACCACTCTGCAGGATTGCAGGCAAGGTTACAGTTATGTCCTTTCAACAGGACAAATAATGTATCCATTCACTATGAGCCACCCTGTCATGTTACCTCATTGTAATCAGCCCTTTTATGATATAATATTCATGTGAAAATTGGGCTAAAAATACCCCCTGCCAAGGTGACTGAAGACATAAAATTGAAAACTTTATTTTGCATATTTTAAAATGAGGTTTTGTCCTGAAATAATGTAGCATATTAATTGAGTTTCATACGAGGAAGAGAGAGAATGAAAGCAAGGGGAGGGAAGGAGAAGACAGGCCAGGAGCTACTGCATCTCCATCAATGATTAACCAGCCCAGGCTAAAGCTAACATGATCTTCCTGCACTCTCCAGAAGCAGAGCGCTGTTATTTAGCACCTTCAATTGCATTAAAACAATACAAATTAAAAAGCCAAATGTTGGGCTTGGAGCACAACCGCTCAGCAGCATTCACAAAAACACAGGTGGCCAAGTCAGTCCTTGAGCTGCCTCCCAGCTGGAGAAGGGGACAGATGTAGCACACACACATGTTCCCAGGAGGGGACAATATTGCTTGTGGGGATGGGCAAGGGAAGGAGGATTTCCTCTAGCTGTAATCCTCACCACAGGGAAAAAGTCAGCTGTTTTTAGAGGTGTTAGAAAGAAGAAAAATAAATCTTGGTCTACTTGAAAAATATGTTTATAAAGGAAAGGGAAAAGCATTGACTTTCTGTAGCAAAGCCACACACAGCCATGGCATTACATAGTCTCAGAGCTATTATCCCAATGGGTCTCACTCTCTGCTTGCTCAGTTTACAAATAAAACCATGATGTTTCATGTTGTTCAGCCTGTAACCTCCTCTTGGTGCATCAAAAGATCAGCCAATGACCCTTCCCCATCGGCAAGTCCATCCTCATCCCCGCACTGAGGAGCTCAGAGACACAACCGAGCTGGGTGACCGTGCTGCTGAGAGGGGAAGTGGAGCAGGCACACAACTTGATCTTTTGCTCTCATATTGGCCACTCTGTGCTGACAGTAATGTAAATTTGTATCTGTCAGTTTATTAAATTGATCGAAGGGAAAAGAATCACAGGGGACCAAGGCTGTGATAAGGAGAGGGCAGCTCTCTGGACTGCAACTGCATGCTGAAGACATCCCCCCCCCTTTTTTTTTTTTCCAAATGCTTCAGCTAAGCACACATAACCTTTTGGCACTCAAACTCATCTGAGGCTCAGCACGCTCATCTTCCACAGGCATACAGATACATCAATATTATGCAGGCCAGGACCAGTATTGGCAGTTCCATACCAGTGGTTATGTGAAGTTTTCGCCTGGTTTTTGAAAGGGCATTTTGTCTAGAACAAGCCTAGCAGTACTTTTGACTTTTTGCAGTTGAACTGAAATAAATGAAGGGCAATACTAAGCCTTTTAGGACAAAATTGAATATCACATTGCATACAAAAAATTACAAGAATGATCCTTTTCTGCTTTTTTTTATGTAAAAATTCTAGTCTACTATTCTGCCATAAAACCCAGCAAAGAACATTCTCATTCAAAAAAACCAAAGCCTTGACATTAAGAATTGAACTGTCTCATTTCAAGGGAAAAAGAGCCCTTGCTTGCTCTAGCCATTTTTCTTTCCCGTGGGTATAAAGAAACAACCTGACCAGAGCCAAAGAGTACTGCTACTAAGCTGGAATTTTTCACAGGTGGTTCAGGGGTCAGTACTAGGGCTGACGGCATTTCCCATCTTCACCTGGCTGATCGGATGCAATGTACTCTCAGTAAATTTGCAGATGACCCAAATTGGGGAGGGAGATCTGTAAAGACACTGAAGGGTTTTGCCATTTAGTGGGACATCCAGAAGCTGGAAGAATGGGCTGCCAGAAAATACACATGTGGTCCTGCATTTGGGAAGGAACAACCTCAGTATAGGTGCTCAGCCAGTGATGACAGCTAAAGGCATGCTGGATTGCTCTTCTGAGAGCCCAGTCTACAAGCCATGGAGTCACAGAATCAGAGTGTTTTGGGTTGGAAGGGACCTCAAAGATCATCTAGTTCCAACCCCCTACCATGGGCAGGGACACCCTCCACTAGACCAGGTTGCCCAAAGCCTCATCCAACCTGGCCCTTGAACACTGCCAGGGAGGGGGGGCCACAGCTTCCCTGGACAAACTGTGCCAGTGCCTCACCACCCTCATAGGGAAGAATTTCTTCCTAATGTCTAATATAAATCTATCTTCCTTCCACTTAAAGCCATTACCAGGACACCCCTTGTCCTGTCACTACACTCCCTGATAAAGAGTCCCTTTCCAGCTTTCCTGTTGGTCCCTTTTAACTATCAGAAGTCAATTGGAATTGACTAGTTCCCTTTACTCACTTGCCTCAATTGGAATACCATGTCCAGTTCTGTGGATCCCCAAGTAGAAGAGAGATGCTGGCAAAGTGGAACGAATTCACATGGCTGGGGGCTGGAGCACACAATGTGTATGGAAAGACTGAACAAAGTGGGAGAGGAGTCTCAGGGGGCTTCTCACCATCAATATCCCTTCATAAAGGGAGCTTAAAGAGAAGACAGGGACAGATTTTGTCAGAGGTGCACAGCAGAAGCCCAAGATGCAATAGTTACAAGTTGTAGTGAAGGAAATCTTGATCAGAGACAAGGAAAAAAAATCCACACTAGGTGAAAGTGTGGACTTTTCCATCCTTGTAGATTTTCAAAATTTGCTGGAGACAGCTGTGAACAATCTGACCTAACTTTATGGTTAGGCTTCCATTGAGCAGGGGGTGGCACTACATGGCTCCCAGAAGACCCTTTCAACAAAAAATTTTCTATGATTCTCAATACCTAGGTCTGTACTCATGACTTGGGTGGTTTTTTTGTGATGAATGAGACAGGAAAAGGCAGGCAAAGGGATTGGGTTTCCATCATTACTTTTCAAGGAGAGTAAATGGAGAGAGAGAGGTACAACTCATATTTACACACATCTGTAAGTACTCCAGTAATGAAAGAATGGGAGGAAACCCCAAACCTACTGCTCATTAGCTTCCATGTAGCCACAGGACCTCAATGTGACCAAAAGACGCTGGTTTGTTGTGCCTCTGTTCCCAGTTTTCACACTGGGGAAACTTGAGAAATAAAATACAGAGGGCTACAGCAAGCTATAGCAAGCAAGGGAATTATAGACCTACTGTTCTTCATAACAGCAACTGTGACTCTATTTCACTGTGTCATGCTTAGATCATTTTGAAAACTAGCACCCCTGCTATGCATCCTGCTAGACAGTGTAAGCTCATAGTGCGACAATATCACTTCAGTGGCCAAACAATTTAAGAAATTCACTCCAGCTTTTCAAGCTGAAAAAACAGAGATCGAAGAACAGGGTGTTTTCTAGGTAATGGTGACAGATTCCAGAACTCACAGTTCGCAACAGAAGGTTTTATGAAGAACACAGACACAAACCAGATCACAAATACAAAGCTGTGAGGGAGTTTTATTTAGTCCAGATAATAATTTCATCACAGGCTGGGGAACAATGGCTCTAACTGAGCTACAGGTGAGACTTCCTGTATTGTACTTTGCAATGTAAGTACTTAACCATCTGCATGCTTCGCTAAGTCAACAACCTTTTGACAAAGAGAAAGATTTACTCTAAGAGCAATAGACCATGTAAAGGAAAAATGTTTTTGTGATAACATTTTGTTTTCAGTATTTTGCCTCATTAATACTCTTGTCTTAATGACCTCAACAAAGGATTAACAAAGAATTTACACCTAGCAAAACTAAAAAGTCTTCCTGAATTTAGACTATCTGGAGTTAGACTAATTCCTTTAAAACATTCAAGAGAAAAGCAAAACCATTGTGGAGTCACTGATTAAGTGTGGGGAACAACTGAACTCTGGCAGTTCAGGAAAGTACAGTAATAAAGGAAAGGTGGCTCATCAAGTATTTGTGCTCCTTCTCCTAAGACTACTAAGAAAGATAGTAATTTGGGTGGCAAAAGTAAAATTACTTCTCCATCATAAAGGCACTCATATACCAGAAGAACTTTTAAGAAGCTCCTGAGGCTTTAACGTTATTTATGAAACACAAATTCAGAACTGAAAATCAAAAAAACCCTCACAAGCAAACAAACAAACCCAACAATTTTAGTACCTTGCAGCATTCATCCTTGAAGTTAAGTAAGAAGCAGCTGAATTAGGAGTTGGCCATGTCTTTGCAGTATTTTTCACACTGCGATCAAAGAACACGTTTTGTTTTTATGAAAGATGTGTTCTTAGCAAAGAGGCAGACCTAAATGTCTTTATTTTTTGATCCAAATTTAGCAACTGGAATTTTTACAGAGTATATGATACTATAAAGCACCACGTATATAGGTCTACCACAAAGGGATCTCTAGTAAAAAGTTGCTAAAGAGTCAGTTGGAAAACAGTAATAAGGAAACAAACACAACTTCTTCATAATAACAGAGCACCTGAATAGCACCCCAAGGAATACTATTTCTGTATTGGTAGCAGAAAATTGAAAGAAAAATCAAAGTATAAAAATTAAATGAAAAGTTTGTGGGTTTTTTATTGCATACATGCTGTCTATCCTAACTCCTTTACTAACTTTAACCGGTGAGTCAGAGAAATGTCATTCTTCTATTGACTAATCTGCTTGGACCATCAGAAACCGCTCTATTTCCATTATTCACTCAGTTGAATTGATTGGGGTATTGCATTCCTCTCCCCCTCCTCACACTTTTTGATTTTTTTTTTTAATAAGGGTGTCCAGGGATGCAAAGCTTTCATTCAAAACAGGGAAATTCTTTGTTTTTTCATCTTTGAACGACATTTTCGATAACTCATCTCCCTAAGAGTAATATCAAAGTGAGCTGGAAATTTAGGAAGAAAGATAAAATTAACATTTTCAATGACTTCCTCTAAATCCCTGACACTCAAAGTAGATATAGCACCAATAATGTCTTTAAATTGCATGGGTGAACTGAAGCAATTAGAAAAAGTGCAAAAGCATGGAGGCAATTCCTTCTCCTGCGCACTGTTTTCTTTCCTGTACACATACACAAAGAAGCGCCATGACTTTCATTTAAATGGAAGGATTAACACCACCATGGAATAAGTATTTGTTGCTATGGAGAAAGGATCTGTGAGGGCAAACCAGTCGCCATCAATCTTAAAACTCTATCCAACCCCAGTTACACATGCAGTACTTGTTGACACTCCTTTATTTCAGAGTTAGAAGGACTCATCCTCTTACTAACAAGATCAGACAGAAAAGTTTCTATCAAAGCTATAAAAAGTAATGGCATTTTAAGAAAACAGAGACCTATTAATTTTTCCACAAGCTAAAATAGGCCTTTGAAGCACAACCCAAAATTAGATGCAGTAGGCACAACTTTAATCTGTAGCACTCTAGGCCCCTACAACATATTCTGAATATTAAGAAAAGTATCCTACAAGCTGAAAAACACAGCAGTCACTAGCCATGCAGGGGGAAAACTGGTAATGCTGTGTTCAAAAAAAGGGGGAGAAAGTAGAAAACCTCTTATTCTTGAGCTGAAATTTCAGAAAGCAAATTTTTCTCTTCTGTATTTCCTGCAGAATTAGCTCTTCAAAGGCCATCTTCTTGCTCTTTGGGTGACCTTTCCGCTGTTACATTTCACTGCCTGCCCTGAAGGATATCTTTTTAATATCTTGTTAAACGGGAAAGGAAGCGTGCAATGAGAAAAACACTCCAAAATGGAGGCACTTCTACTTCAGTAAATACTTCAAGGATATATAAACTGCAAAAAAGGGTCTCTCCTTTCCAAAGGCCAAAGATATTTATAGAGTGCTTTCTATCAGTAAGTTGGGAAACTGGTTCCTATATAGTAAAAGAAAACTAAACAGAGAGGGTATCATTGATTGCTGCAAATGTTGTCAAAGAGAATATGATTATTAATGGAACTAAACCAGCTATTTAAAAATAAACCAATAGTGGCCAATCCCTTAAAGTCGTTGAATGCAGCCTGACATTTAATTAGGGATTCCAGAATGCAGTAGAAGAGGCTCCCCGATCTAGCATTAAATTAGATGATCAGTTGGGGACATTTTGGTAATATCAGTATGAAATAATACACTGATCCCATCCACCTATAACGAACAGAGAAACAACTCTTTTCAAAAACCTGTACAAGAGTTTCTTTCTTATCCTCATTTTTTCCTGCACTGAGAATTTGGATATGCTTTTTCTCATAAAATAATAGTTCCCCCAGTTCCTCCCCTTCCGCGGGATACAGCAAACTTGAAAGTCTCTTTATTTCTAAAAAGTTTGTGCTGCATATGCTGCAAAAGACACCAAATTAAGTGTATTCAGTTAGACTGCATTTCTCATGTAACTTTTCTTTTGAAGAAGACCTTGGCTAAGATTAACAGGCCAGCAGAACACTGCTGACTATTTTAAAGCCATTTTAAGGGGAAAGAAATTCAGGGTTTGACATTAGAATGCTGCTCTAGTCAGAAAGTTTATTTAAAAAATAAATCATTGGGAAAAACAACAATGCAAAACCCCAAGGTCTTTTACACACAAGATTTTGAACTCCCCCCTTTCATCTTTTCTGGTATGTTCAGTAGCAGCAAGTGCCTTGTGTGGTCCCTTCTGCTCAAGAGTGCTTGACAGGAAGACTGTCAAGTTAAAAATGTCTATTTTTTATTAAAGATAGCTTAAAAAATAATTAATTCCTGCAAATCACTGGGAAAGCAAGGGAAGAGAAGCAGGAAAGGAAAGGGGGAGTATTTACCACCCTGTGTGCTCATAAAATGGATACTTAGGAACAGCAGGACAGTAAATTTCCCCAAACTCGTGTTGCTCTGTAGCGCGGGAGCACCAGGCTCATGAAGGAAACCAGAGTTATGAACCCTGAGACTTCAGCAGTTCCCTCCCAGCACAGCTTATCTGGCAACGTGGCTACTCTAATCCAAGACACGTGTCAGCCCAAACCAATGCAGTGTACCAGGCAATTCCCAGGCAGTACGCTGACAGTCTCTAGGAAGCTGAATTCCTCTTGGAATTGCCAGAGATGGCTCATCTTCCTCTTCCTCATGCTCCTGTGCACTTGATGAATATTCAGTGGAGAGCCTTGACTTGCTAGAAGTTTTACTGGCAAGCTTTTTGGCTTCAAATTACATTTTCTTCCCCTTTGTTACGTATGTCTATCAAGTAAAACTTTATATTCCACCTAATGCCTTAATTCACTTGGACATTATCAATATAAGCTTTAGCTCTCAACCTTTTGACCAGACAGTAAAATAAACTTGTAAAAGATTATTTCAGCCTCATCTAAGACAGCACTGGCATAAGAGCTAGGTGAATGTAGCTTCCAAAAGAACTGCCCATGACAGCCCATCAAATAATTGAGTATAGATGTGATGGTAATCACTGAAAAAGGCACTTACTTATTCAATTAATAATACTTTATTTATTAGTTAGTGCTCAAGTATTTATGAATGTAGCTAGGAATAGTTTATTGAAAGACATTAAAATCCAGGAGAAAAGTTATTCACTTGAGCAATATGCTCATCCTATATATTTTAACATCTTTATGCTACTGAACCTGTATATTCTTTTGAAAATAAAACCATCAGCTTTAAAGTTACAGCTCTCTGCACTTTTATATACATCTTTTAAGAGTTTGAACTTAGGCTACAGATTTTAAGGTTTTCAATGAATAACCTGTCATGCAATTAATAAAAATCTACATTTTTTGCTATTATCTTTGGTTCAAACATACTGTATGTAAACTACTGAGGCACTGCCAAACAAAAGTAAGATTTTTAGCACTTACAAGAATATACAACTAGTGCAAAGAGACATTTGCTTACATTAAGGAATGATCTAATGTAAATTAAACAGCTTTTGAAGAGCTGCACAGTTTAGGTTTATAGCCAAACGTAAGGCTCAGGTTTGCCCTTTGTGACAGATTTTGCTGCTGTATTGTATTTTGACAGGAATGCCACTGGGCACCCACAATGTGAATTTTATGACCTACAGGCCATATAACTTCAGATGTCAATCTTGATTATGTCCTGGCTGATGGACACAGGTGTTCTGCTTCAGTGTCCTGGTCCCCCAAAATATAAAGCTGGTCCTGTTGGAGTGCACCATGGCTACCCCACTTCTTGCACAGTAAGTAGCTACTGAGAAATTTAGAATAAACTTTACGACAATCATGGTATTTTAAATTTTTATTACCAATGAAGGGCATTTTAAGTCTCCATTTAAAGTCTAAACATACATATAGACATTGCTAGAGCAGAGTTGGGCATTTGGATGCTTAGTAATGACAACATGCAGACTTCAATCTTTAAAAGACCATCTTAAAATCACTATCAAGCCATTCTAGGACCCAGTGTGAAAATGCTGAGATGTTCTCATGCAGTTCTGTGTGAGCCATCATAGAAACTATCCTCACATACACCTCTTTAGTATCACCTCAGCAGATGGGAAAATGCAACAACCAAAGACAGAGATCACAGCAATTTCTTGGCTGTCTGAACTGGAGGTCCAATCTATGGTCTAAACCTCTGCTGTCAGGCTTCCTTTACCCACATGTTTCTCATTGTCCTGGATTTGTTTAAAATGAGAGCAACAGTGATGATGGTAAAAAGAGAGTTTTTCTGTTGTATTTGGCTTTCAAGGTAGAAAAGAAGCACAAAGAAAGTGCACTTCCCTTATGATGCTGCGGGACAATCAGAAACCATTCGCAGTATGTGGAGATTGTACATCTCCACAGTCCATATCTTTAAAGCCCTGTCTGGACAGTTTATTTTATCTTCATTTTTAGTGCAGTATAAAACCCTGTAAAAAGCAATCCCCAGAATGGGGACCCCAAGGAAGCAACACAAACAAGACTTATTGTTTAGACTACGGAGAAAGGACAGAAATGGAAAACCATAAAAGTGATCCGTGAGATTAAGTCTCTAAAAAACATTGCATTCCTGCAGGAAATCAGCCTTTCTTCACATACAATGTATTTCAATATGTGCAACACCATTCTGAAAAAAA
>VZTU01032738.1:138053-167058 GCA_013400835.1 Zapornia atra | reverse complement strand
AAAAAAGAAAGAAAAAAGATGTGGCTACGCTGTTGAGCAACCTCAAGTGATTTTTTTGGGTCCAGTTGCACATCATTTCTGTTCACACTGATGCCTGAAACACAAGCAAAGCCCACAGAATTTTTCAACCTGTTGGTTTTACTATGGCAATCCTCCCATCAAACATACATGACTGCCACACAAACAGACATCACCAATTCACAAGGCCTGAAAAGTGAAAACAGTTTTTAAAAAGCTCTTGCCAACATATTAATGACCTCTTCTGTCCTCAAAGGTCCAATACTCTGTCACAAATAGGAGACCTGACAATTACAGCATACCTGAAGCAAGGAAAATTCATATTTGGCTTTATTATTTGTGACCTTCAGCTTAACTTTTAGTATATTAAGAGAAATGCCACACACCAGAGGAACTACAGAACATGCAAAATAAGCTCCCATGATTTACTGTAGAATATTTTCCTTCCTTACCCCAAAATGGTACCCACTGTTAAAATAAGAAATATATATATATGTATATATTTATGAAGAAAAAACCCAAATCTTTATTTCTACCTGGAGTTATCCCAAAACTCAATTAAATTAAGAGGGTTATGTGCACAAAGCAAGAATGCACAGGATTTTTCAGAGATCAGTTCAGAGATGAATGAGGAAGACTGCTCCAGTCCTCATTAATATGCTGCATTTTAGTTCATGTCTTTCTCTTCGGATAGTCACAGGCACAGTATTTTCTTTCTTCTGGCTTTATTAAATTTTGCTGCTATCAGTTTTCTATTACTTCCCTCTCGGACATTCTCTTAAAGTCAACCAATACAGTCCCAATCTGGAAAAACCAGACCAACACCAAATCAGCCTATGTTTATGCCATATAGGCTATACAAACCAAACTTATCCTCCCAGTGACAGTATCAAACCATCACACAGGGAGATGGGAGTTGGTTGAGAGAACGGGATGTCACAGGAGGATTTTAATTAGCCCACTGGGAAATCCATTCTCAAGTGGTTACAGAAAAGTGGAAAGATAATAGGTATGAGGCACTGGAGACAGATTATATCAGCTTTTATGAAATTCATTCATTTTTCAATTCCTCCTTGCATTAAAACAGTCTTACAAACCTTTACTGTGGCAGCTGTCCCCATTCACAGCAGTAGTCTCAGAGATTTCTCACCCAAATGCCTGTGCCAGGCCACAAACTCACAGCAGAAAGTGCAGATTATGCCCATCTTTGTCATCTCCCCTCTTCATCATCAACAACTGGACGCTCTTTTTTGGTGTTTGGATGATAGGCTCACTACATTTTCCCTGTTAACGCACCCACGCTGTGTCTAATGCAATAAGGCTGAGAGCTTTACAGTAACACCAGAAAAAAGTGTGCAAATGGGACATCTTGATTAAGGCTTATACTCAGCTTTGCACCACAGTCTGCAATTACTTCTAGCATAGGGCTTCTGAGTATAGAAAACTGACTTTATACAGTGAGGTACCAGGTTACCAAAGTCATCTACAAGTGGTAGATTATGTTTTTTAGGTAGATACTATGTATTTTAGCAATGTTAGGCTAGAGATAGGAGAATATTCAAAGGGAGAAATAAGTTTTACATAATTGATTCCATTTAGGAAGGAAACATATTAACAGAGCACTGGGCAGAAGTTAGTTCATCCCCTGACTGTATGGATAGATGACTTCAGTTTCCTGACCTGTGTATACAATTGCCTTTATTTGCTACTATAAAAGTTTTGTTAAGATTCAGTGCAAACTTCTATTAAAATTCAAACAATCATGACATCAAACACCACTGTCTGAATTTATACAGATGCCTAAAGGAAGAGATAAAGGCTAAAAACGCTTATCTCCCCCAGTATTAGACAACAACCGTCTGTCAGAGTCAGTTCACAAGTTTATCTCATAAAAAGTCCATCCCCTTGAAAAGGGCAGTTTAGTATGCGAAGGGAGCAGAGGAAGAGAAACAACTCAATGTAAGAGCCCACAATAATTGACTGAGAACTTCTAAAGAGGAAAGCAAGTGGGATTCTTCTTGTTTCCTCCACTGACTAAGCAACGGCTTACAGACATACCATCACAAATCATTGGTGCAGCAGGGATTTACAATAAGAGGAATCCTTCCAGGTCAGACATTATCCCTGCAGAAGTGCAGAACAAGCAGAAAAGTCTATCACAGTTCCCCACATCACACACATTACTGTATCTCTTCCTTAAAAACTCCTTACCTCTTACAGGACAATGAAAAAAGAAAACTAGGTTTTCCAGAAAGCCAAGAAGTTAATTTGTCCTCCAAAGAGAATGTATGTAATTTCTCCATTATATTAGATACTCTGTTACAGTTCCCTCCACTACCATCCACACACCAGCACCCAAAAATCTGTCTGCTTTTCACAAGGCATGCTTGTGGCTACCATTTCCAGAAGAAGGGCCTGATGAAGACAGAAGTTCAACACAAGGCATTGCAGAGAAAATAAAGTGACATTAGGCAAAAATATCTGTCTCTTTCCATAGCCTCTCAGAATATTGCTACACCAGATTTAAAGTGTTGTAGTTTTGGGTGGCTGGGTTCTGGTGGAGGAGGGGGGCTACAGAGGTAGTAGCTTCTGCAAGAAGCAGCTAGAAGCTTTCTGCAGGCCTGACAGAGTAAACACCAGACGGCTCAAGGCTGGAGTCATTGTTAGCCAAGGCCAAGCCAGTCAATGATAGTCATGGAAAAGGACGAGACTCCACTTGCAGCCCGTGGAGAGGCCTCACACTGGAGCAGGTGGAGACATACAGGAGATGCTGTGACCTGCGTTGGAGCAAGCCCCTGCCAGAACCTGTAGCCCATGGAGAGAGAGAGAGAGAGACAGAGATGAGAGAGAGATCCATGCTGAAACAGGTTTGCTATGGGAGGGGGGGGCTTGTGACTCTGTGGAGGACCAGGCTGGAGCTGTCTGGGCCTCAGAGACATTCTATGATTTATGACTGCACCCATAGCAGTGACCCACGCTGGGGCAGCTGGTGAAGAGCTGAAGCCCTGTGGGAAAGGTCTCACATTGGAGAAGTTCATGAAGGACTGTCTGCCATGGGCGGGACCCCTCTTTCCTTTATTCTGTGTTGAGTCTGTTTTGCCCATGATGCTAATTGTGGAACGATCTCTCCCTGTCCTTAGCTCGACTCCTAAGCCTCTCAATATATATTTTCTCCGCTGTCCAGATGAAAAGGGGAATGATAGAGAGACTTTGGTGGGCATCTGGCCTCCAGCCAGGGCCAAATCACCACATAAAGACAGCAAGGTCAATGTCTTTAGCTGTACAGAGAAATTACTACCTATTTTCAAAATGAAACAGAGTTCTGATTAGTAAGGAAAGAAAGACAGCTAAAAATGTTTCCCGAATTCCAGCCTCTAAAGGATGATAATGAAGATCTGTTCTCTGAGCATGCTGAGACACAGATGACTTGCACAAAGTCAATCACTGGGAAATATGCACCTATCAAACTTCCAGCACTGTGGAGCAGAGTGTACCATTTCCCTCAAAGCTGCCTTTGAAACGCAGCAGTGATTTCATCAAGTCTCTTGCAGACTTTCAGTATAAAAGTGATTCTTCTAGGACTTTTATTTATATTCTCAGCATTTTTCAATACTGAAGCTGGTGAATTGCCCAAGCAGTGTCTACAGAGAACAACCAGTAGCCCCCGGAGCTGAAGAGGTTGGAGAGCTTCAGAAGACAAAACTGCTCTTCAAACTGGTGAGTAAGCAGGGGCATAAACTTGGACCCAGACACAGAATGGAAGGATTAGGAGGAACCAGCTGCTGGGAGGACCCACCACATGGACAACTTGCGTATTATGAACTCATGCCTAAATTAAAAGGGAGGAACCTCTGAGTTGGTGTGAGCCAGGGAAAACAGGAAGAACCAGGGTGCTGAAGCTCCCTGATAACGTCAACTAAGAAATATTGATAACATCTTAGATCGCTGGAGGTATGGAAGCCTGAGATACTTTAAAGCTCCCAAACTACACTTCTTATCATCCCTGTATACTTTTCAAGATACAAACTATTGAGATGGAGATGGAAGGAGAGAGGCAGCGTAAGGAATGCCAAATGAGCTCCTGGATGGGCAGACCTGTTACGAAAACCCAAATCCTGCTGCTGCTTTGTTCCATCAGGAGGCCAGAGTAAAAGAAGAAGGAGTCCTCTGGCTTGGATATCTTATGGTCAGCCAGAAGATACTTATAGAGCCAGATCTATATACCTGCACAACCCAATTAATTCAACATCCAGTAAGATCTGGGGCTTTTTCTCCATCCAGTTGACTGTGATCTGAGAAGCACAAGTTGCCTGCCTGAAGCTAAAAGCAAGTACCAGAGTGGATAAAACACAGAGGCCAGCTTGCCCGTGGAGAGCGAGCAGCCTGGCAGAAAGAAAACTTGGAGAACCAATGACTCGCCCTGCTGCCTCGGAAGCGACAGCACAGGAAAGCCCTTTGGCTGAGACCATAAAAGTAAATAAGAACTGAAAGGTCATTGCCTACCTCTTGTTTCCTCAGCTGGACACCTTTCCACCACAGGCACTGAGTATGTGAAGATTATTTTGTCTTAGGACCGAAAGCTTCTACCTCTTCAGCAGCCTGTGTATGCAAACTGGCAAGCCGACCACGACCGAGCTGCAGGTGCAGACTCCTGACGTTACGGATTATTAGGTTTCCTCCTGTTTGTTTTCCATCTCAGCACTTTGTAATGCTCCCAATTATGGGCTAAATTTATAATGGGTGCATTTTTGTAAAAGAAATTTACTCAACACTTCTCACTTGTAATATGATTATTTTTTCTTACAGTGTCCTAAAGTGGTTTACAAAATTAAACATTACAGCTAGCTCCCAGACAGGAATGAAATATTGAAAACTATTCCAAGCAGCATGGCATCAAACACCAATTACTGTAAAAACCTATTTATTTAACACGCCAAGGCTAATTGTGGTAGCCCACCCAACACTACCAAATAAATAATTAACAACTGAATTTAGGAGCATGAGGTAATCAACTTCTCTGCTGCTTATGAAATGTTTAAAAAATATATTGGTTTTATGTCATAAGAGGGAAGCCTTTGCATAAAAAGCATGCTATTTCTGAGAATATGAATGCATGTGTATGGGACAGGAGTGAGAAAGAATAATTCATTATTCACTTTTAGCCCAAATTCATAGAAATATAGACAGAGAGCTTATACAAAAAGTATTCCATCTTTCCTCTCCCCCAGCAAGCCACAAGTTAGGGACCTAAAATAAAAGTGGGATGGCAAATCTGAATCACTTTTACTACATTGATATGCATTTACATGCACCAAGGAAGCTTTAAAACAATCCTTCTGTGGTCCTACATAGGACACTTTTTATATTGTAGATAGTTAATCATCACTCTCAAACTGGTTTATGATTTTGGACCAATGGACTGATTGTTTTTTTTTCCAAAAGTTCAAATTATTGTATAAAGTTAAGTGTGGGTTTCTTGTGCAGGGAAGGGAATTCACCTGCGCAAAATCATAATCAGAGAATCATAGAAAAGGTTGGAAAGGACCTTTAGAGGCCATCTAGTCCAACTCCCCTGCAGTAAGAAGGGATATCTTCACTAGATCAGGTTGCTCAGAGCCCCATCATGCCTGACCTTGAATATCTCCAGGATTGGTGCCTACATCGCCTTGCTGGGCAACCTGTTCCAGTGATCTACCACCCTCATAGTGAAGAATTTTTTTCCTAATATCCAACCTAAATCCCCACTTTTCTCATTTAAACCCATTACCCCTTGTCCTATTGCCCCATGCCCTTCAGAACAATTCTTCCCCAGCTTTCTTATAGGCACCTTTCAGATATTGGAAGGCAGTTATAAAGCCCCCCTGGAGCGTTCTCTTCTCCAGGCTGAACAAACCCAACTCTCTCAGCCTGTCTTCAGAGGAGAGGTGTTCCAACTGATTCCAAGATTCATCTTCTCTCTGGCAGAGAGCTATGGTCAGGGTCTAGACATGTTTTTCAGCACACTGCAGAGATTCTTCCAAGTTTCTACATGTTTTTTCCAGTTTTTGTACAGCTTCTTACTAAAGGCACCCAGTCCTATTTGTATCAGAACCACAACAAGAGGTAAACACAGCACAGAACCTGCAATATTCCCCATCAAAGTCCCCATTCTCCTATCCATGTACACTGGAGTCAGAACCAAGTGCATTTTCAGTGCTTCTGGATAATGCAAATATTGAAGGTGACCTGCAGCACTGAGTTAAACAACTGTCTTCCAAATGGGCTATGTGACTGAGGTAAGATATAGTTCTTCCACAGTTCCTAACTGCACTATTTTGAAATACAAAATCCTCAGAAAAACAAGTAACATCCTAATTTGAAGAATTAATTCCATTAGAAGCAGCTGGGAAAAGAAGCTAGTTCTGTAATATGACTAGCTTTTGTGAGTTACTGAAAACAAAACTGAATTATTTTTAATATTCATTCTTTTCTCCCTCTCAACGTCCCCTGAAATTGTTGTCATTACCACGTTAAGATGTTGCCTCTTCAGGACTGCAAAACTCTCCAAATCTTTTCTCTAATTTCCTTATAATTTCTTGGAAAGGTGCATTTAGCATTACACTCTGAACACTTTTAACAGGCCAGTGCCAAGCAATTGCCCATTATTTCCTAATGTTCCTAGTTTAATCAGATTTTTTTTTGTTGTAGTAGAACGCAGAACTGAAATAACATAACCTGATTCTCACTGTAAGACTCTTTTCAGGGCTATGAAATTCTTTGCAGGTTGGTTTCTTTCAAATTATCACTAGCATCATGTTAAAAAACCACACCACCACCTAAACCCTTTTATGCAATGCTGTTGGCTTAGAAGCCCAAGCATATGGAACAGGCTACTCGTTTGGGAGGTTGTCTTTGTGCCAGTACATGATGCAGGCAAGAAAAGACAAGATTTGCTTTTCATTTTTTTCCAACAAGAAGTTCATAGCAGATCCTCACCACACGTATCGGTACTTGTAGAGCTGCTCTTACCATGTAAAAGTGAACAACTGATATTTTTATATTGTGAAGGATGTATTGCAAAATAGAAAATTGCAGCTACAGCTTATTAATGGGTTAAGTTCACCCAAAGCCTTGGAGTTACATTGAAGACCTCCCTAAAACCAGAAGAATTATTAGCTGGTTTTATAATTATTAAGTATAGCAAACCTTTATATTATAATACCTGTTAAAAAGATCATTGCAAAAAGATCATAAATAGATTGATGTTATTTGGCTAATCCTGTTTAAGGATCTAAGACTGCGAGCTGGAATTAATTAGGTGACATTACTGTTACTGAGCTGTCGTTACTGTCAACCTGTCTGGGAGAAAAAGTGTAAAAAGAACAAATGTCAGAGTTTTAAAAAGAGGCTCATGAGGAAAATATTCCACAGAAATTATATTACTCCCCTTTTATTTCTTAGCAAGCACAGACATATTAATAAATAATCAGGTCTGGGGAACTGTAAAGGACAATGGAGAGGACTTGGAGAACTGGGTTCATACAAAAAAGCATTTATTGTGATGCAAACAAATCTAAATGAATACCTCTGTATTTCTTCAAGTAACAAAGGTTATTCTTAGAGAGTGGAAGACCTGCCATGAAAATCAGTAGTTTTGAAACTGATGTAGGAGGGTTATGATATAGATCCATAAAATCATGAGTGACATGGAGTAGGTGAGCAGGGAATGACTGTTCAGTCTCTTCTATCAGAAGCAGCAAAGGAAGTCAAACAAAAGTAGCAGATGGCACATTGAAAACAAAGAAAGGATTTGCCTCGCCACACAATCCACAGTTAAGCTTCACAGTCTCTTGCAAAGATAAGTTATCAATGTAAAAGGTTTCCCTGGGTTCAAAACAGAGTGGACAAAAGGATCAGCAAAGAAAGCCATTGAGATCTATTACATACAGCACTGCTATTGCTTGGGTGAGCTATAAACTGCTATGGCAATAGCTGTGAATTGCTGAGCTTGCTTTATTCTCATGTGGTTCTCCTAGATCTACCACTGAGTGCTGTCAGAGACAAGATGCTGGAGCAGAAGACTCTAGTTTAACCCTGAAAGGACATTTAGATTTTCCTGCATGTGAGGAGTAGCAGGAAATAAGTAACTTCTGCTTCTAATGCCATGTTGCTTTAAAAAACCTGCAAAATGCATAAAGAGGTAATGAGCAGAAAGAAATTATTTACTTTATAATGGCCAATGGTAAGATTAACCCTATAACCAGAATGCAGTTCTGGTGCCCTTTTTTTTTAGAGGGAATGCAGAGCCATAAAAGGAAAAAAAAACCCAATACCTGAGTGCTGGAGGAAATATTTTTCAGTACCAAACTTAAACAGCTTAATCTGTTTATATTATCAAAAAGATTTTTAAAAATTTACATTAGTGTGCAACTATATCTACAGAGGGAAAATGAAAAGCAATACAGAAAAAGGTTACTAAAAATGATGTCTCGAAACTGGATCAGGAGAAGCCTTAACTAAGCAGGAAGGGGAGGATTACCTGTATCCTGACCTCTTCATACAATGACAAGTGCCTTTCTGCAGTCAAACTCAAGTTGTTGAGCACTAAGCATTAGCAAGGAGTGTCACATAAGCTCCCAGAACACTGGAGAGATCAGATTGAATGGTATCTTCCCATTGAAGATGATTATAAATCCCATGGAGTCAAGGATATGCATTTGCAATGGTTTGTGGGAGAGAAGGAAAAGACAGCAGTGAGCTGGGGCTTACCATGGGATAAAGGAGAGATAGTCTGTTGTCAAAACTGGAGAAAGAGTCTGACAATAAAGGAACACCCAGCAGATGTGAAGGGCAAGGCTGGAAAGCCTGGGTGGGAGGATGAAGAGTGAAGGATAATACAATCATAGAATCATAGAATGGTCTGGGTTGGGAGAGACCACAAGGATCATAGAGTTCCAACCCCCCTGACACAGGCAGGGACACCAACCTCCAGGCCTGGATCTACACAAAGTTGCCCAGCTCTGGACACAAGACTCCAGCTGGGGCTTCATGAGGGCAGAGTAGAGAGGGACAATCCCTTCCCTGTCCCTGTTGGCCACCCCTCTGCTGATGGAGCCCAGGATACCATTGGCCTTGCGAGCTGCAAGAGCACACTGCTGGTTCATGTTAAGTTTCTCATCTACCACAATCCCCAAGTCCTTCTCAGCAGGGCTACTCTCAAGAAGCTCTTCTCCCAGTCTGTATCTGTGTCTGGGATTCTTCCGGCCCAAGTGCAACACCTGACACTTGGCAGTGTTGAACCTCATTAGGTTCACCCAGGCCCACCTTTCCAGCCTGTCAAGATCCCTCTGGATGGTGAGTGCAAATAACTCAAAGTAAAGTAATCACTGAAATGACCCAAGTGGTGAATGAGGAGAGTGACTTGGGTAAGTCAGGGAAAATGGGAACTAGCCCCTTGCCTGAGTGATTCATTCCCTCATCGTTTTCAGTACATTCCCACTCCTCTGTCCCCTTCTGAGATAAACAGTGAGGGAGGATAGGAGTCTGGGGTAACTCACTCATGAAGATGTCCGTGGAAGTCAGAGAAGACAAAGACAAACTATTAAGCATATAACAAGAGCATAAATTAGAGCCTTTCTAGATATCATGGATATAAAGCAGATGACAACGGAATTGTTTTAGAAAAGCAGGAAGTCCCTGGCAGGGATCTAGTTTTACTGGGTCAAAATAGACATTAACAAAGACTTGTCTACAGAAACATATATAATGCTTTATAAATATAGAGACTTCAAATATATATCAGTTTGTATTGAATGTTACAGGGGGGAGAGCTCCAATCAGAGGTCTGAAAGAACTAGTTTTTACATCTTCTCGGACTCAAAGCTTTTCATAAAACTGATTCACAGCTCAGTCTCTCACATATTTATTAATTTGGCAGACTAGTGTCCCCAGAAGACTACTTCCATTCAACAGTCCCTGTACAGCAGAGACAAAAGCTGGTAAACAGGGAATGATGGATGCTCTCTGGTATAAGACAGTGTGAGAATGGGATGACAAACACCTCTTGTGGAATTCTTCAAAATAAATAGAAAATATAAAAATATTCATGACCAACTAAGAAAGATGGCACCATCAAAAACCAAATGAGAGTTAAAGAAAGCCAGGGAGAGAAGTCTGAAGACAGGTGAGGTGGAAGCAGGAATGGGTATGTCTGAATTTGTGCTATCACACTTGTGCTACCTTCCATCTCTCAGAAGAAAAAAGTAGCATGTTAATCTCTGTGTCACACAGGAGGTAGAAGTTGAAAACAGTTTGTGACTGCCTGAAGGCATTGCCACTGCCCCTGCTAAGTGAAACTTAAATTACATCCTCTTATTCCATTACTGTGTTGTGTTTCCTATTTTGTTTTAAATCAGTTTAAATAACTACACCCAGTGGGTCTCTGAGTAGGCTGGTCCAGGAGATTTCACAGCTGTTTCCTTTGTTTTCCTTTTCCAAGTATAATCATCTTGGGCAAAGTTGTAGTTCTCTGTTCAACTTCAAGGAATCTCTGTGAAAAGCTCAGCAGTGGGTAGGGGTGAACTGGATAATATACATATTCTTTTCCATATCTCCTTTTACAGTGACTGGTACCCAAGAACAGGGGCAGGGAAAGAGAGGACCATTACTCGTTCTGAAGCTCTCTTGTGTGAACTGGAGACTAGATCTTGTTCCACCTCACTGCCCAGTTCTTTAGTCCATACTTCATCTGTGAGAATGTTATGGGAAGCAATTAAAAACTGTTCTGAAATCCAGAGTTGTGAAGCTAATATTATTGTATTATACCAGTACCTGTCTCCAGGTCCTGAAATCCACCACCCCATGGTTCCTGCAGACAAGGCTACCCCTGACTTTCACATCCCTGACCAGTTTTTCCTTGTTTAAAATTTGAGGTCCAGGCAGATTGTGTCCACCTGCCAGTTCCTCTGGAACTGTGTCTGGAAGCTGTCACCAATGCACTCCAGAAGCCTCCTAAACTGCTTATGCCCTGCTCTGCTGTCCCTCCTGCACTTTTTGGGGTGGTTAAAGTCCCCCATCATGAGGACCAGTGCCTGTCCATTGAGGCTTCTTCCAGCCATCAGAAGGTGGTCTCACCTACTTCTCCCTGACCAGGCAGTCTGTAGGGTGACACACAGCACAGCCTTGCCTGAGTTGGTCTGCCCTCTGAATCTGATCCATCAGCTCCCAGCTGGCTCATCATCCGTTTATGTTTACATCCTTCTGTCTAAACATTTTACACAGCTTTGGGTTTGTTTTATGTTTGGTATTAAAACAAGAGAATGACAAAGTGCTGTGGTTTATCTTCTCTATTTAGCTACACTCTGCTGCTTCCGAATTGCACTTGCAGAGGCCACGCTTAACCTACGTCAGCTTCAAATGGAAAATAAGTCTAAAAATAGAAAAGGCTGCATTAAAAAATATTAAGAAAATCCTTAGTAAGAAGACACAGCTGGAAATGTTTGTTGACCACTGATATTTTGTAGTTTCCCTAATCCTACTGAAATTCCTTCCTTTCTTCCACGGCCATTCACTGTGAAATCAGCACATTTTAGATTTGCATTTCTGTAGCCAAAAGCATGCTCATGAACTTCTTTATTTTCCATTGCTTTGGGAAATTCTGCAAATAAAGTGTTGTTTTAACAGTTTTCATGAAAACATAGCGGTGACTAAGATCCATTACACTCCATTTCAAGCCCAGACACCTAGAGAATTAGCTAAATGTGCACAATTTACCTCCTACGTAAATGAAGATTATGGTTAACTCTGTTGAAGTCAATGCAGTTCAGTCGGCGTAAGGTAAGATAAACTGGAGCAAGGTCTAAAGTATTCATTTTAAAAATTAGAAAATACATAATATGCAAGTTTTCAGACCATAGGCTTTCTGCTGGAGAGCACTCTAACAACCACCTACATGAAGAAAAGCGGAGTAGGTGTGTGTTGGTTATTATTCATATAATTAGGATGTGGTCTAAAAAAAAAAACCAAAACATTTTTCTATATAACAAGTTGCATATTAAAAATACTTTATCAGCAAGTTGTGCGATTTTAATTGCATAGTTGAAAATTAAGGTTACACACCTGCCATTTCTCCTGTAGATAAATATCACAGGACACAGAAGCTGCATATTACAGAATTTAATGTTGCCATTAAGGATATCACTTCAAAATACTAAAAGCTGATATACTAAAAAGTGCACAAAGAACAGAGGTTTATCTGAAACCTGCTGGACCTTGCTTACCTTTTCTAAGGTGTTTTCACCTAAACAAGATAAAATGAACAAAATAGGCTGTTTCCTCCTCAGATATCAGTGGGCGTAAAAAAGCTAGAATGAACTCTGAAAGTCTTATACTGCCAACAGAGAACAGAAGTGGTAGGATGTAATGGAAAGGGCTGAAGAAGAGAAAGGTGGGGATGCAGGGAGGTTAATGAATGAGCTCAGGGAGCAGCGTCCAGCCAGCGCTGAAGTGGAGGTGGTAAAATGTGACAAGAGTGGCCTGCGACTGATGCCAATTAAAAGAGATGAAAAACTGCTGGAAAAAGAATCAGGCATTAATTTAGGAAGACCGACTGTGAAGCCAGCATACTCCGAGCTAGGAATGAAACTATGTCTGTGGTTAATCGAAAACACTGTAAATCTTATTAAGCAGGAAGTCTAAAGAGGCTTTTCTCTCGTTTTGTACCTAAGAGTCTGAAAATCATTGCGTTATTAGATTAGCTTACAGAAAGGTAGTCATTCAATATCCCAATCTTATCCATGGGGGGAAAAATGTTGAAAAAGAAGATTTATAAAAACCACTGATGCCAAGGCCTATAATTGGAGAAAAAGGATGGTTCAGCCCAGAGCTGGGCTAACAAATGCTAGCCCAGGGAACTCAGACATTGAGTTCGATGGGGATTATAAAGCTTAAGAAAAAGCAGCACTAGTCAGCTATAGCTCAGGGGTTTTTTCCAGCATTGAGACAAGAAGTAGTTGCAAGTGCTGGCTGCAATTGTTCATTCTCACCATACACTTTCTGTCTGCCCTTAATCAGAGTAAAGGAATAAATGCTCATACCTAAAATCAATTCTCACTCCTTGGTCTAAGTGGGACTGAGAAGCTGCATGAAAAGAAATGAATCAAGAAGGCAGTTTACAGCTTCGAGATTTAGTGACAAGGCTGTAGCCAAGGACTTAGGAGACCCAGGCTTCATCCTCTGCTCTGCCACAGTATTCTTGCACACCTTGAGGCACGCCATAAACTCCTTCTTCCCGCTTCTCAGCTGCACAACAGAGATAAAAGTGCCTCCTAATTTAAGAGAGCGCTGTCAGCCAAAAAATTCAGGGGTGCTCAGACATAACAACATCCTAAGAAGCCAAATCGTAAAACGAAAAAGTCAGGAAATGAAACAATGTAAGTTCAACTTACAGGTTTATTTAAACCACTGTGGAATAATAAAAATCAAAGGGCATTTTAATTTCAGCACTGTTCTAAACACAGATAAACTTATTGAATTCAGATGAAACATGTTCATTAAATTGTAAAGATGCACAGTTGTCAAAAGAAAAAACCAGCTGAAAGGAGTCCAGGAGCTGAACTTCCAAACTAGTCTGATTTAGTTATCACAGCAGAAATAGGAACCTATCAAAGGGTAAAAATAACTTCGATGATTTCATACAATTCTGGATCCAAAATTCACTTTGTTCCCTAAACAAGAAATCAATTTGCCACCTTAGTGTAATGCAAGTTATCTAAGTATTTCATACCTAAAGCAAACCAAGCATAGTCCCAACTACTGTGACTCACTCGGACGAAACAGAAAAAAGTCACACACTTAGATTAAGTTTTCTAAACCATCAATATATCACAACCAATCTGCTTTTTTTCAGTTGTTGAAGGATAGCCTTGGCAACCAGATATCAAAATGCAGGGACAGTTAAATTTTTTCTATCTGCTCTTTGCTGCTGAAATTTAATCTCATATGCTACATGCCAGCCATGAAGGTATTAGAGAGCTTCGTGTCCATCACTTTTTAATCATATGCCTGTTGGACTTTTAACCTCTAGTTCTAAAAAAGAAAAATAAACCCAATGAATTTATCTGTCATGGTTTAACCTGGCAGCAGCTAAAACAACCACAGCCATTTGCTCACTCCCCCTGCTCCCAGTGTGATGGAGAAGAGAATTGAAAAGGGAATAAAAAGTACAATTCGTGGGTTGAGGTAAAGACAGTTTGATAGGACAGAAAAAGAAGACAGCAACAACAAAACCAATAATAATATACAAAACAACTGATGCTCAGCACAACTGTTCACCAAACACAGCCAATATTCAGCTAGTGCTTCAGCTGAACTGCCTCCTGGCTCACCCCATGTTATATATGGAGCATGATGTGTAATACAGTATGGAATATCCCTTTGGCCAGTTTGGGTCAGCTGTCCTGGCCGTGTCTTCTCCCAGCTTCTTGGGTGCCAGTGACTTTCTCATTAGCAGGCTGGTATGGAGAAGGAAAAGTCCTTGACTGCTTGGCAACAACTAAAATCTTCAGTGTCTTATCAACATGATTCTCATCCTAAATCCAAAACATGGCACTATACCAGCTTCCAGAGAGAAAATTAACCCTATCTCAGCAGTATTATCTTAGCAGTGTTTTGGAGGTCTTTTAAGCTATTTCCTATATACTAGCAAATGTTCACTGCCAGGTTGTTTGTCTGATCACCTCGATAGCTTAACAGTTGGTTTATTCTTTTCAATGTTACATTTTGCTTTCAGTTAGCAGTGATGTTTTCTAAAGCTCTCTATAGCATTGCACATGAACAAAGTGGGGGAAAGCACATGGACTTTCAATGGTAAGCTAGCAAAGAAACCTTAACCAAATTGTTAAGATGCTTGAATTGGAAAGGTTCAAAGATTTTTTAACTGAGTAGCACGGCATAAGCTCTGGCCAATATCCTACATGCAAGCAGTACCTGCTGGCAGAGACACAGAACATTTTACACTGCAGTTACAGCACAGTATTTTCAACTGACTGCAAAAGATGCCATTTCATATGCAGGATGTCTGCATCAGTCTCAACAGGGCTTCCTCTTGAAGACATAGGTACAAACTATTGATAAATCAGAGGGCACCTCTGTGTCCATATTTATGATGCTACATCACTGGCACTTGCTAAACAAGCTCCAGTAATATCATGATATGGAACAATATTGTATTTCTAGTATTTAAATATAAACCATCCTTTTTTATTTATATGAAAAATAGGAAAAAAGGCCAATAAATAGTTTACTTCTGGTAATGTCACCCTTTTAAGCAAAAATAATATATTCTAAGTAAATTGAGAAGTAGTGACAACTTTTTGTTCCTCTTACTTCTCTTTACTCAGTCTTTGATGATATTATGCCCACTGTGATTGATACAACTCAATAGTCTTGATACAATTCAATTGTTGAATTATTGACATGCATGAAAAATTTCTCTAATACCACTAATGTCACAGACACTTGATTATAATTATTAAAGGAGGCATGATAACCTGTTGGACAAAGAATCCATACGCTGTATAACTTTATGTGGTAAAAACACTGAGAGGATTTTCTGATTGCTTTCTAGATGCTCTAAGAGGCTGGTTTTCCTCCTCTGTGTCATTCTTATTTAAGGCAACAGGGTCTTCCATTCTTAATAAAAGGTCTGAATCACCTGAATAGTCCTGAAGAGTGAGCCTCCCCACAAAAGAGTTTTTATGGAAATACATACAGTTTCTATCTGTAAACCACAGGATTTTTTTTACCATAGATAATAATCACAGTTATGAAATTATTTTTAATGTACTATCTTGGGGTAAGTTGGAAACCTTCTGGTGCATTCTAAAAAAAATATCATTGAGTCAAGAATGGCAGTGTCCTGGTAATGGCAGGTTGAGAACATTTTCCCACATGAATCTCCAAAATTACTAGTCCTCCTTCAGCTGTTATGTCTTTGTAGTGCTTCTGTTGCATTCTTTATTATGTTTATCTTCCCTGTAGACATAGAAGGAGTCCATAACTAATTCAAGTATAAAGTGAGGAGTTATTTTCCTCTTAGATCAATCACAAAGTAGAGGAAGACTTGAAGGGGGGTAGTAGGAGGGAAGTGCCACATTTGTACATGCACTGAGAAAAGCCAAAATACAACTACAACAAAAAAATGCCATGACCTGTTCATTCATAATATGCATTGTTTTTTTCAATAACACTAAGGATCTGTCTTCCTGGTAGCTATGTGCTAAGAGAAACATCACTAAATCATGTTGTTTGCGTAAGAACAGATATACCCCATGAACAGAAAGAAATGGTTTTCCTTACAGTGACCAGTTCTACCTGTTTGTCTAATCTTGCTGAACTCTCAATTTCCTTACAAGCCCTTGTAACTTGAAAAGGTCATAAAGAAAATTATAGAATGACAGAATGCTTTGGGTTGGAAGGGACCTCAAAGATCATCTGGTTCAGACCCCCCTGCCAGGGGGAGGGACACCCTCCACTAGATCAGGTTGCCCAAAGCCCCATCCAACCTGGCCTTGAACACTGCCAGAGATGGGGCTTCCACAACCTCTCTGGGCAACCTGTACCACTGCCTCACCACCCTCACAGTAAAGAATTTCTTCCTAATGTCTAACCTAACCCTGCCCTCTGTCAGCTTAAAGCCATTGCCCCTTGTCCTATCACGGCACTCCCTGGTGAACAGTTCCTCTCCCACTTTCCTGTGGGACCCCTTTAAGTATTGGTACGCTGCAATTATGTCACCCTGGAGCCTTCTCTTCTCCAAAAATGCTGCCTTGAACAGATGCAATGCTTGTTAATAATCCTGGATGTCTTTTTGGTTTCATTGGTTCTTAGTTTTGTATTTTTTACTTCAAATGTGTAGCCTGACATCTAACCCTAAACTGATGAGAGATGTAAATCAAAACATTATCTTGAAATTCACTTAAAGACAGAACATTTTTAATTCAAAGTTGGAGAGAAATATCCTAGCACTGATGGCAGATAACTCCGTAGTGTGGTCAGTTAGTCCATTAGTGCATACCAGGGCAGAACTGCATCACAAGACATTTCTTCCCATAATTTTATTTCTATGACTACCAAGACTGCAGTTAACCCTTTCAGTCATTTGCTCCAACTGATTATTGAGCACTCATTTTCATTTTTTTAATAAGTTGACAGTATCCTGCAGACACATTGATTCACACAGCTACACAACCGATAAATTCTAACTGGAAGGCGACCACTGTTGCCATGCAAGTCAGCAGGAATCTTGATTTTGTTTGTTCTCCTCCTATCTTTTTCACAAGCTCAGGCAGAAGGGAAGTAGTCTGGCTTTGTCAAGATATCTTTGGGAGGGATAAAAACAATTAGCAGAGGCACAAAATGCTTTCACAGCACAAACAGAACAATTGTGCATGTATATATAGGGGAGTAGAAAGATTTAACATCTAAGCCTCTTTAAAGGACTTTACTTATAGCAAGTCAATTTTAGAAGGGAAAAGGACATTTGTAGGCAAGGTCTTAGCAATGCCAGAGGAGTGGAAAGCAAGTAGGATGACTGTCAAGCATATCCAGTCCTCCCTTATGTGCTTGTCCATATATACATGCACACAGTCTAAGGTAGGGGAAGCCTGGGAGCCCTTGTCAGCTTCACAGCAATGTGGTTTTCAACATAAATTCTACATCTGAGGAAATGAAAGAAAAGGAAGGAAACCTCAAACAAGGAGTCCTGATGTGTAAAGCCTATTAAGGAGTGGGGAAAAACTGCAGCACACAAAGCAGTGGTTTTGCCAAGCTCTCCATACACCCTGCTTGGAGTCTGAACACATAAAATGTTAGGAATTAACAACAAGCTATGGCAGGTTCCACATCCTAAGGAACCTCCTTTGGCTGAGGGGTTGGACTCTATGACCTCTTGAGGACCCTTCCAACCCCCAGGATTCCGTGATTCTGTGATCTATATTTTGAGTCAGATCATTGAATAATTGTGGCATGCAAAAAGCTTGAATATCTATCATGAATCAAAGAAACAGCCTCAATTTTTACATTTCCCAACTCCTTGAAGATTTGACTTTGCAATTCAGTCTTAACTTTCCTGACTTAACTTTCTTTCAATGTCACTTTCAGAAATGATAGAGCCAGACACTGACTCCAGCAGCAAACTGGTTTTTGGGTGTCATCACCAACACATTTTAACAATGCATCAAAGAAAAGCTGACCAAGAACCTCATTGCTGAAATTTATAGCTACACAAATCAAGGCCTCCCCTTGAAAGCATCTTAAATACAAGAAACTGAAATTTTTCATCCATCTGCAGAAACTGATGTGGTCATATTATAGCTGAGTATCCCATGCCCCACTTCAGAGAATAAAGGCTTCTTAGCTGTGCTTAAGTAAAATGCACCATTAGACTGCTGTGGTATATTTAATGACTAAGAAAAACTACCAGGGGGAGTTCCCAAGTACAAATACAATTTAGTAGACTATATTCACTTGTACTTTGAAAGCAAGCCATTGAATTATGTCAGAATAACATATGCTGAAGAAACAGTTATAATGTATATACACAAACAATTGACACAAACACATTTAAGCAAGACTGCTACTGGAGGAGATAGCATTTGAGATTAATTTCAGACAAAATCTATTGTAGGTGCTTGTTATGTCCATACAAAGGCACAGGCTTTCAGTGGTTGGGACAGAAGACAAAGATGTTTATTGGTCACAAGGGCATAATAGCCATCAGTATTTTGTGACAACCACTCTTAAAGCCCTGATATCTCTAAGATAGGAGTCTGTACTTTCTAATACTTTATTCAGCCCTTAGATTTGCAGTGATTTAAATATTTCTTAACTACTTTCTAATTAAATCAGGATGTTATTTTTCCTACATTTACTCTGATTTAAATATTTGGTTAAATACTTTTTAATTGAGCCAGAACATTATTCACAGAAGTCTGATACTTCATTAATGATGCAGAGCAGAGAGCTGCTTTTCTTTCCTAAGAAACAGTATCAAATCACAAGATTTTCAAAATTAGAACCTAAAATCTGAAAGCGATCTATTCCCTCTCCGTTGACCTTAATGAATAAAACCTAAGAAATAATTTTAAAGTCTGGTGTCTAGGGTGAAGAAGCCTTCCTTCTTCAGAATACTGGCTCTAAAGATTACTTTTTCAGGGAAAAGCTGTAAGAATTTCTGAAACTGTGATGTATTAATTTTCCAGCAATCAAGCTGCACTGAAAATAGCAATGAAAATTGACATTTGACAACAGTATCAACATTACATTATTTAGTGCTGACATTAAACAAGTAATATCTTTTGCTGCCACTGCAGAACCTTATATTGCATCTATCAAGTACTTTTTGGTCCCTATGCAGTCAAAATGCTAATCAAGTTAAATAGTTGCTGGGCACATCCTGATTTAATGTTTGCTTTGATTTCAGTACCTGCAAACTCCGCATTTGGTTATTAGAACTGAAGTTCAAAGTACCACACGGTGTCAAAGGAGAGGAGGACAGAGGCCATGAGAACCCAGTTACCATAAAAATGAAGGATCAGCTAGCCAGAGTCTAGAAATCAGCTCGTCTGGACCCAACTTAAACAAAAAAAACCCAGAGGGAGGGGGATGGATGTTCGGCCACACAGCTGTCCCATTTGAAAGATTAAATAAAGGTCATGAAACAACTTCTTTCTTTTTTCTTCTGCACAAAGTCAGCCTCTAATCTCTGATTATTGGCATTATCACGCTACATTAATATGCAGCAGAATACTTTTTCACTGTTTCGAAGAGTCTGCAGGAGTCTGGTGGTAAACATTTCATTTTACAGAAGGCAACGCTGAAAAAGGATGGCAAGCAATGCACTCTAGACCACACAATAAGACAGAAGCATCTATTAAGGTAATTGCTTCATCCTCAGGATATTACAGCATGTTAATGCTTCCCAATGAAAATGCAAAGTCTCAGCCCGAACGCAGCACGAAAACACAGCGCGCAGCCCTAGAAACTGGACAAACAACACAAGAAGAATTCGCCTCAGATACCACCAGAAACTGCAGAAAATCCAGAGTGGCCAAGTGATGCCTTTCCAGCTGAACCATCACATTTCTGCAGGCCCTCTAGATACGACAGCGAGAATCTGCGCCACCTGTTTGCAGTATAATGAGCTATCAGCACCTTCACTGTTGTAATTTACTGCTAAAACATGGCATGGCACTGCGCAGCTCTTCAGGGCTGTGCCTGCAGTTGGCAGATGCTACCACAACAGGGCTGTCTGCTCCCGCAGGCAAATATTTTGCTAGCCTGATAGTTAAACTCTGTACACCCCACTGGGGAAAGACAGGGCCATCTAAGCAACTCCTATAAGGATCTCCATCTATTTTACAACTAATTTGTGTGTTCCTCATTGAGAAGTAACACTATGCTTTTAACTGCAACTGTTTGCTTGTTGATCTCAAAACGCTGTGGTGTAAGAGGAATCCTGTTAAGAGCCAGAGTAAAACTCATCCTGTAGCACAGGGCTTGCTGGGGAGGATGATTTTGCATTAGGTCTAAGCATCCTTTTTTCCCTTTATTCAATGTTCACATAAAGAAAACAGTCAGACATTGAAGACGAGTGTGTCTAAATATTTGAGATAATCAGACATAGAAAGTCTTACCAAGGTTTCTTCAGTAGGCTTCCAATAAAAAAAAAAAACAGTCTGAAGTCAGACACATGCTAATTAGCGTATTTAATGAAGACTAAAGAAAGAAAAGGCTACTATAAAGCACCTCTTATTGCCACATAGTAATTCACTGTCCAGCTACAAGAAATGCTGGCAGATGCTTGCTTCAATGTGGATCACAGCATCTCCTGTATGTCTCCACCTGCCCCACAGGCTGCAGGTGGGGTCTTGGCCTTGCCATGGGCTTTGGGGGGACATCCATTCCACCATGGGTTTCTTCACAGGCTGCAGGGGCATCTTTCTCTCCGGCACCTGGGGCGCCTCCTCCCCTGCTTCTTCACTGGCTTTGGTGTCTGCAGTTTCTTACATTTTCTCACTCCCTTCTCTGGTGGCAAAAAACATCTGCTTACATTTTTTTTCTTCTTAAATGTGATTCCCAGAGGTGCTGTGACTACCATTGATTGGCTCAGCCTTGGCCAACAATGACTCTGGCCTTGAGCCGGCTGATGTTTACTCTGTCAGGCCTGCAGAAAGCTTCTAGCTGCTTCTTGCAGAAGGCACCCCTGCAGCCCACCCCTCCTCCACCAGAACCCAGCCACACAAAACTACAACAGAGAGCTCCCTGGAAGATCTTACAACAGTAGGTAAACACAAATATGCCTACACTTGAAATTCAAGTCCAACAGATTAAACTGATATGCCTCAGGCCATTCAAAAGCTTTGCAACACCTGGATGTCCATAGAGACACCTCCACAACCTCTGCATGGGAGACTGCTCCTTTGGCTGTCAGACTTGGTCTGGAAGTTCAACACAGCAACAAAATGGTTTTCTATTCCACATCCAGGTCATCACATACCCAACAGGACAACTCTCCCTAGAAGAGAGCTGATATCTTGATTTGTATTTCTTACAGCTAATCTGCACACCACTGACCATCTCACTTTGGTGTGATGAAAGGACAGCGCAAAGAATTTCTAAGTGGAATACAATCAATTTTTGTATTCCTTTCACTTAGATCAAGATTTTTTCCAGAACCCAATTCCTAAATATAGTAGTCTAAATAACCTTGAACTGGAATATATGAGGTCATAGTCTTCTTAATAACTGTGGAATAAAACACATCAAACAAAAGACCAAATACAGAAAAATCCCATCTCTTTCTACCTGATTAACTCTCATCTTTCACAGATAGAAATACGGTAGACATGGTAATTTTCTCCAAAAGAAGCAGAGAATAAAGGAATAAAGCATCTTTTTTTTTTTTTAATTATTTTGGAAAGAACTCGAAAAATCAGAGGCTCATTTTTTAACTGTACATTCATGACATCCTTTCTTTTCCTGATATTTTCAGAATACATTAGCTCAGCAGTATCTGTAGTTTACAGTAGCAATTAGCATCCTGGGGAGTCAGCCGCAAATAACAAATTCATAAACAAAGTAGAATTAATCAAGTGTAAAATTAAAAATAAGGAGGAGCTTGCATAATCTTAGAATGACAGAACAGCTACGAGAAGCCCTTGCTCCAGGCAAGGATTAATCTGTCAAAATTATGGTCAAATATTTAACCACGCTTCTTTTTCCTTAATGGTTTATGAAATTAATGGAAGTTAATAATATAATTAAATAATAACTACATTATGGCCTGTCGAACTATTAAATTGGAACCATAATCACCTCACTAAACTTCAAGATGTCCTTGTGAGTTTTTCATTTCAATAAAAGAAGGTACAGGAGAGACAGTCTTAAACATAAATGCCAAGGCAGAGAAAATACTGTACAACAGTGTACGGTTTCTGGGAATGAAATCCAAAAGAACAGCTGTTCCTAAAATGTAAAGACATGGTCAGAGGGTCTTCTGCTATTACACTACTAGACTATTAAATCAACAGCAAGTAAAAATCAGCTCATCTGTTATTTTACACACAGGGAGGAAAGAGGCAATGTGTGAGAACACATCACAGAAATGCAATCTTCTCTTCTTACTAAAACCTGCACTTAATTCACAGAATCACAGAATCAAAGCACAACAGGGGAAAGAAGGGACCTCCAGAGATCATCTAGTCCATCCCCCTTATGAAGTAGGATCACCTAGAGCAGATGATTGCAGACGATTGTGTCCAGGTGGGTCTTGAATCTCCACAGCAAAGGAGACTCCACAACCTCTCTGGGCAGCCTGTCCCAGTGCTCCGTCACCTCAGAGTGAGTAAGTTTTTCCTCATATTCAGATGGACCTTACTCTGTTCCAGTTTGTGGCCTTTGTCCCTTGTCCCATCACTGGGCACCACTAGCCCTATCTTCTAGACATCCACCCTTTAGGTATTTATAAGCATTAACCAGATCCCTTCTCAGTCTTCTCCAGGGTAAAATTAAATGAAATTAAATTAAACACCAAGATAACTTTAGTTTAACCAGGCTTTTCTCAGATACTGCCCTGATGTCAAACCTCTTTATCAGAGGCTGGATATCAGGCTACAGCAATTGAACCAAGTCCTGCATGGATTTTTCAAACTACAGTGAGGGAAGAAGATAGACAGTGGAGAAGACAAAGAGGTCATTTGTCTCATTTACTTTTTCTTACAGTTAATGGCTCACAACATAAATTAGAAGAGATCAGAAATCCCAGTCATGCTGCTGCATTAAGTGACAACATACTTCATAGTCTGCTATGATTACATTGCAAACTGGGCCAAAAACATTGGCTACCCCTCTCCATGGCGCTGTACCATGATCTCAGACTGGAAGGCAGTTACAACATATTTCCACTAATTCTTCCATTTCAACTATTCACACTATCAGGGCTATAATTTCATTCACAAAAATTTTATTTATTGTTCCCAGTCTATGACAATCAGGAAAGTTTCCTCCTTAGGGAAGATATTTCTAACAGAGCTCAGCACGAAACAGCAGAGGTTAAGCAATTGCACTTCTGACCAGTAGACTGGCTTCCCAAAGAACACAAAGCTTTGAGATTTTTTACTATGAGGAGGTAAACTTGCAAGATTTGGGTTTGTTTGGGGTTTTTTTTTGTGAAGCTTACCCATACTTTACTTAACTAAGTAATTCAATGTATTTATAGGGAGAAAGCCACTTGGAAGATGAGTCCATAAAGTGTACTGGGAGGCTTTTGGTGGTAAATCTAATTTGTTTATCAAGTGCTAAAATACTGACAAAGAGAGAAACTTAAAAAAAAAACAACAAAGACAGAACAGAGACAGAAGCATCTAGCTTGTCAGAAAGGCAGGTAACATTGTCTGACTTGGAAACACTTCTACTCAAGTAGACCTTGCAAACTTAGAGGGAAATACACAAGTGTAAAGTAACTTACCTCTTTAAACAGTGGCAAGATGAGCCTGTTATTGAAGTGCTATGATTTGCCTTGCATTCCTATTTAAAATAGTTTCCCTTTAGAACATCCTATTCAAAAGAAGAGCTCTGAAGCATTATTTTCCTTACATTTGTGAGAAAAAGCCTTATACCTAAGGATGGTCAAGACCCACAGTATTTCAGGACAGCAAAGCCCCCTTATATTACCAGTCTGATACCTGAAAGCACTGAGAACAATTCTACAATAGCAGATTTAAATAGATACAGTCTTAAAAGAGAAAAATCAAAGCAACGTTTGTACATTATGGTTTTTTCCCAATGAACACTAAAACAGTCACTAATTAGATTTCATAACACTCCTGGCTAGGTAACAATTATCACTGCCATTTTACAGGTTTCTAACCAGGGAGACTCACTCACTTCTAATAAGTGAAAGGCTTTCTATCAAGCCACACCACAACTCAAAAGGACAGATGCCACTGCAGCCTGGGGTGCCTCAGTCCACGGGGTGGTAAGACAAGGTGCAATTAGCTATGCATTTACTGTGATCAAAGAGAGAAATTTCTAATGGACTGCCTTGCTACAGCTCAACGTGTCGCTATCCTTCTTCTTTGTAACAGCAAAATTGCAGTAAAAAAGAAACAATTTTCTACAAAGCAAGTCCTAAACACAGTATTGCAGAAGATATTTTTTCAGCTAATGTTTTGTGCTGCCTCTTTATTCTTAAGGCAAAGGGTACATATTTCATCAGCTGCAAGCTGAGAAGTGGATCCGTGTACAAAATGAAGAGATCTCATGCCTTAACATACAGGCAAGCAGATGAGTCACTTTAAATTATAATCAATGATAACAATAATCCTACAGCTAAGTCTTGAAAACCGAAGAGATATTTCCAAAGTACTTTCATGAATTTTTATAAGGGGCATTTCTACCACTTAAACTAATACAAAGCAAGGGATCAATATTAGAAGAGTTTCTGTATTTGACAAGGGAGATTTGAAAACTTTCCATTTCTGCGTATCAGTTCAACATATTTAAATTCTCTCTGTTCCCACTGTCCTTCAGCCACATATAGTAATTAAATGAAGAAGCTCTAATTTATCTAAATATTTGTAATATTTTATTGTTTGCCCAAATCTATGTCATTTTTGTATCTTAAGAAGGGTATTTAAAGGATATTTATGAGCTAAAACAGAACCGATGGAGACCTATAAATGCATGCCAGTCATGACAATGTATTTTAATCTCCCAGATCCTTGGACTGACCAAGTTGGACTTGCCAGGAAAACTCAGTACTGGTCAAGTGCTTCAGTCCTTGGCTACAAAAATACTTAACATTCTTCCTTCTCACATTTCTTGCAGTCCTTAGTCTTCATTTTAAATCTCTGGAAAGTCTTCAGAAAGCTAACTTGGCCTAACGGTCAGATTGGAAGCCTCAGAGACTCTGGAATATCTTCTCAATGGAAACTGCAAAACCTCCTATATATTGTTAAAACAACAACCTTTCACCACCAACTGCTCCACTCAGTATGTGCTTTGCACACCACTCTGGACGTGACTCAAAAAGCCAGCTGGAACATCTCGGATGCAGCAAGGAGCTCGCCAGTAAGAGGCACAGATTTGCACTTTCAGTACAAGCATCCCTGCTTCAGTCTGTCATCTTCTGGCCAGGACTGTGATGCTCTTATAAACAAAGAGACAGATTATAAGATAACTTGATATATAGTAGTGATGGAAATGACATACATGGAAACATTTTTTTTTCTCTCTTTTGGCTCCATTTCCTAATTTCTCTGCCTACCCACTATCATATGGTTTTTTTCTATTTATTCTCTTCCATGTGTTTCTATATAATAAAGCACAAATAAACTAAGAAGTACAAAAAAGACAAGACACATCTCTCTATAATTATAAATTTTGCTGCCCGATGCTTTCTATCTGGTAAGCATTTGGGGAAGCAGATTTTACGAACAGGTTCCATTAACAATAATGGGACAGGTTTCAAAAGTAATACAAGCTGGTGTACTTCAGAAGTGCAAAGGCTTCAATTACAGGCTTCAGGCAGGTTTTTTTTCCTTTGCTTTGGAATAACTAAAACCACTGAACAGGAAAAACTGCAGCCTGCTTCACAGTGTAATACAGCAAGTGGTCTTTACCTACTTTCATAGTGGCAAGTGCCTACACTGCAAATCTCTGCCCAGGCACACCAATGACATAGTGGTGTGGGGAAAAAATATACTGTATTCATTCCCCAAGCCATGTCTGTTTTTTGGTTTCTAACACTGCTGGTTCATTACTTCTGTAGTGTTCACTCAAGTGCTCTGAGTAGACAAAACTACCCCAGGAGTTAACCCAAGTCAAAAAAGTGCATTTAATTTGGTATGAAAAACACAACAGAGGAGCATGTAAACTATCAGCTCATCCCCGTTTAGTCATTTCCATGGTATGAAACAACAGATTGCCAGTAGTAGATTTTAGCTTGCTCCTCATTAGGGAATAATTCTGGACCCAGGTTAATGGAAAAGGTACCCCCCCAGAGGTGTTCACAACCCTTGGATCCCCTGAGGATGCAACTCCTCATAGCATCACTTACAAAACATTCATGACAGCAGTATGAAATTATAATGTCACAGGCTTTATTTAAAACACAAGGTCAGTAGAAGTTCTCTTCAGTGCTCCTTTCAAGACAAAAAAGGAATTAACAGTTGTTAGCCAATAGGATTAAAGAAACCATTCTAATCCAAATTTATAGTACAGGGGGATTAACATGATGTTTCTTAATCTGGAATCAAGCATCTTGATTTCCATCAGAGCATTTAGCAAGAGGAGCTGAAGGCTGGCCCCAGATCACTGCCTGATGAACTCTTGCCATCCCTGGTGCTAGGAAACAACCCTATTTAAGAACTTCATTAAACTTCCATCAGTACCATAAATTTTCCCATAGTTTAGAGAGGAAAATAAGGTGCTGGTTATTTACATGAATGAATTGGAGAGAGAATTAAAAGGCAGTTTCTGTTGGGTGAGAACAAGCCAACCTATTGCAAATGAAGCACATACTTCAAAGCCTTTTCTGTGTCAGCCAGCCATGCAAACTACAGCACATTAATTTTACCTCAGAATCGCTCAGAAATCTAAGCTTGGATTTACCTTTCCATGCCTGCTATAGACTTGACAATACAGAAAAGCAAACACAGATTAAGAGCATCTTTATTCCACTCATCCATGTGCTTTAGAGGCTCACTCTGCCTGGTTTGCTCTTACCAAGAGCTACTGCTGGACTTCTAAGAAAAGTCCCCATGTTCTGGGCACAGCAAAATGCAGAGGTATGGCAGAACTCTTTCCTTACCTCTCATTTCATCCACATGTGTTGCTTGTGATGTCCTCAAAGCCAAAACCACTACCCAACCCATTACACCCAGCTCCCTACTCCCTTCTGGGAACTGTTCTCTGGTCTAAGTCCCACTATTCCACATCATCCCACCTTTTTTATACAGTGTGCAGTGACTTTTTGCAAAACATTAATTTGCCTTTATACTGACAAGCCTTGTCCAGGTCTCCCTCTATACAATTAACCAGATGGTCATTTTCACATAAGAATGTGCAACCAGACTCTACTTTAAACATGCAGGGTGCTAGAAAACACTTCCTTGTGATAACTCCTCCTCCCCTCCCCCCCAATCATTTAAATAATTTAAGATATGAAAATGTGCTCATACGAAAAGGTGCTGATTCACTTTTATTGTTAGGATCTTAAGAACCTCAAACATGTTCTGATGAAATATTCTTATCAAACATGCTCTGATGATTTATTGCCTAGATAAGATGTGGCTGCCCCATCCCTGGCAGTGTTCAAGGACAGGTTGGATGGGGCTTTGGGCAACCTGAGCTAGTGAAGTGTGTCTCTGGCCATAGAAGGGGGATTGGAACTAGATGATCACTGAGGTCCCTTCCAACCCAAAGCATTCTATGATTCTGTGATATTGAGCGCGCTAGCAACAAGCATTGATGTAGCTCTCTCTTAGTAAACACAAAGAAGTTCTCAATTAGGTATTGAGGATGAAGCAGACCCCGCTTTTGGAAAGCAAAGGCTTTGCTTAAGTTTACTCAGTAAATTTCGGAAACATTAACATTAAAAATTAAAATTCATTTCTAAAGCTTGGGCGTTATTCTCCATTTCAAGTGTTTTTAAAAGCAGTCATCTCATTTGCATGGAAAAAAAGTCGAAATTTTCGCTTAAAGATCTTTCTATGTGATTGCCAAGCCTTCCTTTAAACTGATCTCTCCTCCTTCCTGTTCCACTGTTGTATTTACCATTACTGTATTTATTAATTTTTAAAGGTTGCCCTTCCTCACAAAAAATAGGAAAAAAATGAAAAGTTGAACCAAGGCAGATAAAAATTTGGCAATTTCCTTCTCCATCCATACCTGCCAAAACTCAAAATACATCCCCTCTTTCTGACTTTCATGTGCTGCTGGTGATTGATAAGTGAAGTAATAATTTATTCACTTGCATTTTAACAAACACAAGGAATAGAATTTTGGTGTAGACAAATTCTTTTAGTAGCAATCACCAATCATCTCAGCTGGCCAAATGTGCTTTTTCCTCCTTCTGTGGAGAAGGAGAAATCTTCTTGCTGGCCCTTTTTCTGCAGAGTGAAACAAGAGAAATTGTCTCCACAGAAATAATAGGTTGGGTTTCTTTCTACAAACTGCTGTCTTTCAGATAATCCTGTGGGCTGCAGGATTCACAGGACTGTTGCTTTATACAAAGCCGTTATTAAACTGCTGAAAATTCTAGCCTTTTTCTTTCCAATACAATTGCATTTAAAATAATATACAGTTAAAAAACATGGTATGTTTTCTTTTTATCAATCAGTAAACTTTCTTTAGGGGAACTGCACAAGTTAAACAAGAAGAAACTATCGTAATGCCACCAAAAAAAATCTAGTTAAATGTTTAAAAGTTGAATTATCCCTTAAAGACT
>VZTU01032738.1:124048-137963 GCA_013400835.1 Zapornia atra | reverse complement strand
AGGATATAACCTGAGCTGCAAAATCTATTTGCCTGTGTTTATTTAATAATAAGAAAAATAATATTTCTGTCTATTGTTCTGCTCAAAAGCAGATGAGCAACTTTTACTCAAAGTTGACAAATGATGTATTAGTCTTCAGGCAGAAATTGGGACGGGGAAAAAAAGTGTCCTCAGAGGGAAAATTCCACAAGGTTTAATGCTTCAGTCAAGGAATTAGGATGGAAACATTCATGCAACCCTAAATGTGAAGATTTTTGCAGTGCTTTTTGTAATCAGTGTGGATGTATTTAGGTAAAATCTAATTTTCCAGGGAAATCATAAATGCCTCATTTTCATGAGAAGCCTGAGGGAGACTATATGTACCAGAGATAATACAGAGATTATATCAAGCATAGAAGGCAATATCTTTGGGTATAAATAACATGAGGAAGTACGGATGCAATTTCATCAAATATCACCTCCCTAGACTACAGACAAGACTACATCTCCTTTTTAAGATACATTGAGCATCTTTTTGGTATATTTAGAGAGCTTTCATTATAGCAGGATTCAAAACTGTCTGGACTGCCATGGTTTAAAACTTGCTTCTCACCTGCAAGGTGGTAATGTGCTTTCACTGGCCAGACTTGAATAGTCCTATAAATTGCTTTGCAAAATAGCACATTGTGCTGGTAAGTTATAAAGTGCTTTACAGCACAGCTTTGTATCCACAGTTTATAGCTCGGTTCATCTCTGTAGCTATGAGGCTGAATGCTTTAGCACTTGGCTAGGAAGAATCTTGGGTACCGACAGCTTTTCCTAATGTGGTTTTATTCCTCTCAAGAGAGGACCAGAAGAAACCTTTGTAGTAACTGAAGGGCCATTGGCAAATGCTGTTCAGGCTAAGGTTTACACAAATTACAAGAGAAATCTAAATATTTCCATGTTTTACAAATACTAAAATGAACGGTCGTTTGCTGAGAGCAAATGTGGCTATTTTATCCATCCTTAACAGGGGCTTTGTTTCAAATAAAATATCAATGTTTCCTCACTATCCCCTTCCAAAGAAGGTTGTAGGTAAGCAGCTCTAAAAAGTAGCACTTTCTTTGTGATTATTCAGAATGTCTGTGATGATTACCTTTAAAATTTGTAGCTATAACTTGAATGAAGGATGTGGAAGAACAGGAAATTTCTGAGTACTGCTTCAGAACCTGGCAAGCATATCTTGGAAATAATAGATCAGCCTCCATATTATCAGCTGAGGAAGTGGTAGTAATCCCATTGCTAGATCTCAAGAGTACATTAAAAATAAACCCTATGAAAGGCATCAGCTTTCCATGGAGGGGCTGGAATAGGCCAAGTTTTGTTTCAGTGTTTCAAAAGCTCAGTTCACAAAAACCGATAGAACTTCAGTCCTCAAGAAGGGATTCAACTCCAAATTACTCACTTAGATTAATATCCACTCTCTAGCCACACAAAGCCAGGATTTCCATTAGTGTCCTACGTCATGTGAGAATGTTAACCACTTGGACTGACATTTTTCTCCACCAGATCCTCCTTACAGCAGCACGTTGTACAGAGCACTTTGTATATGCCCAGCAGAAGGGCTAGGGCACTCATCCAGGAAAGGCAGTCCATAGTTGATCCCATGTGCTACAGAGTATTTCTTTAGCACAGGTAAGTCTTGCTTTTACCTCCACAACATTTTAGAGGCCAAATTTTCTTTTAATTGCTCTTTTGAAGAACATGCAAATGAGATCAAGAATTTTTGTGGTTTTTTCTGGTTCTCTCTACACAAGAATGAAAAGAAAAGAATTATCTTTAGTTAGATTTAAATAGATGAGTAGTTCTTCTTGAAAAATCAGGTTTTTCACATGAGACCTCCCCAGCCTTAAGTGTTAGGTATGTCTGGTTTTTCCCATCTTTCTCTCTTCCCCTACAGAGGTTCAATAGACTTGGGAAAGCACAGTAATAACTCAAAACACAAAAGGAATAATGGCCTTTCTTGGAGTCTCATGAGACCATTTTTGCTTTGAGACGATCCAGTTTGACTCATGCAGAAGGCACTTCCCAAGAGAGCTCAAGATAAATTTACAGGACTCTCTGAAGACAACCCCTCCCTCCAGGCTTCTCAGGAGACCTGCAGAGATCCCCATTCTTCACTGCTGTAGACACAATGCTTTGATCACTCCCAAGTTTAATGACTGAAACATCGACTCGCCAAGTGCTAATATGTCACAGTATTCCTCCAGTGTATTTAGAAAGGAAGATGAGATAGAAGACTAGGACTGGTGTTGAAGAGAGACCAACTTTACCATCACAGAGCAATCAGAAAACACAGCATTCAAAAGGTATAAAGTTGTCAGAAGAACTGGTTTATCTTTTAGTTTTGGCCCTTGTGAGTATCTAACTGGAGACAAAGATGCATAGTCAACTTTATAGCAGTGGTTCCTAAACATTTCCAACCACAAATTCACCTCTCTGTGAAATACACCCACTTTCGTTTACACTGACAGTCTCTTTCCTCAATTCTTAGAAAAACTGGTCTAAAAAGGATGTAACAGCATAACCCATCACACTCATTACTCATTTCTATGATGCTGTGCTACCTACAGGTTCCCACAAGGCATAGGATGACTCTTCTAGGTTTGACCTCATTTCTTCTTCACATGTTAAAGAGCAGAACCATAGCTTAAATTCCTTAAACCTAGGGAAAGTTCCTGACCCAGGGCAGATAGCATGTGCAAGTGTGGGAGGGCAGCACAAATAGTCATTAGTACCTGGTTTCTCTTTGGTTATATTTTTTTAGTGGATTTTTCCTTCCCCTCAACCTCTCATTTGCCATTGAAGACATTCTGGTATTAGGACTGTATCAGCCACCGAAGAATTAAGACCTGAATTATTTGTTAGGCAATGTTAGAGTAATTAAGTCCAAGCAGAGTGAGCAGTGTACCATGGCCTCTGCCTTTCCTGCAGCCATTGGATAATTGTGTCTGATTTCATATGTAAATTTTCCACACATGAAAACACCCCATGTTGATACCAATTAGCTGACTCGCATTTTAGATGCAATAAATCAAAAGGTAACTTTATACAATAATTTTAAACTCATTTCTCCAAGGTATGAGTAAAGCAAATGGCTCAGTAAGACTTTATAAACATTCCCCTCCCCACCAAAGGGAATAGACTTGATTGCAATTAATAAAGAAGACATGGCAGACACATGCGCTGACATCTTTAGGGGAACAGATGAGACTCTGGGTGGGTTACAAAACCATTTTGTCTCTTAGCAGGTATTTCCAGAAATGCCTGCTCTCAGGTATGTTCATCTCTTTTCATAAGACCTAGTAGATCCTAGTCCTGGAGAAGGATCAGCAGGTGGCAAGGACCACCTCAGCTGGTAAAACACATTTTATGTTCCTATTTTATTCACTATCTACTGTCAAGCAGTTCTGCTAATGAGAATGAGATGACAGAACAAACTAGAGAAGACAATAACCAAATTTTATGTAAGTTTATTGCCTAAATATTACTTTTCAGTTTTGTAGTTACAGACAACACAATAATGGGGTGTGTTTATTTATGGAGGGGAGACTGTGCTCAGTTCAGCACTACAATAAACTGAGAGACATTGAAGTGATAAATCAGGAAGGCTTGGTAGAAACTAAAATTAAAAGTAAGCCTCACTAAATCTTACAAATGGGATGGCTACTTGATGTATAGTTTCTATTGTTGTTTACAGATAATAGAGTTATCTATTTTCTCTAGCTACGGAGTGCTTTCTGTATTAAAGTACTAGTGCCATCATAAAACACTTGTGAAAATTAACAGCCAACTTCTTCTTCTGCACTGAATATTAATTTCTATATGAACGTCTCTTGCCACACAGCTTTCAAAATATCCTCTCTCGCAGGATATTTAATTTCATGCAGAAAGCAATTTTTGATCAACCTACACAAATTAGTCAATGAAGAGGACATGGTACATCTAACTGCCTGTCTGAACTCCGGGAAAGCACTCCCCACTGTGAGGTACTAGACTCGAAATGAAAAATTAATTCAGTTTTTTATTTATAAACAAAAATTGGTCAAAGGGCAGATAATAAGTGGTAATGGTATATGGCAGTGTGTTGTTTAATAAAAGCTGGAGCTGTAAGGCAAATGCTGGATCTGTATTTAGTTAAATTGAAATGGTTTCATATATGTCACCAGAATGCATATTGCCAGTACTGACAAGATGGAAAAGGGTAAAATACAGGTATGAATATAGAGCCATCAGAAATAGAGTTACAGGAAGTATTACATGTCAGGGGGGTAAAATCAAAAAGATACTCAAGAGGAGAAAAAAAGCCTTGAAAGCATCAACACCAGAACCTGCCCAGAGAACCTACAGTAACTCAGCCACAGCCTTACAACTGGCCAAGACAACAAGGTCATGAGATTGCTTACAGAAGAAATGTGTTAGCCCAGTCCAGACACATGTTAGTTATTCCTTCTTGTCACAGCAGACTTCCTATCAAAATCAATCCATACACTTCAACACGTATCAGAGCTGGAAAAGTTCAACCAGATTTCTGAGCACAGCCAACATTAATCATTCAAATGCTGGAGTGCTTAAATTAGTATGAAAGATACTGCAGGAAGCACAGCTTGGCCAAATAATAACCAAATGACTATCAGGAAAAAATAAAGACACAAAGCCTGCACTGAACAACTGCTCTGTTTGAGGAGCTGGCGGGCAGGAACCAGCAGAAGTGCCTCTAAGCTACTGGATCTTCTACTGAACATTTCTATATTGGTAACAGGGTGAACTAAAAACTCTGCTAGTTCTTTCCTCTTTTTAGGCCCTAGCCCTGGGAACATTTATAAACAGCACAAATTCCCTGCTTCTACACATCCCAGTAAAGGTTTCTGCAAAAATGCTTCCAGGATTCTAACTCTGATTTCTCCATATCTACAGAAACTAAACAAGAGTTTTATAAAGCTGGTCATAAATCACAACCTGAAAGCACGTACCTTATTTCTCTAGCAAAAGCAACTGAAATGATGCTTCACACTTTAAATTAATTTAGTTGTTGGTTCCTTTCACTTCAGTCAAATACTCAAACCTCTGTTCTATTACTCTCATTTTCTTCCCACTTTGAACTGACATCAGATAGTCCACATAAAACATTCTGCACAAAATTATAATGGTCAAAACCTCTAAGAAAGAAAAAGGAAAAAGGTACCAGCTTTCTAATGTGTTTATCTGTAAAGCCCCTGTCATATTCTTCATAGTACACTTATAAATACTTAAAATACATGGACGGCAATAATAGCAAAGTATTTTCCTTATTAGGCTTGAACTCAACTTTCTAAGTATATTATCACCATGATGAGCATCTATTTATCTTGCCTGTGGTAGTATTTTATAATGATTACATAAAGAGGTCTATTTTAGGAAGGTTATATCTTTGATCTCTTTTTATTCACACAGAAATCATTTGCAACTGACAGACCCATTACACTCGCACATATTCTTCATCTGCAAATAAAATACTCTATATAAACAACTGAAAGAATCATTTTGTTTCCTTTAGAAAAGTGCATTCCTGCTTCTCTCAGCACATATAAATTGAATCCATAGTGTGCAAATCAAACAGGGTATTGATTCCTTAGGCAAGCATGTAGAATTCATCACACAGTAAGTTTCTTATTTGGATTTTATTTTTTCCTAATCAACTGCCACATAAACACATCTATTTATAAATCCAGCCTGCAAACAACGAAGCATCTATAAGGCAGGTACAGTTTGTGTGATTTCTCTTCAGAAAGCAGGGAAAGTGTAAAAGATGAAGGAGGCCTTTTTATCAGGCCTTACAGAGCGAGCACCCAGTGAAGTGCTTTGAAGTACAGGACTTAGTTCACAGCACCGCTGAACCTGCCTTGCCTCCAATACCACCTTTCCCACTGTGCTCTCCATCCTCTCTTCGTGCAGCCTTGCCTTACACACAGTCACTCTACTTTCTGTGTATTACCAGTCCTGAAAAACTTCAGGCAATTATTGACAGAGTAACTTTTCATGTGCACTCTCCTTAATGTCTTCAGTAAATGCCTGAAATAGCTTGTGTTCCACCCACTTTGTTCTATGCTTCACCTGACCATAGTTACAATGCTAGTTACTACACAGCAGGGAAGATGCACAGGGACAAAGCTAAGACACTGTCTTCATCAAATATGATCAGTATACCTCCAAAGGAAGAAAAAGGACAAGACATCTGAGGAAAGGAGTGTTTCACAGGGCTGCCAGGACCAATGTACCAAAGAAGCAGCAGCATCTCAGCATCTAATCAACAAGCTTTGGTCAATCTCTATGTGCCAAATAGGAAAAATAAGGGGAGGAAAAACAAGAAGGGGGAGTCAAGGGTATTTCAGTGAGAAAGAAAAAACATTTCTGAAAAGCAACTACCCACAGCATCAGCCAGCCAACATTACTTGAGGATGCTCGTTTCTATTTCATGATTAACGAAGATAAACCCATGCTGAGGCTTTTAAAACTTTTTAACAGAGCCTGGTTATTCCTTTGGGAAATAGACTTCCATGAGCTTTGATTCCTGAACGAGACAACTCAGCACTTTCACAGTTTCAGATGGAAGTTCTATGGTGTTTTATGCTTATTCGTATCATACAAAAGACATCCCCTGATTTAAGTCAGATTTTGTCACTGCATAAAATATGTAGAATTGCTGTGACAGGATGGCATAGGCTCATGTACACTAGTCTTAGTTTGATCCTGATGATCCACAAGCAGTTTGCTATGATTTGACGGACCATACTGATGAGACAGAACAAAGGCAGCAAAGGAGTTATTTATCTACAAATACATACTTATCTATCTGCCACCAAGAGCCATGTGACTCTGCCTAATATAGGGTCTGAACTTGAAAGATGGGGAAAATACGGTTCTGCTCCCCACTGGGGTATGCTTTCCCTGCTGAAGTGTGACTAAATGTACTCCAGTGGCAGACTAGATTTAATAAAGTTCATCTCCTTCCTAAGAATGTTATAAAGGTGCATTAACATCCTCAGGCAAAAAGTCTCCACACAAATGAAAAGGAATATTGTTTCTATTTTAGAGATGCGATAAAACCCCATAGCCAACCACCTACATAATAAGTATTTCCATTCACCCTGGTTGATGAAAAACCAACATTCAGATCACCTCTAAGTTTAGAATAAAGTAGCATGAGAAGTTAAACACTCAAGCAAATTCAGAATTGCAGTTACCTTAGTTAAAGTACAATCCTGATTTATCACCCAATTCCTACTAGAAATCTTTCTATCACTTTTCCAGACTGAGTACACATGACCACACAGAAGGTTCAAGGTGTATAGCAAATAATATGAGTTATACGGATTTTGGAAAAAAAAATCTTCTAATATAGCAATCCCTCAACACCTCACTGAGAGAAAATCCATAGCCATAAGTATGGAAAAAACACCACAAGAAAAAGAAATTTAAAAAAACCCACTTCAGCACCCATGATGCATGAGGAGTCAAATGAACAGACTCAAACTGCATTCCCTTTAAATCCATCTTCCTGGTTTGGATCTCTTTGCTTAACTACCAGAAAACCAGCCCCCTAAGTTCATTCACAGAAACCTTAGACAAAGCTCCAGTTTTATTGTTAATGTGGAACATGAAGCTCCAAATCATTGCTGACGTCTAAATATTACGAACATGAGGAAATTTAAAATAGACTGAGCACTGACACCTACAACATACGATACTTGAGCACATTACCAGCACTTGCTATACAAGTTTCCAACTTACGGTTTGACTAACAGGCTTAAATCCATGCCTATTTCACATCTCTTTTTCAAAACAAAAGTGCAAAATAGTACCAAATGTAGTGTAAAAATATTGTAATTCCCAGTTACGTTATTAAAACATTGGCAGAGTTACAGTAAAATTTACTTTAGAGGAGGCTCTGCAATGTTACGTATTACCAAATGATGGAAGGCTAAATGATCTAGAATGGGAAAGTTCACTGAGATTATATCTTCATACCTTTTCTGATTGATTATCTGCTCAATAAATAAATAAATTCACATTTTGAATAAGTATAGAAATTTTAGAATCCTTCATTATTTCTTCATCTCCACCAAGAAAAGCTTTTCCATAAAAGAAGGACATAGTGCTGGGCAGAGATTCACCAAAATCTTTCCAAATGCTTTAATGTAATAGTGGCAGGACAAACTAGCCATAAAACCACTTAAGCTGCCAGTACCCAAAACAGCACATAAAATCCAGGAATCCTACAGGAATTATGCCAGTACTTATATAAAAGTTTAGTACATATTAAAATTGCCAACATTAGAAAGCTTCATCACCATCACAAAGTAGGAAATATCATATGCAGGGCTAGTCTCAGGGAACACTTTACAGGCAAGAATAATCCACTTGAGTGACACCTTAATAAATGACTTAGATTCCTGGGGTACAGATACATTTCTAAGATTCTTCACAATGGCTGAATAATGCTGCAAAACCATAAAAATGACCTGCCTGAATTCCTGCAAGTCTCTTACTGCTATGATCTTTGCTGGCTCGCTGTACACTAGATGGTTAGCAAACACATGAGCATATACAGGGGCACTGCATTGCTGGCATGCTGGGAGATGCTGCTCTTTGCAGAAAAGGAAGGTGGTGAAAGGGGTGAAATCAATAAAAAAATGCCAAAGCTGATTTCAAACTACATCTGCATCTGGTCTCCTGCCTCCCCCATCCAAACCTGGTGCCTGGGCTTCCTGACTTGACCCTGGAACTGTTTCATGGCTATGGATTCACTGGGCTGTGTGTGACACTGAGAAGTGTCTCTGGACCCAATCCTGGCTTGGTGCCCTGCATCCTGGCTCAGCACTCCTGCATGCCTTGCTGTCACCGTGGGTCTTTGCCCCTGGTAGAGCTGCTAGCCATGGCTGCACCCTTTGGCCCTTGGAGAGTATCTGCTCCTGTTCCTCATTAAAAGGCACTTGAAATTCTCACAAGCCTTCTTGAAATACTGCTACAAAGCAAACCCAGGGAAAGCATATCAGGATCATTATGTGCCACAGCAGTTAGAGCCTTGGTACATGACTCAGGCCTGACAGATGTAGTCTGCTCCTTCAAAGTGATCTCACTGGAGTGAGACTCCAAACCTCAGGAGGTAACATGAAACACTACCTGTACCTGTTCTTGGAACAAACAGTTATTAACAAGAATTTTTATTCTTATTAAGACCAGTATGACTGGTAATATGAGAATGAAAAGGTATGCATTCCTGGTGCTCCTCCAATTTGTGCAAGAAATAAGGAACACTGGTTCCCAGGACAGAGACATTTATAGTGACAAAACTCTGAAATCGTACAAATTCAAAAGGCTTTTATCCTAACAGACTATCATTTTGTTATTTTAATTCTTCAGAGACATTTAGAAGTCAATTAAACCTCAGAACTTGGTGAAAACTGACTGCAGATCCTCTAGACTATTTTTGTTTCTAGAGCAAACCTGTGACCTGAAAAGGCACTAGACAGCCCTAGCCCAGACAAACATTAGACCAGATACAGATCATGGAGAATCCAGAAACATCTCTGAGATGAGAGAACATTAAATCCATAAATTTCTTTGAAAATTATATTCTCTATTCAAAGGATAATTCATAAATGCCTTAAAGAATAATGATTCAATGCCACACACGTAGAATTAACAGCACAACTCTATTCATGCTCATCTGCGGCAATTTCGTGGTGAACAGAGATGAAATGTCTTCCTAAAGAGAGGATTTTTCCAAGATTAGATGTAATATATGTCTTCAAGTGGTTTAATATATATGTTAAAACTAATGTAGCAAATCTACACAGAGAAATGTAACTCAAGCTTGGGAGAAAACTGTGATAAAAAAAAAAAAAGAATTAAAGTCAAATTAATCTTTGCCCTGTCCCAGTGTAACACTTAAATTGAAATTATGAAATCTGTAACAGAAAAAAAAATTAAATAAAGAATAAATTACACATAGAGCTGCACACAGGCAGTGAAAGCTAAAGGACAAATGCAGCAACTCAACAATAAAAGTGCTCTGCTTGAGGTCAAAGCTTATTATTTGCACTAGAGTCATTTGGACTCAACAGTGTAGTTGAAGATAAAAATTTTACAGTAAACTTGTGAAGTTTTGAATGAAGTAGACTGACATTTGGGAAAGGATATTTCCATAAACAAATGTTGACATATGACAGATGGATGCAAGGGCTATTCGAGGACTACTGGATGTATTCATGTTATTCATACCACACACTTCTTTACAGGCTTCCTAGCAACAGAATCTCTAACTAAATCCATAAGAAGCATCTAATCTCTGAGGGACTCACTGCTCTCCCCCCTCAAAAAAGCATTTGTGGGAAGAATTCAAGAAAATCATTCAAGAAAAGTATTAAACAAATGCTCCTCCTGACTAACAGAGGAAGTACATGAGTGATCTGACCTGGTTCAGTTGAAAATTCTTTTAATATATTTTCCAGACAGGATTTGTTCCAATTGTGTAGCATTTTCTTTTATTAAAGCTAAGCCCTGGAAATGTTGTCATTAGCTGTGAGAGGACAAAACCACACATGCTGAAGGTGAGATTCCTCAAAAATGTTACAGGGAAAATTCAGGATCTTTGGGTATGAAGGTCAAGGTAACTACCCCTGGCTGGCCACAGGTAGTAATGCTGAAAGTTGTGAGCAACAGGAGGTGCAATACTCATTGTTGGCCTCTACTTCAGCTTTTTAATTTCCTGTGTCTGCTGGACATGCTGTTATATTCTGCTACAATCCCATATTTCTGGGATTTTTTTCTAGATTTCAGAATGAAAGGCATTGCAATTGTACTAGAGATGGTCCTAGTAAGCTTGCACTGTTTTCTTTTCACATTTTTGACAGACTGCAGCAAACACACTGCTTGAAGCCATGAATTCAACTGATAGAAGATCTGAGGGTATCCAGGACAATGAAAATAAGATAGGAAAAAGGAGAGGATTATTACTAAATGCATTTTTTTTTCCAGCAATGAACATACTGCATTGTTGCCTTGGGGGTTATTTTAAAATTTATCTTTATTATTTTCTTTGAAGCCAACGAGGTTTCTGTGGCTCCTCAACATAGGCACCTAAGTTAAAACCATGATCTGTCATTGACTCACAGAGAGATAGGCAATTTCCCAAAGATCAAAGCATGCATTTTTAAACCTCAGACAGTGAATTAATCAGCAATTATTCTTCATTCACAGACATGTCATGAGCACCCCATAATGGCTTAACCATGCATCAGATATGGAAAACTGTGTGAGTGCCCAATATTACTACTACCACCATGTATAGTTCCTTCAAAACCTTGAAGACACAAAGATGTTCCTCATAATCTTCCCACATTTCATTCACTAGACCTTGTAAGAAACATCTTTGCACAGTCTTCTAGCAGTATTGCTCAAACACTGTCCAGTTCCTAACTGGCAACTCTTGTCACAGAATCACAGAATCGTAGGGGTTGGAAGGGACTTCAGAGATCATCGGGTCCAACCCCCCTGCCTAAGCAGCTCCCTAGCTCATATTGCACAGACAGGCGTCCAGAAGGGTCTTGAATATCTCCAGAGAAGGAGACTCCACCACCCCCCTGGGCAGCCTGTCCCAGGGCTCTGTCACCCTCACTAGGAAAAAGATCTTCCACATGTTGGTGAGGAATTTCCTGTGCTCCAACTTGCAGGCATTGCCCCTACTCCTGTCTCCACAGATAGAACTGTCCTTCAGTTTTAAAAAACACATTATTTTATAAGGCTCAAAAGCCTTACTTTTGACTGTCGAGTCTGCACCGAAGATTTGGTATTTGCCAAGCAACAATTTGCCTGGAGACCAAAACCTTCAAATAGCCAATTCATGTTCTACTTGTTCTTATTTCCAATCTGTACATCCCTTCTACTGAGTTGGGACAATGCTTCCCAGTCCCAGTTCCAAAGGCTTTTTCATGTTCCTGTTAGGATAATACGTATAGTAGGAATCCACAGGCTGTTAGTTTATCTCAAAATATACAGGGATGTGAAAGTCTATTTTTTTCTCCTTCTAATCAAAACTAGCACATAGGAAAGTTTATTTTAAAATCTATATTGCACTCATTCAATCTAGGAAAACCAGATTTCTGCTGGGTAGACTAGTCTTTTCAAGCATCATCAGCAAAAAGCCGAAATGCACATCACTGGAGGCGGTGCGGGCACAGATGGATGCAGCAGAGCAGCACAGCTTTACCTTGAAGCATTCATTTACCTAAGTTTGTGCTATTACTTCAAACACTCAATTTACTTACATCAGAGCCAGCTCAGTTTTTATGCTCTAGTTTTGATAATTCCCATACTGTTTTGGATATATTATTGGGAATGTTTTCAGGTTAGGTTTTTTTTTTCCATGGGTTTGGCTGTCTTCCTTTATTTCCCTAGAGTTTTTTGCAATGTATTCATGCTGATATGGATCAAAATTTTTAAGTGGAGAATCTATTATTCTGTAGTTCAGTGAGATACTTCCTAACCCATCATAAGGAAACTGTAAGTTTTCACATTTAAAAGATGCAAAAATCCTCATAAACGTCTGGAATAATTTATTGAATTTATACCACCTTATGCTTTTTAATCACAAGGCAAATGATGGCTGCATTCATCTCCTAAATGCTGACCGAGCTCAGGACACAGAGGTATTTCACTTCTAATTCCATCACATATATGAAGTTAAGAACATCTATCTGTAGTTACTCACCTAGTAGACACCCTTAGCTAGGTCAAATAAGTCTCTCTGCAATAATGTTTAACTTTTCCTTGTTTATTGTTGTATGAAAACAGCTTTTAGTGAAGATCATAGAATTATACGGGTTGAAGGGACCTCCAGAGATCATCGGGTCCAACCCCCCTGCCAAAGCAGGTCCCTAGGACAGGTCGCACAGGTCAGCGTCCAGATGGGTCTTGAATATCTCCAGAGATGGAGACTCCACACCACCCTGGGCAGCCTGTCCCAGGGCTCTGTCACCCTCACTGGGAAAAAGTTCTTCAGCATCAGGAAAGAAAAGCAGTAAGGAATGGTGCATTTGTGACTGCTGCATACCTTCAGGGATCAGGTTAATAAGAACAACGAATTAAATGGCACAAAGAAATGAAAATCCATCTGCTGTTGGGAAAACCAAGCCTCATAGCCCCGAATCCCCCAAAAGAAACTGCACAAATTTGTTTTCAGAATTAAAATCAAAGGTTGTGGGGAAAAACCACATATGAAATCAAAATATGCATTTATCACTGACTCTACCATGCTGTTTACCTTGTAAACTTTCTGTGGAAGAGAGCTGTGACTTCTTTTCACAGAATCACAAGGTCGGAAAAGACATTTAAAGTCACAGAGTCCAATCGTTCCTATCCTATGCTAAACCTTTTGCAGGGTAGTAGGGCATATTGTAGGTTTAAACTCCAAACAAGTCCTCAATCAGAACTTCAAAGCCACTAAATCAAATTATACATTGCTTTAGATTTGATTGCTTAAAGGACAACATATGAAATAAAATTGATTTGAAGTACTAATACTTTCAGCTGCAATTATCTGGATGGTTAAATTCAGCTTACTGGCAAACACGTTTGAAAAACTATTCAAACGTACTCACCTATGTTCATCACAATATTCCAAACCAAAATGTCAATCCCTACTTTAATTTTCCTGATGAAGAAATCAAGGCACAGTTCAATGGCGTGTTCAAGGCCAGAAAAGATACCAGTAACAAGCTCCTATTCCCATCTCCTACCTTCTTAGCTCATCTCCATAGTATCGGCCTCAGTAAATTGCTTCCATCTCATAACTATTTTCTCACTTTCTCATTTGAAATATCAGAAAAATGTAAACTTTTTCTTTTTTTCTTTT
>VZTU01032738.1:67240-124009 GCA_013400835.1 Zapornia atra | reverse complement strand
TTAGGGGGGGGGTTGGGGGTGGGGGTGGTGGTTGGTTTGTGTTCTCCAGAGTAGGACTTTTATTCTTCCTCCCTCTGAGAGAAAAATCCTAATTTCCCAACATCATACATAAAAACACATCTTCTTACTGCATTCTTTTAAAATTATTTTTAAAAAGACAAGGATATCCTAGAAAGAGTCCAGGAAAGGGTTATGAAGATGACTAAAGGACTGGAGCATCTCCCCTACGAGGAAAGGCTGAAAGAAATGGGGCTGTTCAGCCTGGAGAAAAGAAGACTGAGAGGGGATCTGATCAATGTTTATAAATATCTTAAGTGTGGGACACAAGGGGAAACGGCCAGCCTCTTCTCAATCGTCTGTGGGGACAGGACAAGGGGCAATGGCTTCAAGTTGGAGCACAGGAAGTTCCACACCAATATGTGGAAGAACTTTTTCCCAGTGAGGGTGACAGAGCCCTGGGACAGGCTGCCCAGGGGGCTGTGGAGTCTCCTTCTCTGGAGATACTCAAGACTCGTCTGGATGCCTCCCTGTGTGGCCTGTCCTAGGGAGCCTGCTTTGGCAGGGGGGTTGGACCCCATGATCTCTGGAGATCCCTTCCAACCCCCACAAGTCTGTGACTCTCTGATTCCTTTGCTAGCTTCCTTTAAATTGAACTTACAGTTTACAGCTTGGCTGTGAAAAATGTAACTGGAATGTTTCTTCCTAAGGCGACAATTAGAAAAGAAAAAAAATTACAGAGGACCCACACAGACTTGTAATTGACTATCAATATTAACCCAGAACATTCATTTGAAGAAAAGGTCCTTGCAATGAGACATTAAAACAAGTGTACTTTCTATGTCTTGGGTATCTTTTATCAGAGGTTTTCAGTGCATCTGCAGTCATTTATTAATTAAACTGTTGCAACCCCCAGTGTCATAAAGTAATTACTGCTTATCTCCCCTTAGAAAATCCCAAACAGGGACAGATAATTTTTAGGAAGATTTTAAATCTCTCCCAATTGACATTACTTTTATATACAAATCAGATTTCCTAGGTGGGTATTGGAGTTTTATGTGAAGCACGTGCAGATGTGAAGCATATGTTAGTGACCAAAAATGATGTGTGGACATGAGCCACCAATGTGCATCTACAGCCCAGAAGGCCAACTGCATCCTGGGCTGCATCAAAAGAAGTGTGGCCAGCAGATCAAGAGAGGTGATTCTGCCTCTCTGCTCTGCTCTGGTGAGACCTCACCTGGAGTACCGTGTAAAGCTTTGGAGCCCTCAATACAAGAAACACATGGACCTGCTGGAGTGCGTCCAGAGGAGGGTCACAAAAATGATCCAAGGGCTGGAGCACCACTCCTATGAAGATTGGCTGAGAGCTGGGCTTGTCCAGCCTGGAGAAGAGAAGGCTCTGGTGAGACTTCCAATGCTGCCTATAAGAAAGCTGGGGAAGAACTGGTTCACAAGGACATGGAGCATTAGGATGAGGGATAATAGTTTTGAACTTGAAAAGGGGTGATTTAAGTTGGATATTAGGAAAAAATTCTTCACTATAAGGGTGGTAGATCGCTGGAACAGGTTGCCCAGACAGGCAGTGGAGGCCCCATCCCTGGAGATATTCAAGGTCAGACTTGATGGGGCTCTGAGCAACCTGATCTAGTGAAGATGTCCCTTCTTACTGCAGGGGGGTTGGACTAGATGGCCTCTAAAGGTCTTTTCCAACCTAACGCATTCTATGAATCTATGATTCTATGTGAAGACCTGAGGCTGCTCAGGGACAAAGGCACTGTGGAAAAATGAGCCAAAGGAGTCCTGAGAAAAATGCTAATCCTGATGGTGTCATAAAAGGCACAACAGTCCTGTATTCTAGATTTGCTTTACAAGGAAATTTGCAATAATGATAACAAATTTGAAATTTCAGCCATTTACCCAACAGGTTACATTTTTTTATGTACCTTCTTTGGCTAGCATGAATAATACTTTCCTTAAGCAGTCCTTCAAGATTATCATCCATTTCAGCCTTCAATGCAAACTTGTCTTCTAGTAGCTTTAGTATTGTGTCTATGTCTCTGGTAGGATCAGCATGGACTTCTGACATCAACAACACAAAGTATTGCCTCCTTCAACAAACCAAGGCCTTGAATTCTCTTCCCACCTGTTACTATTCAACTTCACAAAGTACTTAAATGCAGTTTGTATACTGGACTCTACATAAAATAAAGCACTGTTATTAGAAGTAAAGATGCAGAATTTCTTATTCATTTTATTTTAAATGCCCAGGAATTCTGAAGCCCTCATAAAAGTCCTATGGCTTAAATAAGAACATGTAAAGAGAGACAGAGGAGACTGGCTTCTTCTGCAAAGTAGGTGTTTAAACTTATCCCAAACACTCACAAATACTTCTTTGGGACTGATTAGCACTATAAACCATTATAGAGAGGTTCCAGGACACAATGGGTTGTATATAATGTAAGAGTCTTTTCAATTCAGGAAGCTGAGATTCATATCTACATAAGACAGAAGCAAAATTAATTTGATAGCCTCGGCATAGACCTAATTAATATTCCAAACCTCTGTTAGAACCAGGACTTGAGTAATTTCTTAAATGAGAACCAACACAAAATAACACTGTAAAGCCTGAGGTGACAAAGCTCAAAAGGAAAAATAATTTCAGTGCATGATTATGTTTTCTATAGTAGAAAGATCAGGGGTGCATATTAATGAGACTAAAGGTTTTGTAGAAAGAAGTAATAGAAGAGATGACCTCTTCTTACAAACTTTACCTCATTTATATCCTTAGACTATTGGACTATCATGGCTACAACAAGCATACTATAAACAGTACTTTTTCATCTGAGTAAAAGCAAACAAATCAAGGAGATTTTTTTTTTTTGATCAAACCTGGCTACAGAATTTAGGAGTCGGCAACTAATCATAGTTGTTGTCTTTGAAAACTTGTAAAATGTTACTGGAGTCCTCTTTTGCAAACAGTCTTGCATGGTTGGCAACTCTTCATGAAGCTGCCCTCAAACAGAAACTCATCAAAAGTTGAAAAGAGTCAGGCAACCCATTATATACTGTAGTTTTACTGTTGGCTGCAACTTTTCACCTACTACTTCCAGAAAATAATGAAGCTAGAGAAATCCAAGTTTTGTTTCATCTTAGTGTTTTGAAAGATACTGTGAATGAAGACATTCTACCAGTGTTAAATACAGAATGACTGGAAATGAATTACCATAAGCATCATCCAACAGCCAGCTCCAAACCAGACTTAAATGTATTGGTACAACTCTAATATCTCAACCTCTGTTGCTATGAAGAAAACAATAGTAAGGTGGCCAATGAAACCCTCACTGCTGCCAGGGGTACTGGTGGATATCCATGTCCCTCTGGTGTTATTTCTTTGTCTCCTTCCCAAGAATGCTTTTCCTCTCAAGATCTGGTTGCCTTCCGTCTTCAAGGCCCATGCACTGAAGCTGAACCTAAGGAAATTTTAGTAGCTCATCCCTCCTATGTGCTGCTGTTCACTGTGATTATTCTAGAAAGATGGGTCTTTCTGCTACAATCATGGCTGAGAGCTCAAAATTAAGTACCTATGTTTTTTTTCTACCAGCACCCGGAGCATTTGCACGTCACAGTCCACATTATCTGCAAAGCAAGACAAATTTAGCATACAGCTAAATCACCAAAGACAGAGCTAAAGCATGAAACAATCTGATTCACCAGCATTTGGTTGAGTTATTTACAGATAAATGGCATTACATTGTCACGGAGGGCACCAGATTGGTCAACTGAGTGAAATCTTAGGGAAAGCATTTCCTTCTGTTTCAATTTTTTATCTACAAAATGGTGTTAATGCCTCTTCTTTATGGAGCACTTTGAGTGGTACAGATAAAGAAAAAAAAAAGCAAGCAAAACATGTTACTACTCTCAGCATGAGTTACACAATTTTAATCAAAGGAAAATATTAAATTGGGGAGATCATTTCCCTTGGTTTAGGCTAAGGGAAATCGTGGTCAGAGTATGAAACAAACTTAATGAAAATGAAGTTTCTTAGGTAAAACAAATCTAAACAAATCCTATGCTAATTATTATTGTTCCCATCGCTTTAAAAAAGGACATTTGAAAAACATCACTCGTTAACTTTGATGCCAAGCAATCAGCTATGCAATAAGCAGATCAAAAGCAGTAACTTAGGAGAGCTGAGTGAATCAGTGAAGTGATCTCGACTTACGCTTAAACCTTGAGTAGCCACTTGGCACATGCATAGGACAAGGCCTCTATTCTCTCTTTTCATACAGAACAGAATTGCTTCCCATCAGCAGAAATTGAGATTTCTCCATCTTTTAAAGACACTTCATTTCTGTGCCTCTCTATTCTGTAGAAGGATACTATAAACTCCAACAGCAAGACAACAAACAGTCTTTGCTGTTGCAACATAAACAGCAGGGAGCTTCCTAGTTTTTCACGTTCAACAGCAACAAATTTATTTCACTCCAGCAGACCAAAGACACACTCCTGCTAAAGTGACACTCACTCAGTGAAATACCAAAACCATTTTCAATGCCTATTTTAAGTTCCATTGCATTGAACTGCATTATTTGGGGAAACAAGCCTACAAAAACCATGATAATAATCTATTCTCTAGGGCATCACCAAGTGCCTTTTCATGGACCTCTCTACTGAATAGTGTAGGAACACATGTGAAGGCAGCATGAGAATTCATTGTGTTAGAGAGGCTTGCTGCGATACAGGTATCTGAGCTACTTGAAAGTCCCAGCAAGTCTTTGTCTGAGAAAACAAGTAAATAGTTCCTTTTATTTGGCCTTTATTGGAATAATTGATGTTGCTATAGAGAACAGAGTCATAAATTCAATCATCATTCTCTCAAAAAACCTGAAAATAATCTCTCTAAAGAACAGTCTGAAAGCAAGTTAAAATAACTTAGCAGATAGATTTAAAGCAATCATAACTGTGGAGCGCACTTACCTTGTAAATTAGAACTTACATATCTAAATCTATACGTTTAAATAGGAACATGATGTTGTCTTTGCTCAAAGGCAGTTCCAAGTATCAAGTGAAAGTCAATTGTCACATGTCAAACAATGACTTTTGCATTTTGTACTTCCATAGGAGAAAACCAGCCCAAAGGACTGAGATTCCAATTAGACCTCAAACTTCTTTTTCTGAGAATTTGGTGGCTAAAATCTCTTTTAACTATGGGCACAGTAACAGAAGGGTTGGGGGGTAGGTTATTCTACCCAAAATAACCTTCAGCAGATTTTCACAAAACTATCTTGTTATCTATCCTTTTGAGCACATATGCTAGCAACTCCATGGAGACGAGTTGGATAAGCACCCTGCTCTACACTTCCTGCCCTTGGTTGCTTGAGTTCTGTCTTGGGAACTGCTTGCTGCTCTCTCAGAGATGGACTCACAACTTAGATGAAGACAGGTGGCTTCACCAAGGTGATCTACAGTTCTAGCACAACCCACAGATATCTGCTGAGCAACTACAACTCTCTCAGAATAAGGTGGTTCTGTCCCTCTGCTCTGGTGAGACACCACCTGGAGTACTGTGTTCAGCTCTGGGACCCCCAGCACAAAAAAAAGACATGGAGCCGTTGGGGTGGGTCCAGAGTAGGGCCATGAAGATGACCAGAGGGCTGAAGCACCTCTCCTGTGAAGACAGGCTGAGAGAGTGGTGCTTATTCAGACTGGAGAGGAGAAGACTCTGGGGAGACTTTATTGCAGCCTTCCAGTACCTAAAGGGGCCTACGGGAAATCTGGAGAGAGACCGCAAATCTCTGAGAGAAATATCTGAGAGTGTAGTGATTGGACAAGGGGTCACGGTTTTGAACTAAAATAGTGTGTAGATTTAGATGTTAGGAAGAAATTATTGACTATGAGGGTGGTAAGACACTGGAAAAGGTTGCTCAGAGGAGCTGTGAATGCCTCCTCTGTGTCAGTGTTTAAGGGCCAGGTTCGACGGGGCACTGAGCAACCCAGTCTAGTCAAAGATGTCCTGCCCACAGCAGGGGGGTTGGAACTAGGTATTTGTGAGATCCCTTCCAACCCAAACCATTACACGGTTCTATGATTCTGCAAACATAAGGATAGGATCCTTTGGCAGAAGCCATCCATATAGATCAGAAATGTAATTTCATGGTACTTTATGTCTGTGGAAATCACTATGCTGAATTGCACACAAGACTCATGTAGTCTAACACTACTTCTGCACCAGATACTTCAGTAACAAGGCAGAGAGGTTCATCTTCTGGGGGAAGGAGACAAAAAATGAGCAGCATGCCCTTTTAATTCTTTTGCTTTGGTCCTGAGAAACCTGAATTTAACAAAGCTTGAATTTTGTAACCAACTGTAAATAGTACTAAGCCTTTTGAAAGCTTCTTCACAAAACATGTATGAAACATAAGGCAAATAGAAATTTTCCATATCACAGAATCACAGAACATTAGGAGTTGAAAGGGACCTCAAAAGATCATCAAGTTCAACCCCCCCCCCTTCCACAGTAGGATCACCTAGACTAAATCACACAGGAACACATCCAGGCAGGTTTTGAATGCTTCCAGAGGAGACTCCACAACCTCTCTGCACAGTCTGTTCCAGTGCTCCATCACCCTCAATATCTTTGCCCATTTTCCAAAAGTCTCTCAGTTTTCTGAAACGCTATTCAGGTTTCCATCATGTGTTTTAATGAATGTTCATCTGCACCAAACCAGTCCCTCCCAACCAGCAGAAAGAAGCTGGCAATCACCCCCTCATAGTGACAGTGGTAGAAAGCAAGATTTTTAAGGGTCTGCAGACATTACTTTTCCAAGATCAGACAAAAAAGAGTACCTTCTCCTTGGATGAGCCAAAGGGAATTGCACAACAGCACTTTATGAGGAATCCCATAATTTACTACAAAACACTTTTTACCATAAGAATTCCTATATGAAATAGTCATTCCTCAGGGAAGATCTCCATTTACTCTTGCCTGAGGTAGACTCTGAGTCACATCTTCAGAGCTGGGGTTCTGGGTCCTTAGTGACGCACAAGCTTATCCTACCATAATGTCACATACTGATTAAGAGCAGATGCCCTTAACTTCACCAGGCAAATTGCTTAGGCCTATGACTTCTGCCCTGTAGAACCAAAATACATAAACATATATTGGAGGGACTTTTTAAATTGGCAACATTCTCTGAAGTGAAGCGCAATCTGTTACTAAAGTATTCTTGGTAAAACCTCTCCAATCTCTTTACCCTTATAGGGTATAAAATCAAGTTTGTAGCTTTAGTCTGGCTTGCTTCCAAAACTGGAACATCTGCAAACTTTAAACCCCTTTTTACTATAAATTCAAAACAGGCTTTACCAGAAAAGAGTTTGCACTTATTCTGGAAGCCACACAGTTCTAAAAAATTTAAACCTAAAGTTTTAATAATACCCTTCCCTGAGACTAGTGTGTTTTGTAAAAACGTGAACAAAAATAAGAGTAATGTCAAAGAAAATACAATTCTGCTTCACATATGGGATCTTGATTTGTAAACAAGGACCTGTGACTTCTAATAGATTATTCAAAAACCAGGAAAAAACAAAACAATATTTCCTGAGGAACGCCTCCCCCTCCCCAAAGCTAAGACATTTATAACTCTTGCACACTAATGAAACAAACAACACAAATCTCATCTATTTTCAAGATATTAGAAAGGAAACAAACAACAAAAAAATCCCAACTGCATTTAACTTCCTCTATGTAACAACCATGTTTTACACCTTCTCAAAGGGAACACTGCATATTCATGGGTCTCAAAGCATCTTCAAATATGGTAAGCTGGTTACCTTATCACCTCAATTAATAGTTCATTTTTGGGTCCCTGCTGCAGAACTTCAATAGGCCAGCAGCCCATAATACTGGAAACAACCTCTTTTCACTTCTTTCTGCCACTGTACTTGATGATGAAATAGACATTTTGCCCCAAAACAGTAAGAGCTGTCATAATAGGAGCAACACTGTCCTCAATTTTATTACTTGACGTGCACCCTGGCACTATGTTGAAGGCCATTTAATATGTGGTAATTATGAGCATCCCTACATAAAATCCCCCAGCAATTTAAGTAATTAAAACACATGGGTAATACAGCAGTGCAGGATCACCTTTCCTAGACTACAAATATAAACCAAGCCACAGACCAACAAGTGACTCTTCCAACTTAAAAGAAATAAATATCAGACATCAAAATCAACCTAAAAATGTATTTAAGAAACATTAGATGTGTTGCTTCCCTGTAAAGTCCAAAGTAAAATAATAATACAAGTACCTTTTTAATTTATTTCAAATCTTGGAAAACAAGGTATTCTGAATCTTAGTCTACCACCCTACCCACTGGACTGTCCCCCAATACTAAGGATTATAAAGTCATCAAACTACTGGTGGGTAAAACTAGACCATATGCTGAACATCATCAATTAATTTTAATCTGAGAAGATTGCTGAATCAATTTTTGTGAGGTAAGGAGCTTTACACCATGTTCTGATACTTCTGCCCTTTAAAGGCAAGACTGAAGAGTGAGGGAAGATGAAGTGTCTAAGAAAAAATAGGCATCTACTCTTTTTCACACATCTATTAATGGTCAAATCCTTGGGACTCTGTGCATGAAGTCTATGTAAAGAATGTTCAAGGACTAAGAGGGTTATCTGGCACATAAACACACTTCTGATATTAGCAACTACAAGCTTATTTTAAAATTTTACTAGAAAAAGCCCTCAACACAGCCTTAAATATAATGTGGTGGAAGGTATTCATAAATTCTGAGTGATTATTTCTATGGTGGAAACTCTGGGGAAAAGAAAACATGGCAACTGAAAACACCTAACCTGCCTTTGCTGTTGTCCTGTGGAGCAAAGACAGACATTATACTCAAATTCAAGTTCCAGTTATTTTCTGTAAGTTGTAATTACTACCAGTGCTTTAATTACTGCATTTTGCCAGATGACCCATACAATAACCATTGAAAAAAGTCATTAAAGCTAATGAAAAATTCAATTCCAAAGACTTCACTGGATTGGCTTCTAAATTCAGCTTTTAGAGTCTTGGAATAAAACACCTTGACAGTTTACATCGTTAAATAATTGAATGTCATATAAATGTCCTCTTTTAGTCATCATTCATTTAATTATCTCCACTGTTGAAATAATGCAATAAACTCATGCTGATCAGTATGACTTAGCACTTGGAAGCACAAATCTGAGAATTAAATAAAAAGCTATAGAATTTTTCCTAAAAAAAAAAACCCCAAAAAACCAAAACCAATTGCAACTTCACCATATCTTCTAATACACATGATTCTTAGCTTCTGTGTTTGACTGACCATTCTACCTGGACTACAAGGCNNTAAAATATAATATAAAAAAAAAAAAAAAAAAAGGATTAACAAGAGTGTACTAATGGCTAAAATTAATTACTGATTGAAGAAGAGAAGAAGCTGTTAAAAAACCCTTCAAAACAACAACAATAAAAAAAAACCCAAATAGATAAAACTATAAACCTTTGCTTTCTTTTCTCTGGATCTCTACAAAGTGATTACTTCCTCTTTTCCGGTAACTCTGGAAACTGGTCACTACTCGCCAACCTTTTGTCTCTTGAGTGTAGTTGGGATTTCTTGTTTAACACTCCATGGTAGCAAGCTGATCACGGTTAGCCCAGGTGTGGGATTTGAAGGAAGAAAAACTGTCATAATTTTAAGTGTATTTTTTAATAGAAGTCAATATTGGAGTTTGTAACACAGTGGTACCCAAGATATTCTTAGAATGGGCAATACGATCAGTATTATATCCATATATCAAACCATTTTAAAATACATACACAGACACTTGTAAATATGGATATATTTACATGTCTGTGTCACTGCTACAGGTTTCTGTTTGTGAAAGAGATCCCACATGTGAAACAGAAGAACTGTTTCTCAAGGCTGTAAAGTCACATTTATTCACATTAAAAACTACCACATACACCAATGTCTACCACAAAGCATCCTCAAGATTTTTATATCCAAAAGGGACCTTTCTGCTTTTGATCGGTTGTCCACTTGTAACAAAAGAAAACCTTCACTTAAATTCCCATCATTTCTTTTTTAATATTTGACATTAAAATTTTATTCATTCTAATCTCTGGTTTGTTTTCAGCACCTAAAAGAACTTAAACAACGAAGTTGTGTAGTAACAACAAAGTTCTAGGGAAAGCGGGTTCACTAGTAGTATGGAATTGATAATCAACTGAGAGCCTGAATTCTTATGATGTTCTTCCAGTATTGTAGTAACTTCAATGCAGTGTGAATGAAAAAAAAAAATATAAAGGAATCCTACGTCCTTCTCTTTGATCACTGTAAAGTTACATAGAAGGAGATTTCAATTTAGGAAGAAAATAAAATAGAATGAATAAATCAAATCTGTATTTACAAAAGGTCTTGACATATAATAGGCACAATTCTTACCATCAGTAAGCACTGACATTTTTAACCTCTTCTGGAAAACTCAGCCTATGGCATTAATCTTATATTGAAAAATATGCAAACTATAGCATGCTTATTTTCAATCTAAGTTGTGCCATGGGATGAATCATGTGCCTGAAAGTAGAGCAGAAAAGCTTGTCACTTTAAAAAATGATTACCCATGTATGTTGGCTACAATCATTTCATAGCAAGAATATTACTTGGTTATGAAAAGAACAGGACCACACACTTCATCCCTCTAGCTGAACTTCATCTTCTTCTCAAGCTGTAGGCAATGACTGTTCCTGTCAGTCTGCCTATTAGACATAAAGGAAGTAGGGCATTAGGAGTATTCATAAAACATTTCAGTTCAGAGAGCAATCACACCTTTGAGGAGACCTGACACTAGATCAACCAAATATTCTGATCCACAGATCACACTGTCACTTCTACAGGCTGTACCATCTCTAACACATCCACCCACATTAGCCATAACTCAGAGAGAAAACGGGTTTTATGAGAACTTACAGTGTGACCTATGCAACACATGCCACCATATTCCTCAAATTTATCTGTGTGCACACAGGAACAACTTGTAGAAAAACATTAGTGCTGAGTGATGGTAAATCCAAGGCCCTTCATTTGAGTGCCCCTGTGATTAGTGAGTTATTTTTCCTGTTCAGAAACCTACCCAATTCAAGTCTGATTGTATCTAGCTTCAGTCTCCAGTTGCTGGATCTTTTTTTGCCATCACCAGTTTTTCTTTCCATCACCAGGTTTTTTTTATTCCTCAAAAAGATATGCATAGATTATAATCAACACCTCATAACCGTGTCTTCTTAAAACTAAATACCCTCACAATCTTTTCAACATATTTTTCTAGTCATATAAGTTTTTCTGAATCTCATTCAATTTTTGAAAACAGCATCTTTTTTTCTTTATAACAGCAGGAAGCAGGATTGGTGTAACCATGATGGTCTAGAGATGCAAGTACATCAAAGTCTGTTCATATGTTGGGAACCTATATAGATGGAACATAACATTTTAAATCCTTCATTATAGAACTATTACGATACAAAAAAGGAAACATAAAAATAACTTACAACTGAAAATTTTCAAAGCGTATATATATGTATATTTATATATATATATATATGGATTACTTTATCCAGTTTTTATCAAGCTTTCCATACTGTTGTTACATAACTGGAAAATGACTGGATTTAATGCACTGTACACAACACGTACTGCCTTTGAACAATGAAATTTTGCTGGTTAATGTTTTCCCAAAGGCTTCTTTGTAATGCACATGGGCCAGCTCAGAGAAGAGTAGATATGAAAGACCACAGCAATTTTAGTATTGGTGCCATCTAAACAATTAGACAGAACTAAAATAAAATTTATCTAATTGTAAAATGTAATTATCTTTGAGGGGAGTAATCCAGCATTAAATCTTCTAAGTGCTCATATAAACATAAAGGGGTTTCTCAGACATTCTCCAAGAAGGCAACTAAAAGACAAAATTACAGTATTGAAATGAAAGAGGCGAGCGTCACAAATCAGGCAAACAAAAATGTAAAAATTTCTTCAGGGAAACATTAACAATCTTCAACTCATAAACTGTATTAGTTCTGTTCTTATTTTTGTGATTAATACTGTCTTGGATGTTAATAGTGCTCAACTTTGCTTCTACATGAAATATATCATGTTTAATTGATGCATTTTATCTTCCCCGATGTTACTGAAAATGGAGTCAGTAACTTACTGGTTCAAGAAATATGAACTCCTGAAATTCATACACAGCACAATGGCGGAAGCAGACACAGAGCATATCATGAAGGATGGGCCAGGCAACCTCAGCCAGGCAATCTGAAAACATGGACAGCAGGATAAACCTCTAGTCCAAATCAACAAGTCTTCCTCAGCATGTAAACAAGAAAGAAAAATGTCCACAGTCTACTGCAACTAATCTACAAATTATTCTTGTTCTGGGCTGGCAAGGGATAGCTGATGAAAACATCCACATCAAACACATCTGGTGCATGTGCACCACACCCTTTGGGTGTAGACAGCCTACAAAACCTGCATCTTTCCTGGATGTGAATTTCTTTTAAATCAAAAACGCTTCTAAAACAATGCATTTGTCCTGTCTTAATAGTAGTTTGAAGTGATGAACTGGTTTCACGGCACAGCTACAACAGTAGAGCAGGAATCAATTTGAACCTTCTAAGTTTAGATTTTGTAGGAGTAATGTAAAGCAAGTAACTCTACTTATCAGTGTCGTAAGTAGCTCTGAGTTCACTGATACCAGAAAGACGCTTGAGATAATCAACAAGCCAAGCAAAAATATTTCTGTTTTATAAAGCTAGTAATGCAGTTGCTTCCAGATTTGAAAATGAGCATTTGGGTGCAGTGAAATGAAAGAGGCAATTGGAAACCAATTAGCTGAACTGAAAATGGAAATGGTTTCAGCCCCAGATCTGCAATCTGCACCAAGACTTACATCAGCATTCCTATTTTATGAAATGTGCTTTACGTGATGAAGAACTGCAAACACTCCCTGGTTTGATAGAATTTTAATTTTTGATATTTATCACCAAAGGCAGCAACAAACCCACCCCTGACGTTTTGATTCATTTGCATTCCTAAATTTACAGGTGTTTAGACAGACAGTTTTTTTGTCTCTTTAGAGATATGAAATTCAGACCAGGAGTTTTAGCCCAAGGCTGCTTCTCCATGCTGTTAAGTTCTGTGTAGACTGAAGAGGTTAATTCACTAAGAGAATCTACCACACCTAATGCAGCCACTGTAAAGAAAAGATAGAAAGCTTTCCCTTCCTTCACCTCTCTGAAAAGAGTATTTGACATCATTCAGGAGGGGATGGAACTTACTGTTTCTCACATGTAGGGCCCCACACAGTACATTAAGGAGCAGCTCATGAACTATATGGTCTACTTGAAGTTGAGATATCTTTTAATAAGACTGTGGCAATGTGGCCTGTTTGTTCTCAATAAAGAAACTTTACTGAAGGAGCTTGCTATTGCATGCCAAAAATAAATAGTACAATCAGAGAGAAAACCCATTCTGTAGCTTAATGGTATGATATTCAGTAGCGTCTCCTCAAATTAGAGTAATTAGAAGCTCTTGTATTCGTCCCTTTATATATAAAATACATATGAAGTAACAATTTCCTGCTGTGAAATTCTCCAAGTTCCCACAGGTAAATATGGAGGTAGAAAATCCTGTATTTTGTGTCATCTTTATTTATCAACATAACAGAAATGTCCAATTATGAAATAATATTAAACCACTGGATTTAATTAGGACCTTTCCATAACCAAACACTGGCAGTGGGGCTGCAGGGCAGCTCTGTGAGGGCAGGGCAGCTCTGTGAGGAGAGGCCGAGGCTGCCCCATCCCGGACACAGCCGGTGCCAGCCGGCCCCCAGAGCCCCGCCGCAGGACACAGCTGAGCCCCTCAGTCGAGCTGGGGGCACCGGGAGGGGAGGGGGAAAACAGGTTTAGCAAGAACCAAAGGCGGCACAGGCAGAGCAGGAGAAATCCCGCCAAGGAGGGAGCAGCAGCACAGGGACCCCGAGGCCGCAGCAGCGGGAGGCGGGCAGGAGATGCTGCACGCTTGGAGCAGAGATCCCCTGCAGAGCCCCCGCTGGAGCAGAGACCCGCCCTGCCGCCCGGGGAAGCGGGGCCCGCGCTGGAGCAGGGAGATGGGGGAGGAGGGAGGAGCGTCCCAGAGAGGCTGTCATGGACCCACACCAACCCCCCCATCCCCATCCCTGCGCCCATCCTGGGGAGAGGAGTTTTCAGTGAAGGTGCAAATGGGGAAAAGTTGGGGGGCAAGTGGTTTTTTTCACTGTTGCAGTTGATTCTCGCTATCTGGATCTACTGTAATTGGCCAGAAATCAAATTAGTTTTCCTGAGTTTGAGTCTCTATTGCCTGTAATCATAACTGGTGAGTGATGGATCTCCTTGTCTTTAATTTGACCCATGAGCTTCATCTCTTACGCTGGGGAGGAGCTGGGGGAGGGTGTTGGGGTGGGCATCTGACACCTGGCCAAGGGCAACCCACCACACCCCTCCTCAGGAAATAACTGCTTGCGTACTTCTCCAGGTACTAAGAAGAAGATAATATATTAGATACTAGCTAGGTAATACATAAACTTACTTGTGTGCATATATCCCTTCCACACACATCTAGAGTTTCAGTGTCACACACTGAATGCACGTGGTATTCTTCAAAGACTATCACGTGGCCATGGCCAGACAGCAGTATTCCATATGGTGTTGCTACTGTACCTATAAAAAGGCTTTAATGAATTCTGACTTCATGCCGTCGCATAAGAAGTATAGAAATGTAATGCCTGCCACATTTTGGTGCTCTCAGCCTTTCCCACAGTCTGTCCTCCTGTGTCTTTTCCTCTCTGTTCTGCGCTGTACGGCTGTGCTCACCTCTAGCAGGCATGCGAGAACATCCATCGGCCATCTGTTTGATTTTTAAATCAAGCTTTTTTCCAAGCTGTTGCTCATGCTGCCCATTGGCTCTTGGAAGAGTTATGTTGCTTTACTCCCTCCATCAAGCATTTCCTTGGTTTGAAGCCCACGAAGGTTTCACAAGGGTAATGCTGTTGACATGTTAGAGATCACTGCCTATCGCAGTGAACCGCAGCATCTCCTTGTTTTCTCAAGCCCTCCCCAGCTCATTCAGTTATTTTCTTTCATCTTTTACACAGATGGTTATTTCTGGACACAGTCTTATGTCCCATTGCTTGCAATGTTAGTCAGCAGGATTAGCAGGATTTATAGACTCTATACTAGCAGAAATAATTAAATTATTAAGAGTTTGGGAAAATGAAAAGTAATTCTGCTATTTTTCATGGATCGTATTTTTTAATTTACTTTCCACATTAGCACTTCTTAAGTTTACTCTTTCAAAAATCAGATTGCATATTTTAGGTTTCTCCTTATTTTTCTTCTCAAGTAAAAACAGAAACATGAGTTTGCTAATATTATAAATAAAACTATTTCTCTATGTATTAGAGATACATTGACATATGGAACTATGGTCTAGCTTGAAGATACCAATAGTGTTTTCATTGTCAAAGAGGAACGATTTATATCTATACCTAGTGGCTGGCTTTTCAGAATCCTCACCAGGATTCATAGACACAGACAGAAAAAGCAGTGCTATTTTAGGTTGCTGGAAGGAGGCCGTTATTCACAATGAACACTTTACAGTTGGTATACATTGCAGGCGCTGTTGACCAAATGAACCTTTAAAGGAGAGTAATTTTAAGCCCAGTAAAACTCAGACAAATGCCAAATTCCAAGGAAAAAAAATATCTTAGGAATTAAGGAGAAAAATGCTCTATGAAATCACACAACTCCTTGCTCAACATGTGCGAGAATCCTTCCTACAGTCACAAGGAGAAACACACAGAAAGGTGACCTGAATATTACAGGCATGCAGTCTATTTGGAAGCTGCTAATGAACTTGAATTTCACAAAAGCTTCTCAAAACCAGAAACTACTTTGAAATCCAAGTAATTCCTTACCTCAGGCATGTGTCCTTTCACATCTTCAGTGTAATTGGACTACTTTCCTTGGTTGGCATACTCTATTTTCACTTGATCAGTGCTAACTGCATAGCATAGAGGGGTTAGGGGTGATGCTGTATTTTATGGGATTTTCTTAATAATTTCCTGGATACGTAAGTTCATATGCTATTTTACCAGAACTTTCTATTGGCTACACATGTCATGTAAGATACTCTGCCTGGTGAGAGAAGTGAAAGTATTCCAGGCCAAGCAGTCAGCTGGAAGCAAGAGAAGGAAGGTATGATGCCAAGGTAGTTTTAGCTGAATATTTCATTTTAGGGTAGGAAGTAGGCTGAAGAGTTCAAGACTATGAAACAGAAAAAAGGTTGGTCCATATTTTTCTGGTTTTACCCTCAGTAGCCATAATGGCCCCACAAGTTACGAGACAACCACCACCTCTCTTGAGAGAAGACCTACCGCCACACAGCACGCCTCAACCAAAGAGGTTTCCCAATAGGAAGCATTTTCCTTTGATTTTGCTCTCAATTACATTCCTATGGATCACATAAAAATCCTCAGCACACAATGCAGAGGATAGAAGCTGTAACACTGGGAAGTAGGTTTTACAAAGGAACCAAGGGCAAAATTGTTACATCTTGAATTTATGGAAATTCAGTATCATACATTACAGCTACCTTTTGAGATGCTCTAGAAAGAACCCTACAGAACTGTAAACAGAGGCTTCAACTCAGGAGACCTAATTCGTTTTGGAAATTATCTCTGAGTAGCATCTAATTTCTGGGACATGGTTTAAAATAAACTGTAACAAAGAAAGTTCCTCCAAACCTGCAATAAAACTGATACCTCCAAAGATCAAACCTCAAGAGGACAAAGAAAAGCAAACAAACATGAACAGTTTACCAGCCAGTTTCATTTACTTGCACATTTTCAGCAAACAAATTAGTGTTTTAATATTCCCAGGGTAAACTACAGTAGTTGTGTTCTCAGATTTCAAGACACACTCAAAATCTTTTCCTCCTCTCAGTTTTGTGTATTAAACAACCCATCTGGTTTGGGTCTGATCCAATAAAACGAACCTGCATCCTTCAAATATCCTCTAAATACAATATGCTGGAATTTTAAGATAAGTTTTTATGAAAGCTCACAAAATTATGAATCGGGGGTTTGTTCACATGTCAGTGTTTGCTAGTCTAAATGTGTGTGCCCCTTAAATCCTGCCCTCAGATGCACTGGGGAATCTTACATCTTTCCAGGTTTCCTAGAAGCCAATTCCATTGTGAAATTTTATCTGTAACAATAAACATTCCCCGAATCAGTTTAATATACAAAGCAACTATTTAAGTAGATTTCTGCAAATGATATTGTCGGTCACCGTTACCAGTCTTATCTCATTTGTAGCTGAGATGCACAGTACTTTGGTCTTTCCTTTAGCATTTAAATATTTTTATACTAGTCTTGGTCTGGCATGTCATACATGCCAGTGACTGTTAGGAGGATGTAAAGCAACATTTGGATTGGTAGTTATCACAAACCTTTCTAGGCTTCTTAATAACTATAAGGATTTTATCATTGCATCATACTAAAGCATGCTGTATGGTTGGAGCTTTGGAGCTGTTCCAAGGTTGTTTTCTGTAACTCACAGGGCTAGAAAAAGTAGCTGAGTAGCTTAACATAGGCAGAATTTAGCTGAGCAAATGTCGCTGGTTTTCATCAGTTTAATATTTGCCTATGCTCCCTACAAAGTCAATGGGGAGACAGAGGTCCTGACCCAGACAACTACATAGGTGAAGCAACTCAAACCTTGCAAGGGCCTATTCCCATCATTTCAGCGTAAGTGCAGTCTAATAAAACAGGATTAGATACAGACTTCTACATCAGGTACCATGAAACTTACCCTTATTGTTTCTGTTTGAATACATCTTTCTTTTACAGAATATTACCTGAGTTAATTGTAAAAATATATATAATTTCTCTTGGATGCTTAGACAAATGAGACGTCTCTCAAATGAATGCAAGGCTATTATTTGTTTTCTCTTTAACTACTCAGATCATGAACCCTGCTTTGAATGGAATAAACGTGTTTGTTAGCAGTGATATGCCTTCCAATAACCCTCCTTTGGGCCTCTTTGATGCCAAATGGTGGATTTGTTTTGAGAGTTTGTTTTCTGTTCTTGTTGGGTAGAAAGGGACAGGGAAATAGTAGCTTGCCATAATCATCAAACACTACAATGTGATGTTAACCTGCCATGAAAGCTCTGGACAGGTGAGTAAATAAGAAATTATATGCATGGTTCTTCTTTCATGGTTTTTACATAGCCATGCAGATCAGTGGGAAAGTATTAGGCAGAAACGTGTTACTTCTGCAGAGAAGCTGAGATTTCAGGTTTCTATAACTCAAGTGGAGAGAAGGGACTTCACTGCCGTTTGTGATGCAAAGAGGCCAACTACCAGCCCGTCAGTTCAGCTTAAAATAAATCGAGTAGGGTAACTAGTTCAGATTTATGAATGTTTCCTTAGAGAGTTTGTCCCTGATTCATTGACATTACAACCAACAGGTAACATTACATCTTCTTCTTCTTCTCTGACCTCTTGTACTTCCCAGGATCTATAATTTCATTCATTTCTCCTAGTGAAACTCGAGTCATTTGTGTTTGGCCATGAATCTCCCCTCCAGGGAGTCTGGAGATTAAGTTTATGGTTTTCCCTTTCCAAGAGGTCACATCTGAATCTCTCCTGGAAGACGCTGGAGATTCAACTTCTTAAAAGAGCTCTGACGGCCTCTAACACTAAATTTGTATAAACAAATAAAATACACCAGACAGGTAAGAGCCATGGCACATCTCCTGTACACATGGTCAAACTCTCCTCCTCCCAAAAACAGCATAGCCTCATCCATAGTAGGTATTCCACTCTCAAGACTGACAATGTCCGTGGTATGTTGCTGTCAGCCATGCTTAGAAGAACTGCTGGTGAAACCCTCATAGATATAGAGACTGTCTTTCATATTGTACATCACATTTTCTATTGAAGGAAATGGAAGGATGGAAGGGGTGATTCCTTGACAGGAATCAGCTACTATAGTTCTCTTATTTGCCTCTTTTATCAGCCAAAAAAAGCTAAAATAATCTGTTGTAACACAGGGGTAATGGGCTCGTAATGGACACAGAGACTGATGCCTTTGATTTTCTGGTTTGCTTTCTTGAAACATTTGCTGGTAAAAACATTTTCCTGAGAGAGTTCTGCAAAAGGACTGTCTTCCCCCAAAATAAGTGCAATTGCAGATATAATTCAGAACTGGAAAAACACATTATGCAGCCAAATCATTATCCAGAAATAATTATTTAGCTGTTTCAAATATAGTTAGGAATTTCCCTCTGAATGAGAAAAACTAGCAGCCAGGAGTACTAGAACTGATGGAGGCTTTAAGGACCAGAAGTTGAACTGCAGAAGCAACATAACTTGTTCCACTACGGTCCCTAAAAAAGCTGATTTACCTTTTTAAGGAACCTATGCACCTGAGCACAATGTAAAATGCTAAGAACAGAGTCATTTGTGGTAAATAGCATTACTAATAAACAATGCTATAAATTACATGATATGTATCATTACATATGATATGATATGATATGATAGATGATAGATGATAAACCCCAATTCCAAGAGGGTGGGAAATTGTTTGACAAACCGTATAGCATCCCTATTCAGCTCAAAGCAGTCTAAGGGTCACTTCCACAGGGAAACTGCTTGCATGGCAAAACCAAAACACAGTCTGCAATGAGAATGCTGATTTTGGAACCCTGTGGGTGCAGGAGAAGGAGAATCACAGAATCACAGAATCGTAGGGGTTGGAAGAGACCTCAAAAGGTCACCGGGTCCAACCGCCCCTGCCAAAGCAGGGTCCCTAGGACAGGTTGCACAGGTTGGCGTGCAGGTGGGTCTTGAATATCTCCGGAGAAGAAGACCCCCCGGGCAGCCTGTCCCAGGGCTCTGTCACCCTCACTGTGATTCTGAGAGGAATCAGAATTTTTACCTTTATATTAATTGTTTCCTTTTTTCCAACCTCAGTCCTAGTGTTGTTTTTATGCAGCTATTTGCATTTATTAAATTATATTTTTTTCCAGATAACTCAGAAGAAAAATAAACATCTGAATGCCTTGTACTAATGAAAGTGAAAACCAATATGACAACAAAATTGCTAATATGATAAAAAATTTATATCTAACCAAGGCAGAATATCAGTCCTGCTGTTTCTGGCTCATATTCAATCTTATGAAGAGACAGGATTAAGATTTTAAAAAGTATATTCATAAATAACACACTAGCATAGTCCAATTAGAACAAAAGTCTTTTTTCCAGAACCAAAAAATATATCACAGTGACTCACACAAGGAAGAGTCCCAGTACTCTCAATTTTACTCCTTTTGCTGATAAAGTAGAAGATTCTCACCACTGCACAGGGTCTTTTAATGACCGATAAAGCAGTGGGCATGAACCGTGCTGGAAGAGCATTTCTGCCACCGCATGTGCTGCCCAAGATAGCAAGAAGTCTACAAATGTCTTCCTGTGTGTTCCCATCTACCAGCACTGCTAAAAGGAGGTCACAAAACTCTTAAATATTTGTTGATACAGGACGGGAAAGTGGAGTAAAGATTCATTTTTTCCCCCCATCCATTTTCACAAATAAAAGTATTAATTGAACAGAGGAGTCGAGAGTAAAACGTGCTTGGGCATATATTTACTTCATTTGCAGTCAGTGACAATCAGGTGGCCTAATTTGTTCTCAAGATGGCTGGCAAATGGTCACAAACTAGTTGACAAGAAAAGCAGACTGAAAGCCAGGAAAAAATCCCTCACCTTCCCAGATAAAGTGGTTCCAGAATCACTTCCACCACTTCTTTGACTTGCTGATGTTCACAGCCATCTACTAGCACAACAATACGGTTGCAGGCAAGAAACGAGCACTGTTCTTCATTCTCAGAGGCAGCTAAGCAGTATGTACAGTACTTCCAGGGCAATTATGTTACATGATGCTCTAAAATAAATTCAATTATTAAACAATGCCATATGTCACTTCCCTCCAGCTGAAAACACAGCATACAGTTACTTTGTTAAAAAATCAAAACCTGATGGAGTAAATAGTATTAGATGTAACTAAAGAGCTCCTTTCTCTGCTTGCTTTGCTGTAGTATGAAGTAATAGTGTAATTATGAATATTTCGGTAAACTTTAACCTCCTCTCCAAGCATTTTTTCAACATCTCTCCAGTTCACTCTCCCACCCACAAAACCCCACCATGAACAAGTTCTCACCTTGCAATACCCACAGCGCCTGGATGCTCAGCGGGTCACATCCTTTCCCTGTCCTGTGACTTACTCCATATCAAATGTTCCTCCTATCAGCCCAGCTAAATCATTCATCTTTCTCCTGATCATCTCCTGCCTCAATTACTAAGAGTCCTTCCTATCTGGGATCCAGTTGCCACCTGCTTTCTTCCTTTCCAGACTGCAGGAACCATAGTAACTAAATTATCTTCCTAGTCTGATTGTCTGGAAGCTTCCTTCATCCCAAGATACATAAACTTTACTATATGGAGTCTTCCCCTCCCACCCACCACATCATGTCTAACAACAGCATGTGCATGTTCTTGGCTCTGCAGTAATCCTTGCCTTGTGTCTCAGACTTAATTTCTTATTGTAGCCCTTTGGTCCTTCATTAAGCCTCCAAAACCACAGCCTTTATTTCCTCCTCACTTTTGTTCAACTGCTCCTCTGCTATCCTCTGTCAATCTTCCATAGCTGAAACTGCAGCGTAACCCTTACTCCAAGATTTTCCATTAAAGGACTTTTCATTACAGGAAAACCTCAAGAATTTCCAGACAAATTGCTTTGTACAAAAACGAGCAAACATGTTATAATCTTAAAAATAGTGCTTTATAAAAAGAATAAATTTTGGTTTGTAAAGACTTCCTATTTTTATCCTTTGCAGAAATCATTACCTGAATAACTGTTAATATTTCCTTTGGGCTTTTTCTTTTGACATTTGAGATTGATATTAAGGAAAATCGGCAACAGCTTGGCAATCTAAAAGCAAGTTCAAGGATTTTAAAATCCATCGAACACACTCTCTGGTAGTCATCTTTCACAGCCTTCATAATAGCACCATTAGTAGCATCCAAATAGTTTTTTTTAAATTTCTGAATTCACCTTTATGCTAAATTTGCAAAAATTATATAAAAGAAATGAAACACCATGAGACCAGGAGCTTACAGTGTCACTGGTATTTAAAGGGGAGATGTCAAAATCTCTCAAAAGTACCACTCTCTATCTTTACTCCTCTAGTTGTGAAATAGATACTCTATGGAAGGAAGTAATTACAAGTGCTATTTCCCAGAATAAATTCTGACCTCTGGATACCCCACAGAATTTGGCAAATATAGTATGATTGTTCAAGTGGGAAACAGAATATGCAGATGAGAAGAGACATAGATCAGCCTCTGACAGAAGAGAGTTCCCCGATGAGCAGAGATCAGAAATCGCATCTCCAAGATTGAATCAAGGAGACAGGAGGAATTGGAAGTACAGTCACAGAATCATAGAACTATAAAATGCTTTGGGTTGGAAGGGCCCTCAAAGATCAGGGAAACCCTCCACTAGACCATGTGTCCCCAAGCCTCACCCAACCTGGCTTTGAACACTGCCAGGGAGGGGGCAGCCACAGCTTCTCTGGTCACCCTGGACCAGTGCCTCACCACCCTCATATAAAGAATTTCTTCCTAACGTCTAATCTGAACTTGCCCTCTTTCAGTTTGATGCCATTGCCCCTTGTCCTGCCACTACAGTTGCTGATGAACAGTCCCTCTCCCACTTTCCTGTAGAAGCACTTCCTATGTTAAATACATTTAAAAGCTACAACTAAGCCCAGACCAGGAAAATAATAATAATAATAATAGCAATAATAATAAAAAAAGAGGTGCCATACAGAGAACATGGAGGATAAGAAAAGCACGGAAGAATAACATACAGTTAGTTATAAGGCTTCCAGGGGAGAGATCCTATTAAATATTAAAGCAAGCCCTTTATTCTGTTCTGGCTGGTAAGAAATACACTGTAGATACACGATTGCCCAACAATTTAGGGTGAAAAAGGCTCGAAATAAAACCCGAGTAATAACCTTAGAGGTTCAGCACACCTTTATTTGGTGTCCCTTAAGAATTATGAACAGGTTTTCCAGAACTAAAAGCAAAAGATAAAGAGGAAACACAGAAAACCAGAAGTGGACATGAGCATCGCTGTGATGAAAAGCACCCTTAATTGATAAAGCTTCCAATCCTAAAAATCAAGGGCTTAATGCTATCTGACAAAAAACTCTTTAGCCCTGGAATTAAAGCACAAGGAGACTTCTGAAAATACAGAAGCGAGAGAGAAACCGCATTTCTTTGGAAGCAGAAGACAATGTAGAGAAAAAAATAGGGTGCTTAGCTTAAGGAGAAAAGGGACCAATGAGGACATTCAGTTCATTAGGAATAGCAAGAAATATGTGGTAACTTCTTCAGAATAAACAGTAGACGTTTTGGACATGTTTTATAAAGAATTATTGGGAACAGATACATTTCCTTTAAACAAAACATAACCAACCATCCTATGGATTGACAGCAACTTCAGTAAGACAAAGAGGATGAGAAGATGAAGCGGGATAATCAAATTATATGTGAGTTCATATCTGAATTTTATAGGCTTTAAAAGAGCTTTAGATCTTTATTAGTAAATTTCATTTAAAAATTTGGCAAAGTAAAAGCATTTCCTGATCCCACAGCTAAGAAAGGACAATTGTACTTAGAAACTGGAATAATAGCTTGTTATATAAACTTGTTGATAAAAATGTTGATGCAGAGATGTTTACCAAAATGTCAACAGATAGAATAAAACCTATACTAATTGGATTTATACACTTAGGAAAGGATTTATGGTAGGCAAAAAAAAAAAAGAGACCCTTTAGGTAATTGTAGGAGGTCCTTTAAGCTGCTATAAAATATGCATAAAAAATTACTCACTGTGATATAGACTCTGAAAAGTACAAGTGGTTTCAAAGACTAATTAGATAAATCCATCAAAGAAAGTTCAACCTGACCTAATAAACACAAAGCTGTGGATACAAGCTCTGGCTCAGAAAGTACCGAGGATGCGATTTTCCAAAACTAGAAGGAAAGTGTTATTTTAAACTTGACATTTTATTCCCTAAAAAAGACTTATGTTACTGGCTATTGTCAGAAAAAGGATACTGGCTTAGCTTGGGTCCTGTGGTCTCACCTAAACCAGATCTTGGTATGCTTAGCCTTTTTAGACCACAAAAAGCTGAAGAGAAGAGCAATATTTAAGTGCTCCACGAGTGCTCCATTTCTTTTTCAGTGTAACTTTCCGGGCACCTGTTTCTGATTGGTATAAAGGCCTGAGACCTGATGGATTGAAATACAGGAACCTAAGGGCAAGGGTTTTTGAAGACATGACATCCCACCAGCTCATACACAGGGGAATGTTACTAAAAAGTTCAGCAGGAAAACGTAGAAAATGACTTGTTATTGACTGTTAGGCACCAATAAGAGAACAAAAGTGGCAGAAGGGCATTTCAGTTCTGAAAAATTCGGGTCACTCTGACTAAAAAATAATTTAAACCCCGCTTTCTTTTCAATGTGCCTTCACATCCCTGTCTAAATAGGAGACGTTGCTGTCTTCTCGTATCTCCCTACTAATTAACAGTTTTAAAGGAGAGATGAACCGCGTCTTTGTGGGCCAAACCTTCCTGGGGAAGTATAAGAAATCTTACTAAGAAAGATCTACCATAATCCAAGTTGGATACAATTTTTTTTTTGCAGTGTCTTCCAAGAAAAGAATGAAGAATAAATATGAAGGAGGTCTCTACAGACCCCCTTTCGAAGTACTGAAATGCACAAGCTGGTAGGGTATTTTTATTTGCTGCTAGACTATGAACTTTTCAAACATAAAAGGGATGAGCTCCTTCCCTCACTGGAGACTTTCTTTGTGATACGTTCTAAGAAATCCTCAGAGCTAAAAGCATGTCTCAACACCATCTGTCAGAGTAGCCAACTTGCTGGACTACATGTTGCAAAGACTGAAATGCAGCCTAGCTCTGGGTTTGAAGGCGCTTCGAAAAAGATCCAAATGTGCTTGGGGTTTAAATGTTTGTTACCTAAAATACAAAATACCAACAGTAAAACAATGTATAAAAGCTATCATGTGTCATCCCACACAAGCTTTTGTCTTTATTCATGTGACTTTGCAATCTTTCCTATTCAAAACTGTCTACAATGAAAACACACTTACTTGTGGTTCTTTATTTCCCATTTTCTCTTTCTTCCCATAAAGAAGTGGAAAGTAGAAAAAGAAGTAGCAAATCAGGTTAAACACATTTGCAGATGAAGAACTCCATATTTTTCATTTTTATTTTTACTCCCACTAAACTTCCACCATCGGGTGACAGCTTTCAGCAAAGCTGCTCTCTCAGCAGTAAGGGTAAATCATTTTTTGATGTGGGTAAGTTTTCTAGAAGAGGCAATCACTTTTATTAAACCGACTGCAATAACTACCTGACACAGGCATCTAAAGTTCTTTCTCAGACAATAAAATAAATACCCCAAACCAAAGCAGAACAAGAATAATGATCCCATGAGCAACAAGACTGGCCTCGTATTGAAAGACACTGAGTAAGCAGCTCCTAACAATGTTCCAGAAAGTTCTGAATTTCTTTAAGAACATTTTCACCATCTGGATTGGGAAGGTCTCAGTGAAGCTGATGAGGTGATCCTATATAGGTTGGCAGCCTATGTTTTCTTAAACTGGTGTCTTGCCATGATGTGAGGCTATCAAGAAAACAACAGAAAGTTTCTTTGGCATAAAACAGTAGACTCATCAGATTTTCCATTTTGGCTGAAGAATCTCAGTGCAGAGTCACTATCACTGAGCAGATTTCCAAATCACTCCTGGCAAAAAAAGCTGGGAAACTATTCGAAATGGTCTGAGCAGATCCAGGACACCGAGAGACCATTAGCCCCTAACATAAATGTGCATCAGAAGGAAGTGGGGACAATGACACACAAGATACCTAAACAACTTGCAGCACAGCTGTGTCCAACAAAGGGATTTCCATTTTGGTTTTTATTTGTGCTGCAGATAATCTTTATTTTATTCAAGTCTCCCACACACCACCAGGCAGCGGCTTACCCAGGAAATATGTTGTAGTCACTGCTTAACATTACAGGACCCTTTCTGTGCAATGCAAATACATTTGGATGTGGGGGATGACTGATACACTCCACTCAAAAGATTTTCCTGGGCTCTTCCAATCTGATCTCATGGCCATGTGTTGAAAAGCAATCTAAATTCACCCGAGATCGGTACCCCCGCTTTGACAGTCAAGATCTGGAAGTTTATTGCACTGCCTATGGCAAAGCACAGCTCTCTGCTAATGCGCCCAAGCAGTCATCTTGTCCACATAAAAAACCCACATCCCCTCGACAGCAGCTTTTTGACAAGCACCATTTACACAGCGCAAATCTGTATGATTTTAAGGGTTACCTCTAGGCATTAGATGAGTCAGCTAACAGAGGCAATTTTTTTTTTGTTCTATGGGAACTTAATTATGTTCTATGGCCTCTATACCAGTTACCACAGTCAATCTTCATGACCACATGCTTTAGACTCAGAGAGCTGGTAACCAGGCTGAACATAGCAAGCACACCCAGATCTGGATAACAATTTGCCTGCAAAGCTGCTGGGAATGAAACCATAAATTAGCTGCTAATCAAGACAATGAAAAGAAGACTGATTTTGTATGTAAATTCATTATTGGAAAAAGAAGAAGGGGGGTGGGTGATTTTCTAGGTTTTCTACTTTTTCTAGTCATTACTGCTCTTTCAGAGTGACACAAAAATCTTGGGTTCTACATTTGTGCAGCAGTTCATGAAGTCACTGGCAGGGACAGGCTTCCTAACTGAGGTATGAATTTCCCAACCTGTAGAATAAAAGAGCCCATCTCAGATCTGCACCTTGCCCTCTCTCAGTCTAGTAGCTTCACTAGTAATTCCACATTGCCAGTCACAAACTTTTATTGCCACTGATGAAGCAAGATCTGAAAGATCCCCATATCTGGTTTTTTTTTAAGACTTCATATGTAAACTGGTGGGATACAGAAGCAGGAAAGCTGGGAGAAAAAGAACAGCAGTGACAAGACATCATTAAACAAGTTGTGACCTTCAAGACTTGACACTGACACAAATACCATTCTTTAAAACTGTATTCCATAATTTCTAAGAAAAAAATAGTACTCCAGTTTTTATAAAGGCACTTGATAGCTTTTTACATTTAAAATAGCTTGACCACGATACACACTAGAAAACTGGACACACCAATAACCTAAGATCTCATTGAAGTGATGGCAGCTTTGGAAAGCTGAACCTGCTTGTCAGATTTGATAGTAAGGCATTGAACCTTGGCCAGAACACACTCTCATCTCACCAGACGAGTTTCAAGAGCTTCTTTGTATGACAGGTACAGTGATGCATTATTTTCACATCAAATGCACAAAATGGTACGAGGGTTGCAGTGCTTGTAGCTAATTCAAAGGACTCAACAAAAAAGGCTGCAGAAATGAAACAACTATAGCAGTTGTTTTAAAGCAGTGTTGGCATCTAGCAATTGATTAAAAATCTAAGCTAAATACTGACAAGAAATGTGAGAAGGAGACATGATGCCCCATCTCTGCAAACATTCAAGGTCAGGTTAGATTGGGCTCTGAACAATCTGATCTATTTGAAGATGTCCCTGCTTATTGTAGGGTGGGGGTGGACTAGATGATCATTAAAGGCGCCTTCCAACCCAAACCATTCTGTGATTCGACAATTCTGGCTTTCAAAAATTGGAACTTCAGAACATATTATAAACATCTTTTTTCCTTACTTGTAAGTTAAAGACCTGGAGGCGACCCTTCAGAAACAACATGCTGTACTTACAAAAAATAATGTTTTGTATTTTTATATGCGGCTAAAGCACATCGAAGATTGAAAGTCTGCAAAGTTGAAAGGAAAAATAAACTGTTATTAGCCTAATTCAACTTTATCATTAGCTTAACTCAGAGGTTAACACATTTTGTATTTCAAATTATCAGTCAAGTCTGCTACAGGCATGCTGAACAAATATCATATAAATCACAGAGCCTGACAAGATTTAATAGAAAAAGCTGCTAAATTGACCTATAAATATAATGTATTACAATGCATCAGCTGGTGTTGCCACTTTCTTGGAAACAGTGGAAGGAATGAGGATTGTTGTCTACTCTCTTTCAAGTTTTTTACATGACGATTGGATGACTTAAACCCAGGGAACCAATCCCAGAGTGAGTGTTTTACATCTGAGTTATAGTTCTGTAATGCACTGAAATTTAGAGCAAGACTCCAACACCTTCCCCCTGTTCTAATAATTTCTGATCTGTCTGAAGCAACTGTTCACCGCTTTGACAAGTGCACTTACGGTTATTTTAAAATAACTTTTTTGAAACCCAGCAGTTCCACAAACCCAATTTGCTTTGACTCTCATCCCCTCTTTGCTGGGGGAGGCAGAATTTAATATTTATGATCTCTGCTCCTGTAAGGGAGTATTTGCAATTCTTCTGATACATGTTACTGGGTTAATCATCTTTTCTTTCTCAAAATGTAAGTATCTTTTGTTCCTACAAGGTAATGAAGGAGAGTTACTCATCTTCATAATTAATCTTGAATTTTAATTAAACCTATTAAATGAACATGTCAAATGTTTGTCACTTTCAAAGCAGTATAAAAATTACACTTAATAATAAATGTTATTCACATATTGCCCTGGGTTATATTGCAGCCACAGTATCTATAACAAGATCCCTATGCTGTTTTATTCAGTATTAATATGATTTATTATGTTATAACAAATGTATTTTATTCACTCCTCTGTACCACCAGCAGCACAGGGATAAATTTCGTTGTAGAACATGCTGGTATGTTCTGTACAGTACACCGTGAAATAAATGAGCTTGCAATGGCATGCATGCTTTCCCTTATCTTTCTGAACTTTGCATAATAAACTCAAAATGCACTATTTATGCAGCTCTTATTCTGCAACCAGGCTAGTCAAATGACCAACTCACATGAATAAACATAAGGATATAAGAAAGTTTATAGACCAAATTAGCAGGGTAGGGATATCCTTTGCCATGTTGAGTATCTAATAAAAGTGCATCATATGAAGGACACTGGAGATGAGAAACAGACCCTGCTTTGAAAAATATAAATGGAAAAACAAATACGGATTTCCATGCTAAGAATCCATAGTGGCATATTTAATCCAACAGTTCTGCTTTGCCCTAAAAATTAGTGCTTCATGATCAGCCTGGGTTCTAAAATGGATCTAAAAGTCAACCTGCCTTATCTTCTCACATAACATCACCAGTAATAAAGATCTCACAAACCCAATTCTACACCAGTTAGATCATACAGCCCTACAGTTCTTAATGCCTCACAATGATCTGCAGTCTAAACACACAAATTATCACCAGTTTGGGGGTAAGAAATGTGCCAGGAGAAAATTGCCCATGGATGTCACTAGCCATGTCCTTGCATTCCAAATACAGGTGAACATCTACACCTTTACCTTTGCTAACAAACATGAATTATCCGCTTAAGTGGTTCCTCTATTCACTGACACCATTATTTTCTTGGGAACATGGCAAAAACACAACTAGTGTTTATAATACAAGATGTCATGATGGATGCAATGCAGGTAACTGTATCAAAGCGACCAAAAGAGTATGTTTTTCATCAATCCCAACACAGTCCTTTCCATAAGGTTATAAAAACCTAATATATGGTCATGCACAGACATTATTTGGCTGGTTTTGGTGAACTGGCTTCAAGGGTCCTAAGAAATAAAAAAAACCCCAAAACTAAAGCACATTCCCACACAGGTCAGAGGATGTGATATAACAGCAGAGCTATGAGCAAGCTTTGAAGAGTGGCATAGAATTTCTTTCTAGGTAACTGGGTGAAGACTGGTATATACTGGTTCTTATGATGCAGCAGTTGGCTCTCTTCATGTTAGTATCCTGGGCTGCATCAAAAGGAGCGTGGCCAGTAGGACAAGGGAGGTGATTTTGCACCTCTACTCTGCTCTCATAAGACTCCACATCAAGTACTGTGTCCAGTTTTGGAGTCCCCAACATAAGAAGGACATGGAACTGTTGGAACAGATACAGAGAAGGGCCACAAAGATGATTAGAGGGCTGGAGCACCTCTCCTATGAAGACAGGCTGAGAGAGTTGGGCTTGTTCAGTCTGGAAAAGAGAAGGCTCTGGGGAGATCTTATAGAAGTCTTCCATTACCTGAAGAGGCCTATAGGAAAGCTGGGGTAGGACTTTTTAGAAGGGCCTGGAGTGATAGGATGAAGCGAAATGGTTTTAAATTGGAAAGAGGTAGATTTAGATATGAACAAGAAATTCTTCACTATGAGGGTGGTGAGGCGCTGGCACAGGGTGCCCAGGGAGGTGGTGGTTGCCCCTTCCCTGGCAGTGTTCAAGGCCAGGTTGGATGGGGCCTGGAGTAGCCTGGTCTAGTGAGAGGTGTCCCTGCCCATGGCAGGAGGGTTGGAACTTGATGATTGTTAAGGTCCAAACCATTCTATAATTCTGTGAGTGTCAATGCCATTTTAATTTTTACTACCATTAGTCTGTGGGGCAGGAAAACAAAGCACATTAACATTGTGATATTTGGATATTAGAAATTATTCTTTCACTTGTGTTCACGAGTTCAATAGAAATGTATATGTGGAATCTTTTTAATAGGGAGGAAAAATGGAGTATTTTCCCCAGTTCCAAGATAAATAAAAAAGATAATAAACTGCATACACAGTGGGCTTTAGATATGTTAGTATAAAGCACCGTGGGTTTCCCTGTTAAAAGATGACACTAACGACAAACAGGTATCTTTATCTGAGAGTCCAGGTAAAGAAAAATTACACAAACCATCTCTAACATCTCTTATAGTTCTATCAGTTAGCATCATCCCAGCTTTCTGAAAGGCCAGAGTCCAGAAACACTAAACAACATCAGAGACACCACAGTAATTCACAACCTTAATGCACATATACTTGTTCCATTACACAGATATTGATTTACTCTGTATTATAATGAATATTATGGAAGCTTCTTGACACTGATCAGCTTGCAAGCTGGTAATCAAAGAGAAACAAGTATAACAACCAAATCTATAAAGAAACATTTTTTACAACCACATAAATGCCAGAGCAAAGCATGATTATGCCAAAGTCATGGAGATGAGGATAATCATACAGCAGATGGATGTTCATATGGAAAAAAAAAAAAAAATCCAGCTAGACCCCTTCCTCTACTGATTCTCAAAACGCTAAAGCCGATGTGGCCATATGGAAGCACTTTAATTTGCATGCTTTGGAATTCCAGTGACACACATGATTTGCAGAATTACAATCATATGCATAACTAGGCCTTGGAAAGCCACTGAAATAGTAGAATTTGAAAAAAAATCACCCCACAATATGCAAGCATCGCCGTATAACTAAATGAGATGACAATAAACACAAAGAGCACAAAAGGAGTGGTAAGTGTGTAACACTAAAGCCAGAAGAACATGCCTGCAGATAGAAATAACAAGCTTTGGCCAAAGAGAGCATTAACCATAGGCTGACAAAAATGAGCTTTCCCCTGCATTTTCAAATGCACTTTGAACTCCCTGATTCAGTCTCCAAGTAGTGGAAATGACAGAGGACAGATTTTCACTGGCAAGACCCAGTGAAGGAAACCCCACAGGAGACACTGCTGGAGACCAAGGGAGGTGGGAGGGAGGGGAGGAAACCAGACATCTTCTGCCAGATGCTTTTTGGTAGAATTTCTCGCTTGCTCCAAGTGATAGTGACACATCCTCAGTGGAGTGCAGAGGCAGATTACACATCTATTTGCTCAGACCTCAAAATTATAAACTCAAACTTACATCCTTACATAAACACTTTGCCTCCTTTTTCTCCAATTCCAAAACTTCCTCTAGGACATTGTGCAACCTAGATTTGAGGACACTTCTCAAATCACTTTTGCTCAGTTATTTGAGTCATCTGTGACACCTCAGCACAGACATAATTTATCACTATTGCTATACCTTGACTAGATATAAAATTTGTCCAATAACTTAACAACATACAAAACACTATTCTGCATTAATCCTTTACGTGTGAAATTTTCTATTGCCTATTAATAAATGTCTTATCGCTTCCGATCTGATCGCTTCTACAGCAGAAACAACCCAGGAGATTCTTTGGGACACTCCAACAAGGCTGTCGATCAAACCTGCTGGGCATTCAAATTGGATGAGGCATAGCAGGAGCCACTGGGCAAAGTGCCCCTTTCACAACAGTTGTGCTACAGTGCAGGGAAACGAACTGGTCAGCGCGGGGAAACAAGCAGTCGATTCAATATGAATGGTAAAGCAAGCTTCGATTCATTATGGTAAAAGGCACTCTTTTATACTATTGCCAAGGCATATTATAATTAATACAACTGGATTGGTTATTAGTTACGGATTACATATGTGTTCCCCACCCATCTTGAGGCCTGGGAACTGTGCTCCTTTCTCACCCTCAAGAACAATACAGCTTTCTCCACCTTGATACTGTGTAGCACAGGCAGGAATGCTGTCCTTCTTGGCTATCACTTGTGTCCAGATGGTGTGGGGCCTATCCTTGCTAAGTTACCTAAGAAACTACTTGATACTAAATTATACACTAAGTTATACAGGCGACTGTTTGAACAATTGCTCCATAGAACTGTGGCCTTGCTCCTCGAGCCATTCCCCAACACTACAGCCTGGCAAACAAAAACCTCAGAGCACAAATTCATGCAGAACAAAATCCAGCATGCTCAAAAAAGCCCAAAAATGGATTATAACTTTGTTAAAGCTATCAGACCATCAACCTGCCTACATGTAAAGCATTAATTATTGTAACTTCTTCAAGTTGTTAGGTTTAATTCAACATTTGGTAATGCAGAACAAGAACCATTTTAATAATTTGTCCTAAGCAATTATTAAAAAAGTAAAAAAAGAGCACTGACCACAAAAAAAGTGCAGTACAAGTAGCATTTATTCTCAAAGCAACTAAAGAGCAGTGAAGGCAAAACCTCTCATCTGTTGCAGGAAGAATTATTTTTGTAACCAGAGGACAACAGTTTAAACATGTAAATAGTTTGGAGCAAACTTCCCAGTACTTGCTCTGTACATCCAAATATAGACTTACTTGAATTTTCTTATGATGTTTTATAGCCACAGAACTCATTTAGGAAATTCAGACCAATAATACTATATGTCTGGAGAGAATCAGATAAAAAGATAATGTCTACACATACAGCTAAAAATGAAGGAATTACTCACTGATAGCTATGCATAGAAAACTATTAACTGAAATACATGAAAGTACATTAAATTAATTCATACTTCAGAAAAAAAGAGTGTAAGAACTAGAAAAACTGGATCACTGGAGTCTGTTGCTCAAGATACAAATTAAGAGCAGTGGAAAACTTAAAGGGACAAATGCTTCCCCACATGCCCAGGCAAGTTAGTGTGCAGAGAAGCACAAAGTAAGCAAACCCTTTTTATGCCAAAAGAAGTGTGTTTCTTTTTTCTCCTACAGAAGATATTGAGCAAGGATGCTAGAACGATGATTCACTTCAAGAGAAGCAGATGGATGTTTTTGGTCTGATTATCTGATGTTGTACCACATACCAATGCTGATTAACTATTGCTGCTTAGCATATGAAAAGACAAAGTCCAGAAGCACAGCCCATTCATTACTTTGCTAGTTCACATGTACTTTAAATGAATATTTTAAAAATGCTGCATCCTAGTGGTGATGGGTATGAAAGAGTAATCATCAATCTACAGGCCTAATTATGCTTAGTCTTCTGTAAACGAGAATGCAGGAAACATATTCCTTTCATCACAAAACCATGCAGAAGGAATGTAACACCCAAAACAAGCTGCCCCTTACTGCTCTACCTTGACAAACAATGGATATTATATAATAATATATCTAATATCTATGCACACTTACACATATGTAGCAAAAATGACCATTAAATATTTTTCTCCTCTTCCATTGCTTTGTCTTCTATAATGAAACTATTTGCTTCTATAAGAATATCTAACTGGTATGATAAAATATCCCCAAAATACACAGACTTACACAGATGTAGTTACTGCTTCCAGTCACGTAAGGTACGTACCAAAGATATGCAAACACATAGGGCTACTTTGCTGGCATGTCAGTCTTGGTTTATGCACATGCATTATGCTTGTTGATATGAAAAGCAGTAACATCTCGTGTGTACCTGTACACTCGTGGGCATCTCCTTCTGGTAAGGGAGGCTTACATGAGAGAGAAGTGTGAATTCAATGTCACAGAGCAATAAAAAAAGCTTGTAGGTAAGAATATAATCGGGCGAGCTATATTCCTCCTGAAGGTCTTAACCCTGAAGGCTTAAAATGTGTAACATATGCATTTATTTCTTTGGGAGGTAGAAAGGATAAGAAATATGGAGTTGGAGGAATCGATATCTGCTTTACTGTAGCTGTAAATTAATTTACTGCTTCACTTTCAATTCAACCCATTCTAGCGAGATAAGCCTTTGTACATTTTGAGCCACAGTTGGTATGGGTGACTGAAACAGACATAGTATTATCACAGTCTTTTAAAGAGGACAAGGGAAAAGCCACATTCAGGAAATGCTATTTATGTAAACATAGCACTGTGATTAGATATCACAATCTCACCTCCAGAGGTACTTTATTTTGGAAATTTTACGGCATCTGCCATGTTAGTCAACTACCATTCTAAGTCTGAGCCTTGTGATTCAGGAGCCTGAAATGACAGAGCTCCTATAGACCTTGAAAATCTAGGATTGGCCCCAAATGGCCAAGTCATTCCCACTCCTTTTGTACTCCATGTATGCCAAGCTGATGTGAGGAGGACGAGCACATTCTGAAGATGACTCAGCACTGACTTTCCAGGGAAAGGTGTTCTGATAGTCTACTGATGACAGGTGGTATAAAGTGTAGGCAAGGTATTCACATCGTATATAAGGTAATAAAGTGAAGCATCAGTAAATGAACAGATGAGACAGACAGCAGTGTATTTCTGAGGTTCCAATAATAATCACCTATGAGAAAAAAAAATAATACTGCTTTGGAAGATCAAAACTAACATCAACTGTCTGGTGCACTCCTGAGATTTAGGGACGTTGACAACATGGAATGACAACTTAAAAGTCATTTTGGTCATATTTTCACATACTTGAAATTCATGGTTTCTTGATACGATACAAACTCCCCATTGACAAGCTAATTCTGCTGCCATACTTTCCCTAGGACATCAGCATTTCCTTTGTATTTTTCAGTTGATAATCGTGAGAATGTTTCGGGACTACGTCTGTCTTATTCGGACTGGGTTTGCAATGCACAGACATGTAGCAGTTTGATTATAAGGAGTCTATATCAAAATAAGAGGTGTAATCACTAAGCACGCAGCAGTTCTTCACGTGGAACAGCATTATGGTAACATACTCCATTGCAAGTATGGTTTAACACCTATTTTACTACTTGTAGAGCCTGCTGAGTCTAAAGTAGGGGCAAAATAAATGAGAAAAAAAAAATTATCTTTCCACCCTGAGTGCTGAATTCTGAACTTCTGTTTCTGTTCCTTGGAGACAAGCAGTAGTATTTCTGGTTTTGCAGAAGCAGCTCAGAAATGTGTGAAATATAAGACATGACTGGACAACATCCATGCAGCTCCATGCTGTATTTTAGTCTGCTTCTTTTTCCATACAGAACAGAAGGGCTCTTGCAGAGCTGAAGGGCAGGTGATCGATGCCAGGCAGAGTGCAAACCTCTCCGATCCCGTGACACAAGCTGAACAAATAATTAGTGAAACTGCAGCCCAAGCACTGAATGGAGAGTGCCTCGTGAAGCTTTCTCCTCCTTTTCCAGATGGATTAATTTTTCAAGATAACTTGCTTTTCTTTTCCAGCAGGGAAAGAGTGGGGACAGACTTCCAAAAATAGGCTAGCCTGTCACAACTGCTAACTGTCACGCGGTGCCGAGATTGGAGCTGATCTCTTGGGGAGGCGGCTGAGAACAGAGGGGAGTAAGGAAGTAAAGAGAAAGAGTAATTCCTCTTTCCATAGCCCAGCCAGAAAGAAAATGAATAAGCAACCTGCAGTCAATCACAAATAATATGTAAGCCAAAAATCAGTCATTCTGAATAAAAATACATACACGTATCAGTTTACCAGCAGTTATTAGCACAAGTGCTATATTCTACAGCATCAAAAATGATGTCTAGGTGTACCCTCTGTCCAAGGTTTCACTGGCACAAATACAAGATTATTGCCTATTTAAACAAATTGACCCAGCAAATTTAACCAAAATGTGCTCTTTAAATTCAATTTCCAAATGCTGTCTTAAAAAACGCTTCTGTCTGTGTGGCCTCTGCAGTAAATAGACACACTGAAGTCACAAGATGACTAGAAAAAATTATGTTTATCCTTTTGTGAGATAAGGTACCATTCAGATTAGAAAAACTGAAAGCTTACTTAGAAAAAAAACCAGAAACAAACTCATTTAAATCCAAGCTAATTTTGATCAGCACTAAATATTCAAAGTTACAAGAGTAGGTAGGGGGAAAAGACCTATAACTGCATCATTATTAAATGGACAAGAGTATAATCTCATTCAACAGTGATCTTAGCTCTGTGCATCTAACGCATTCATTTTATTAAGAGGTCTGAAGCAGAATATTTGAAAACAGAAATCTTATTAAGAAAGTCTTCATCATCATTGCTGGCGTTTTTCCTTTCCGCTGTATGAAGGAAATGTATTTTGTCTGTATAATCTTTGCCAATAATGGACTAATTTTTTTTCATTGCCTGCCTTAGTCACATGTTGTTGTGGAACATTAAATATTCACTTCGTTAAGCTGCAACACCAGGTCATTTCTGATGCATCTGTGTAAGATGCTCTAATAACGCAATCTCAGCATCAGGGAAACAAAAAGAAAAAAAAAAAAAAGACAACATAAAATTGGATGGCATCACTTATTCATGAATTTCATTTCCCTTTTAAGGTCTAAAATGCAGCCCACTTGTCGTCAAGAAAATAACAGGGTTTTGTTGCTTAGAGTCATGAAACATTGATGTAATATGACAGAGATACTGAATGACAAAGATTATTTAATTTTTTTGAATGGTGACCATACCTAAAGGCCCCACTAAGGATGTAGCCATCATTTTAGGTGCTGGGCACATGCAGTGTTAGTGTGGGCCTTGCTGAATCACTGTCTCCTTCCCTTTCTTCACTGCGCTTACTGATTTATTTCTACTTCTGCATAGCACTACCATGAAATATAACAAATGTGGTAGCTAAATTTTATTATTATAGTATTTCTTGAAGCCATTATAAAGCATTGCTTTGCTCAGGACCTGAAAGTGCAGTACAAACGCTATATATTATTACTTTTCATGGGTAAATACCAGCACTGCTCCAGCATCGCACACCAAGAGGAGGCATCTCCCACCCAAAGTCCAGGAAGGGTGAAGAGAGGAACAGCTTCAGTTCCTCCTCTGCAAGAGCAAGTCAAAGTAACTTCTTCTACTAAATACCTGTGATAACCCATTAAAATGAGCCTGCTTTTATATGGAACAGTGATGAGAAAGGACTGTGCCAACGGACAACAGTATTATAGTCATATATAACCGGGGGCTCCAACATGAGTATATTGCAGATTTTCCTCCCCTCCAAACTTAAATTATCAAAATAAATGCCTACTTAAAAAAATAATAACCAGTGAAAATGTTCTGTTAATGTCAGATATAAAATAAAATTTATTCCAGTAAACTGCTCCTGAACTGAGTGTGAAAACTAACGCATGAGAAATACAGCACCCCTCCTAAACCAGCCCTCGCCTGGAGCCCTTTACGCTCACACGGTAAAAGTGTTTATGAGGGCTTTTATGAGAGCTTTTGTAGGGCTCATCCATATCATAACAGATACAGAGATTACTGTTGGAGAGAGTTCACTAATAATACACGTGGCAACTTGCTGTAAGCCAAAAGACTGCGGCGAAAAATCACACAGAGACCACAAAACAGCCGAGATAGGAACAAAATAAAAGTTTCCTCTGGGTACAGCAGAAGAACTTCATCTGAGAAGATGACTGGAGTCCTAAGGCAATTATTTTGTTATCTAAAAGCAGCTTTCAAAGTCAGACACTCCGCCTCAAAACATGAGCAGAGGCAGTGTTTAGATGGCTGTGTGTAGGTATGTTGTAACAATTTATGGAGACTAAGACTTTTCTCATACAAGTTGCCTGGGGAGAGCCAACACATTTTATGTGTGCCCCCCGCTCTTTGAAGGTTTCCTAATGAAAAATTAGACCTAACATTTAATAATGTTTTTTTTAAGTTAAGGATATCTATAAAATATTGTTGGAGTAATAAAAAAGAAGGGAAAAAGAAACAAAAAAGCCAAGTATCTCTAATAGAGAAATTGTAAAAGACCCTAATGGATTCTGCACAAAATGGTGAATTTGGAAAAAATTGCTACAATTTCTTTGCTGATCTGAATCTACTTGAAGCTACTTCTTTCAGGCAGATGGCAAATGAAAAATACTGAATGTACAACAGGGCCACTTTCTATCTTACCTCCTGAAAGACCCTGGCAGCCTCAAAAACTGGCACATCCCATGACTTTAGCTCAGGGACTGATCCTCACTGATAATGCCCATCTTATAAGGTCATCATAATGAAAGAGCCAACAAACAAATGTCTTTGCAATGTTTAGAAATAATCTCTTGGTTCCCCATTTCTAGGTGGAAGGGCAGGATGGGAAAGATGGCTCTGGGATACTGAAGCTAGGAATGCAGGGAAAAAAAAAACCCTTCTAGTTATTTTCTCCAGTCAAATCTAAAAGGTTGCCAAATTGCTTGGATACCAACAGGCATTTACCGAAGCAAAATACTGATTCATTACCCTCACTGGAACGTACTGCTGGTTAATACTATTCGCCAATTATCTGCTCCCACCTTTCCATTACTGAGATAGCAATGCATGTACCAAAAAGGGGTTTGAGTGTGTGACAAAGAGTTTTGGCTACTGAAAAACAGTGCTGCACAATTTACAAAACCAGAAGGTTATTTCAAGACAAAATTGCCATGAAACACCATAATTTAAATAATGAATGGCTATGCTTGCTTGCTTGATTTTTTTTTTCTCCTGAAATAATTTCTCTTGCTTTCTGTCAGTTGGCAATAAATACATCTTAACATTTGCATTTCAAACCAGAAGAGAAATCCAGACAGTTGCTCCAAAAGGACTGGAAAATGTACTGTAAACTCTGCTATGTACAAACCCAAAGCCAACCAAACTTAGCCAGGCAGGGAATGCATTAGCAGTTTGTCAGAAGTTCAGGAGCAACCCCAAATTTACTTAGAGAATTTAGAAACTGCTCTTCTCTCCCATTTGAAAATGTTGTTCAGCCACATCCCAGCCTGCAACATCCATTTAAGCCCTCAGATCAAAATGGATCACCTCATTCTGCTCACTCCCCATGAATCACAGAAGGGGCATGAAATGCCCTTTGTATAATTTATGACCAAAATAGCCCAAATAGGGCATAAGTTTATTATTGGATTACTTGGGGGGAGGGAGGGGGACAGGTCTGGTATCACCAGCAATCACTATGGAAATCACAGGACAAATATTTAAGCCAAAAATGCCAATCCAGGCATCATCAAATAGTCCAACTGTCATTATTATTCAATGTAATTAGGAAAACTAAAAAGTGGCTCAGGCGCAGGACCTTGCACTTGGCCCTGCTGAGCTTCATAAGGTTGGCATGGACTCACCTCTCAAAACTGTTAAGGTCCCTCTGGATGGCATCCCTTCCCTTTATCATGTCACAGCTTGGTGTCATTGGCAAACTTGCTGAGTGTGCACTCAACCCCACTGTCCATGTCCCTGACAAAGATGCATTGGTCCAAATTACCAACCCCTCAGAAATACCACTCATCACTGGTCTCCACTTGGACATTGAGCTGGTGACCACAATCCTTTGAATGTGACCATCCAACCCATTTCTTATCTACCAAGTGGTCCATCCATCAAATCCACATCTCTCTGATTTAGAGAAAAGGATGTCCTGTGAGACAGTATCACATGCTTTCACAAGTCCTGGTAGATGACATCAGTTGCACTTCTCTTATCCACCAGTGCTACAACACAGTCACAGAAGGCCACCAAGTTTGTCAGGCATGATTTGCCTATAGTGAAGCCATGTTGGCTGACACCAATGACCTCATTTTCCATGTGCCTGAGTGTAGTTCCCAGGAGGATCTACTCAATGATCTTGCCAGGCACAGAGATGAGACTGACTGGCCTGTAGTTAGTTACTACCAGAGTTTATGTTTGCAGACTTAGTATCTACCTGGGTCTTAAGCAAAAGGGAAATGTGGCAAGAAACCCTATTTCAATTGCTTATACCATCACAGGGAGTGGATACATTTTTGGCAACCAAAGTTACACCTTTTACTACGAATACAAAGCTAGTGCAGGTCTGGGCAGAAGGAAAAAGAAGTAATTTAAAACAAAACAGGTTTTGTACTAATACTGGATATAAGATCTCTATGAAGCCAAATAGTCAAGCATTTTGTCTGATTAAACTTGAATTTGTCTCCTCATGGACTCCACTTTCTCTGCTTACCACAGGCATTTGTCAGAGAGGCCCCAGAAAGGCCGCAGCTGTGGTATGCTCTGCTTCCTCCCCAAGTGAAAAACAGCACAGACTGACTCTCCCTTACCATAAAATGTACCCCAAAGGCATCTTCACCAACCCTTTGCTGCGATGTATTATCAATAAAAGAAAATCTGGTAAACAGTTCAGGATGCTCTCAGATTTTTATAGTCTAAGGTAATAGTTAGTTTATTAACCATTATTAATATTAAATATGGTTGCTCTTCTAACTTGCTACCACTCCATCAGAGATCACCATATAATCACACCATAGTAGTTTATGTTGACAAGTAATGATATGCAATAAATAATAAACGTAAGGCACAGGATAATGAATCAGATTGGGAAAGAGGACATGTGAATTAGACAACATGTATATATAGAGACAGTATAGATATCCACAGACACTTCCACTGTTGATAGCTTAGATGCTGCTGTGTTTGGGTGGTATGATTTTAAAAACTGTGTCATTTTTTTCTTTGTCTCTAAGACAGTACCCTTGTGAAAAGAGAGAAAATATTCAAAGGATTAATTTTTTTTCTCTCTTTTTCTGAGCACTCAGCAATCCCTCAGTGAATTATTTTCACTGCATTCAAAGGCAAAATAAATCCACCATGGGTTAACTCCAAAGATCCTCCCATCCACATATAAATCCCAATTGATGCCCACTTCCAAGAACAAAAGAATACTGAATAGCAAAACACAGACTTTCAGGTTATTGCTGAAAGGAACAGAGAAGTAACCTTCAAAACTATTTTAAGACATGGGGAACATCAAAGCCATAGAAGAAAATCACAAGATAGAGGCACACCTGCAGAAAATACTTCATTGATAAGATCTACAAAAGATTAGTAAAAACAAAATTAAGGAAACCCAGGTGTAAGAAAACAGAGATCTTTTATCCGTATTTCTTAAACTGGCACAATACTTTTATTAGCTATGAATACATATGAAGATTGGTGAACTTGTACAGGCAGAGAGGTGGATGAGGCGAACTCCAGAGATCCTCCACTTTCTAACAGAAATTATTCTATGGAAAGGCAGCAACCACGTTACAGGATGAAGCGAGGGTGGTAAATAGCTGTGGAGAAAACATCTTCCTAGGTGCTTGAATAATTTATAGCAGTATGCTGCAATGGTCACTCCAAGAAAAATTCTTCTATACTCAAAGGTTCTATGAATTCAGAAATTTTAATCATTTTATATATTAAGCTCATATTTCTGCATTAAGGCAACCTTTCAGAATTTAAAAAAGCTTTCGCAGTATCATATCAAATGGATGATTTTAATGATCTTTCAGACACAACACCAGGCAGAGACTCAACTTACATAGCTTAGAGGGAAGAAAGTTAATTTAGATGCAGCTATTTATTTCTTCCTTATATTCCACTTTATTCCAGAACACAGCGGTAATTCTAAGGGATTATAAATGCAAAAATGTAACAGTAATGACTATGTTTTTGTTCTCTAATAACAGTGTCAGAAAAAGGTGAAGAAATTGAACCACAAATCTGTCCGCAGCTTCATACAACTGCTCTTTGCGGGTATGTCTGTAAAGGTGCACTAATTCAGAACGGCTTTTGGGCACATTTTTTTCTCAAAACCTAAAATAAATACCAAGACAAGCTGACAAGACTCAAAACAATCTTCTGTGAGCTGTGATCCTACATCAAGACACACAGATAACATCCCCAAACCACAGTTATTAACGAAAACAGGTAGAAAGCAGTCCTGTCATTAAAACTCAGGGGACCAAAACCATCATCACAGATAACTGTGGTACCTGGGAGATGACAAAGGTGTATATAAAAGCTCACACAACCGTGAGTGTACCAAACACTTCAAACTTCCTAAAACCAAGTAGGACAGAAACAAAACTGAGATGATAAATCTTCCTTGGGGTACAAAATGTGCTATATCTTTGTGCATGTCATAAATTCAAGGCAAAAAAAAACCCCTAGCAATTTCTGTAACATGCTCTGCGATCATTGTTCACTTTTACAACATCCGTTTGTTCATAACCTGTTGCCTTTTTCTACTCCCATGAAAGAAACTCTTGAGCACGACAGTACAGATCATAAACTACCTTTTTATCTGGCTAACGAGAAATACTGGTAGGAGTTCAGCCTGAAACTCTTGTAGAGATGTTCTGCACACAGATGCTGCTCAGCTGTTTTCAGCACCTCCTATATCAGTGTACCAGGGCCCATTTTAGCTTACAAAAACATCTGCAGACTCTGAAACAAACAACTCCAGCACAGGCTGGCAAACCTGGCAGTGAGATTTCAGGGATCACATCCCCATTTTGAAATATTCACCTCTGATAAATTTTACTATTGAAGAACATGCTAAGGTGGATTACTTGGCAAAGCAAACCTGATGATACATTTAACCATTCTCAACTAGGAGTTTATAAAGATCTTTAACCAAGTGATAGAAAATAATTCCTTGGATTATTCTCTCACATACACTGCACACCTGAGTATGAGGATGGCTTCAAATTCAGCAACAGAGACTCATCTCTTGTACACCACACTCCTGTAAAGAGTCACATCATCTTTTTTTCTCTCAGGATCTTAAAAACTATGGTCCCACTGGCTTCAGAAGGACAAGTAACGCACCAACATTAGACGTCCTTCAGCGCCTTGCAGGAATAGAGGCAGTGATTAAGACTTTGCAGCACGTTAGCTCTTCCCAAGGCACTATATTTTTTCCTATTTTGTTACCTAGAGAGTCAATCAGTGAATGTAGTGGTTTTCCTCTCAGGATCTGGACTTATTTTTAAAACATGATTAATGGGACATAATGTAGTACCAGCTCTTACACTTGACAGAAAATAAAAATTCAACTGAACATGCTCCGCTTTAAAAAATGCATAAGGGTAACTAGAGCAAAAACAAAGCATTTATGTTCTACAATGTCATCTCAGGTCTGCTCCGAGAAAGCATTAGCAAACTAAGATATATTTAGTAAAAATTAAGGTGGCACTATATGTCTGATTTATTCAAAACCTGATAGGAAAGGAATTAAGGACAGAAAAAGACAGACTTTTACGTTCATCCCTGCTTTCGTGCTTCCTGATATGTTAGGAACCATGGCTACCAGACGTCAGTAGGCTCTCATTTTCATCACCAAGAATGTAATATACTCCCCTTAAACTTCTTAGGGTTTTTCTTTGGTTGGGTTGTTTTGTTTTGTTTTAAATACACATACTTTTGCTATCAGCTCTTACAACATGTAGGTGCTCCTGCACACCCTACCTATTTTGCCTGAGAACTAGTGAAATTGCCATTTACTGAACCAAGAGGTTGCATTAAAATTAGGAGCTACAGTGGTAAAAATCAGGCAACATCATTCTTAAAACAACCTCAAGACACTGGTCTTAAGTAACACCTGGGCCAACACAACCTATGAAAAGAATGGTGAAACCCATTTTTCTCAGCGCCCAGTTAGTTTGGAGAGAGGAAAATTACTAAACAAACAAATTATCACTCCAAAGAGATTCAAACAGTGGTTTTAAATTCTGGGAAGTGAACTTTCATCACCTTTAAGCACATCCTGTTTTCCCATTTCAGGCCAGTGTTTCAGGATAACAGGCTGTCTGTCTCTTCTCCTCCCTTCTCCTAGAATAAGTGCCTGCAGCAGCTTAATTATCAAGTTACAAATAAACATATTCAGCTTGGTGCATACATTCAATTACAGATAATGAGCTCTAGACAAAAGCTATTGAACTATAACTGATACTCTACGAGCCGGTACATAACAAGTAATGATTAAATGATACAGACTAGGGACAAGGAAAGAAATTTTTATTCTTCCCTTGAAAAGCATGCAAAGCAAAGAGATTTTCTGGGGGAAATTTGACAAAGAGCTAATTGTCAATGCCTATTATTTTCTCCAGTCTCATCCATTTTTCATAATATTCCAGTGAAAGTTCAAGTGGTGCTCAAATTTTTCACTCTCAGTGTTGTTCTTTCAGTGCAATGTTTACAAATAAAAGTTTACAGTGTTTGCTAAAAGTTGAACTTTATGGTACCACAAGGATGCACTGTAACATGCTACACACTTGCAAATAAAAGCAAAGACAAAGCGAAGCCCAAGGGCACATTTTGGTAACTGCAGTAATTTTAAAAGTCTAGTAGTGATAAACCAAATAAACTCCAAATATTAGAAAGTCAGGATGTTCAGACTTACAGTTTACCTTAAAGGAAATGGAAACATTAAAAGTACAGACAGGGAGAAATGAAGTCAGTGGAAAACTCTGATGTCTGTCCAACACATCGGGCATGGTCAGGAGCTACAGAGATTAATCTTCTCCAGCTTCAAGACAATTTACATATAGCACATGTAGTGCTTTGAACACATTGTGGCTATGAAAATGTTTTGCTCTCTAAGGTTTCTAACATAAGGGACTGTTTTTAACATTACTCTTTTTCCTTATAAACTGAGTTTGCATTACAAATTGTGTAAAGATTTGAGGGTTCCTCATGCAAACCATCAGAAATACAGTTTCTTTATCTCTTCAAAAATGACTGCTGCAAAGTTCCATCTGAAAGGTTTGCTGCAGTCCTTCATCCTGGATTTAGGTTATTCAGATTCTAAATATAAAATAATCTGGAAACGTTAACAATTGCTTCTTCTCAGTATCTGTCCACTGGTTGCAAGTTCATCGTAATTTTTCATTTTGGTCAAGTCAGTTCAGACTGCACTCTCCTGATAGCAAAAAATTAAAATCTCAAGTGCTGCCTCCTACTTCCAGCACAGCAAAACTAGGAGCACAGACAAGCAGAATGATTACAGGTCACAGAGGGCTTTTGCAAGAGGTATTTCACTTTGTTACCTATTGCTACAGGAAAATTGATTTCTCTAACCACAACCTGTGGCTAGCTTTCAAAAGACCACAGCTGTGACCTACAAGCATCCCAGTCAGCCCACGGTTAACTGGAGGGGAGCGGAGGACAGGATTCAGCTCTCAAAGTCTACTTCTTCCAAGTCAACAGGATGCTGACAACTTGCTACAGCTAAAAGGGACAAGTTTTCCTTCCTTTCAGAGTAAGTGCAAATCAGTGTAATCCACCAACAGCCAAGGAAAGTTCACCTAATATAAAATAACATTTTCCAGTAATCCTGGAGCATGTTACCCTGACAAAAACCAGCTGCTTTCTTGTAAGTAAAACCCAGCTGTCAGCCATAAAGTCTTTGAAAATACTGCTCCTTGAAAATAAGGGGTTCAGTAATAAACCCTGAATACAGTCCACACACAATTTTGCTGCATCTGTACTTGACATCTTTTTCTGCTCTGAGGGGGTCAAGGGCAAATTACTTCCTTCCCCATCCTTCTCATTACAGCTGATGGCTCCTGGAGTTGTATCTAGATATAGGCAAAACTTCTCATGTTATAGCAGACTCTAAAACGAGAAGCAGATTGCCATCATCCAGTTGTTATTGTACAGCAGAACAACTTCTTGGAAGAATGGTTACACACAGTGAGAAAACCTGGGATAGGGAGGAAAATCAATTCAACAGAAAGTTGAATGCTCTGTGTGAAAAAAGTTCAATATATTTAATGATAACACAGAATTACAGAATGCTTTAGGTTGCAAGGGACCTTAAATACTACTTAGTTCCAACCCCCTACCATGGCCAGGGACACCCTTCACTAGACCAGGTTGCACAAAGCCCCATCCAACCTGGCCTTGAACACTGCCAGTGAGGGGGCAGCCACAGCTTCTCTGGGCAACTTGTGCCACTGCTTTGCCACCCTCAATGTCAAGAATTTCTTCCTAATATCAAAATCAAATCTACCCTCTTTTAGTTTAAAGCTGTTACTCTGTCCTCTCACTACTCTCCCTGATACAGTCCCTATCCAGCTTTCCTGTAGGTCCCTTTGGGTACTGGAAAACTGCAGTGAGGTCTCCTCGGAACCTTCTCTTCTCCAGGCTGAACAAACCCAACTCTCTCATGCTGTCTTCATAGGGCTGAAGTCCCCCATGAGGACCATGGCTTGTGAACGTGAGGCTACAGTGGGCCTTATGCACTTGGTCTTCCCAGCCTCATACAGACTACCATTAAACACAGCAATCAGTGGTAAGCAATTAGTGAACAGATAACCCAATAACCCTTCAAAAGGGTGGGAGACTGATGTTTGGTAAGGTGGACATCAAGGTATAGGAACCTCTGAGGAGACTTTTAACACCTTGCTAGACAAGAAAAATCTGACCTGATCCATGGTTGGCACAAACCCTCTTTGAACAGGAGATGGGACTTGGTGACTACCACAGGTAAACTGCAATATCTACAACTACAATATCTATGCTCTAGCATAGAATTATAGAATGATGGGTTGGAAGGGACCTCAAAGATAAATATATAAAACCCAATATCCACAAAAAGAGTTCTTTCAGCTTTACACAAGCCTGCTCTAAACAAACATAATATGGAAGATCAGGAGTAGAATGCAGTCAGTAAAACTGCAGAGGACGGCAAATCAGGCAGATCTTCTGGGTCTGTTGTTACTGTTCCCAAAAATTTTTGTCCTACATTCATGCTTAAATCTTATATGAAGGCTTCATTAAAATTCACTCACTTTTAAACATGTAACATGTTAGAGGTGGAGCTAAATGTGATGCCTACATCTCTCTACAGTGTATCTGAAAATTATTTTCTACTTATGACCCTCCTGATAGCATACTCCCAAAATGAAAGGCAAAAAACACCCACAAACTTGGTACTCTACCAATGGGCAAGCATACACACAAAAAATCAGTACCTAATAGTGTCATGGGTTAATTATAATTGACATATTTTTAAAATAAGTTATTATTATGACACTATTCTAAGAACACTTATACTTTTAACAATCTCTGTTCCCAACAAGACTGCACAGCTTTTTTCTTCCTCAACTCTTTCGTATAACCCGAACAAGACAGAAAAGCAATATATCTGCTCAATGAAATTACAGGGTAAATTCCATTAATGCCCCCAAAAGCAAGATACAGATGAGCACATGAAAGCTCTCTAGTATTAATGTATTTCCTAGGGCGAGCAGAGATAGGCAGAGATTGCAAAGATGCTTGTTAAAATTATTTTTCTTGAGCTAAAATCTAGTAGTCACCAATGAACAAAGTGAGGAGAATGTTGAAAACTCTACCCCTAGCCCCACTAATTATCTCCACTTCATTCTACTTAAAAACTGCTTTTATTTGTGCATTGCTTTTGATATATGGAAGAAGCAGAAAATGAAGAAGCCAGAGATGGTAGAAGCTATGGAAAACAAAGCTGGCATTTATTCCACTATGAATAATATGTGATGACGAACGGAGACAATGAGTGCTGACGTATCATCTCTATAAAGAACTGTATTTCCAGCTCCTGGTCACTGTCTTATTTTCAGGATGCAATCTTAGGAAGAATTTGAGGTCATTACTGTAAAGAGTAGGGGAAGAATCACATACAGCGTATTTCAGACTTAATTCCTAGCAATAAGATTACAATTTAGCTAAAAATAACCTACCAGAGTAAGTCTTCATCTGTTTTAAGAAGCCAGTGTCTGATGCAAACACTCTGAGAATGAAGGAAATTTATAAATGAGCTTCTAAACCTCAGAAGCTGTATGGAAACAAAAGCAAAACATAAAAGCAAGGCACACAGACTGGGGTAAGGTGCAAGCAAATAAGATTTGGTCTGGTACATGCATGGAATCACAGACAGGTTGACAGATGTTGAGAGAAGTGAGAGAACCCCTTAACTCTCATTTTAAGCAAAATAATCCTTGGAACTTAAATGTAAGACAAACAGTTCTATGACATACATTAGAGGCCATGTAAGAAATAGAAAGGAGGTGATTAGCTGAAAAAACTGACAGCAAAGCAGTAGATGTAAAGCTTGACTCGAGATAAGAGCTGCACAGACCTATGAAAGTGAAGCTAAAGCTCTCAATATCTGATCAGGTAAAGAACTAGGATCCATATGTTAAGAGTTAGATGCAGTCAAATATATGAGGGAGGAAGTTAGCTTCAGTGATTTCAGTTCACACGATATTGGAAGGGGACAAAGTGTGTCAATGGGGCCAATAAATAGCATTTACAAGCAGCTGAAGAGCCCTACCACAAGTCTCTCCAACAAGAATTTACTAATAAGTTTGGCATCCTGCATCCTGTACTATCCACTATGCCTGGGCAATGCACTGAATTCAGCTCATTATAATGAGCCAACACTGAATAAATACATCTGAGATGTATTTCTATATCTGAGTAAAAAGGGATCCGAGATTGGTCAAGATCTTTTGTATCTCATTCTAGTTTAGTCACAGACCTTCAGAATAAGGAATGAAAGCTTTTTAACATCCCTGGGGGAAATAACACACAATGGTAACCACACAAAAACAAAGGCCAAAACCAAAATGCATGTGTGATGCAAGCTAATGTTTCTCTCCTTCAACTGAGTTTGGGGGTATGCTAGCTGCCTGGAAGTGTGTCGTGTACTACTCATGCACGCAAAGAGAAGAATTCAGACCACCCAGCTACTCAACTGGACCTTCTTTTGTCAATATACAACATTAAATTCTTAAATATGGAAGCTTAAATATATTTTCTGTCTTTTCTGTAAGTTACATGAGTCAAAAAGAGATAGAGCAAGTAAAATACAATAAAACCATAGCAACAGATTATTAAAATAATTGTTTTCAACAGATTATTTTAAGCTGCACATTTTCAAATGTCCAAAGAAATGAAAAAACAAGATGCAGGGAAGCTGTCAGTCCTGGTGTCTGATGTAGTACTAGAAGCCAACTGTAGCTGGATCCACAAAGAAATACATGTTACAGTACCTCCTCTCATCATCTAATTTCAGTCCAGCTGAAGCCACACATCTGAATTGCAAAGTGCAAAGGAAACCTAGGCAAATGACTTGCTGTCATGTGGACTTCACAGACCCAAGTAAGGTTTGGAGGACACATCAAGTTCATCTGGGCGGAAACAAAGAGGTTACAAGAGCATCTTTAAATCTTGCCCCTCACTGAGAGCAAATTCCTTTTAAACAGCAGGGAAGCAGTTTTATTTCCCTGAAAGCCACAATCTTGATTTGTATCTGAGTGAAATGCAAGTGTCAGCCTTCCTAAAGAAACAGTCACAGTGTGAAGAACTGGTTCTACTTTGCTTCACTGAATTGCTTGGATACTCCTAAAATGTGGGAGCCTGCCTCTCCCACTGTCCCCAGCATGAAAACTCTGTTTCAGGAACTCCACACTTTTCTTGTTGCATCTGTTTCATATTTTGGAGTTTAAAAAAAAAGTACCAATTACTCGAGAGAGAAAAGGGAAGATGATGAAAATGGCTGTGATGCACTGTGAGGACACCATGGGGTGAAGAGGACAAAACCACTCAGATTGCAGCCTGTGCTCTGAAGACATTTAAAACTCTTTCCTCCCATGTGATTTGCCTGGAATTGTATTTCATCGACCCATACAAACTGCTGGATATGTGCTAAAAGAGAACATAGCTATAAACCACATCCCTGGTTCAGAAGAACAACAAAGGTCAACAAAGCTGGTGGAGGGCACAGAGAACAAGTCTTACAAGGAGCGGCTGAGGTACCTGAGCTCGTTTATTCTGGAGAGAAGGAGGCTGAGGGGAGACCTTATTGCTCTCTACAACTACCTGAGAGGAGGCTGTAGCCAGGTGGGAGCTGGTCTCTTCTCCCAGGTAACAAGCGATAGGACAAGAGGAAATGACCTCAAGTTGTACCAGGCGAGGTTTAGAATGGATATTAGGAAAAAATTCTTCACTGAAAGGGTTGTCGATCATAGGAACAGGCTGTGCAGTGAAGTGGCTGAGTCACCATCCCTGGAGGTATTTAAAAGACAAGTAGATGTGGTACTTAGGGACATGGCTTAGTGGTGGACTTGGCAGTGCTAGGTTAATGGTTGGACTCAAGGATCTTAAGGGTCTTTTCCAATCTAAATGATTCTAAAATGAACATTGGTATTACACTCCAGATGAGTTCCTTAGAGCAGGTAGCTTAAAGAGCCTCTACACCGTGGGTCATGACGACAATTCTGCTTGCAAATGCATATGGCCAGCCTTTGAAAAGTCATGCAGCTAGTGAGGTTAACCACTTCCTATAACAAATCACTCTAAATCATTCAGCAACTTTCTCCAATCTTCTCTTTATTTCTTCTGCTAACAATAAGAAATTCTCTGCATATCTCACAAGTAGTTTGGCCACAAAAATATCCACTTAAATAATCAGCAGCGAGATCTCTCCACTGGTACACATGTATTATTCATTACCAAGTAATCTCAACAGCTTGCTTAACATGCCAGGGGCTTCTCTAACTTCCCACAAAAAGGCTGACAGAGAACTTTTTTCCCCATTTTTAAGTACACACAAATTAAGTTTAGCCCATATGCTGAAGCTTTTCTGCTTCCTCTTCCTTCAGTCCCTAAGCATAACAAATCACAGGAAAATCCACCAGATAAAAGTTTCACTAAATGATTTCTCAATTCATCCCCAGACCACAGTTTCAGTCTGTTGCTAGAACCTGACTGGGTCTGCACTCTTCACAGAATCACAGAATCGTAGGGGTTGGAAGGGACCTCATCGGGTCCAACCCCCCAGACCTCTTCCCTTTCCACGTGGATAAAAGACAATGCAACAAAAATAAAGTTTTGACCTGCTCTCTACACAGGAATTAAAAATCTATCATACACAACAGCAAAACACCTCATTTAGCTTCAATAGGCAGAAAATTAAACTGGGAAAAAATCCTTATACAAGTATTTAGAATGAGTGCCATGACAGAGGAGGGGGAAAGGAGAGAGAAACATATGAGAAACTTTCATACGGGGCAATCATTTGGGCACAGGTGTCTTTTTCAAGGACATGTGAAAATAAATCAGTATTAGCTGCTCTACATCCCACCCACCTAGTAGTCACCAGATGCCTTTCCTTTGCTGAGCCTTGGAGCTCTCAAATCTAGCTTCAATCACAGTGATGAGAGCTGCCAACCCCAGAACACTTTATTTCTAATTCCATCCCATTCTTGCAATTGTTTCTTCTTAAGGTGAACCTATCATATCAGTTACACCAAATCAACCAACCAGAATATCTACCCTGAAGCCCTGTGGTAGCTGATTTCTGTTATCACAAGTTACACCAGGCTGGGAAAGCAAGACTCTTTTGATAATAAGGGACAGACTTTTTTTTTTACCCTTCTTTCCTTATTTTCATCATGTCTTTGTCATCCCCAAGTAGGAGCATGTGAGTGTTGGTCTTCAGCCCACTGCCCTTGAAATTCAGGTATGCTACTTTATTTTCCCAGGAATGTATTCTCCTTAGCCACTATGGGCTGAAAAATTCTGGGTTGCCCAGAATTTGTCCTATCCCTTTTCATCAGTATCCAGTAGCTCAAATAAGGGCAAACCAGTATTTTTAAATAGCTATGCATTTGCAGAGAATCTGTCATATCCCAGCATGGCTGAGTTGTACAAGTGTGTGAGGAATGGCCCTGCACCTCCAGAATGCATTTAATGTTCTCCTATACCACTCAATAAGCAAATCACTCACAATCACAGGCTAAAATAATATTGGAAAAAACACATTATTTCAATTCAACAGCAGTTAAAACACCTGAACAGGTGCCTGTTGCTGCAGCCCATGAGAAGCATGAAGCATCTTCTCAAAAGTTGAGTTTAGATTCTACAGCCAGATTACTTTGGGAGGTGGTGGGGGGGTTGTGGTTTATGTGGGTTTTTTTGGTTTTGAGGGGGCTTTTTTGGTATTCAAAATAGCGATTTGCAATTAGCAATCAATAATGCAGGATGATTTCGAAAGAAGTTATTCTTTTCATTCCATTATAAAAAGTGATAAGAACAATCCTTTACATATTTATGCTAAACTGAGTTATGGAAAAAAATTCTAGTAACCTAAAGCATATTGCACTTTGTCTAATTAAATCACTGATTCCAGCAAAGAGGCCCTTCAATGATAGCTCAAAGTCAGATGGCCAATCAGGGAAAAAAATTAGTAAAAAAAGAATTCTCTAAAAATCAGAGCCTGCATTTATGATCCTTCAATTAAAAGCTGACCAAGTTCTATAACAAGCATTAAGAAAATACTCTGAACTGCTGTTAAAACTAGTTCTGTTCTAGTTTCTAAAGATCTATTGTTGATTATAGTAATGTCCTTACAGTGTTAGGCATATGCGTTGGAAAATCTTTTTCCCACATATGATAGCGCAGATCAGACCCCCCCAAAAAACCACGTTGTGAAGATCACATCAGTAGCAAAAATAACTGGGTCTATAACACACCTTGAGAACTGCCAAAAATGTATGATTTTTATGAAGAAACACAATCTTTTTAAGCATGACTTTTGATGCTGTACAGCACTGCCCCATATGTCCAACCAAATGCCATTTTTAAATCCTGAGGATATATTTAGCTCAACATACATCATCCTACTGTCGTCATTTCATTGAACAAAGCAAAAACACAGGATCATGCTAAATGATGCATCCTCAGCTTGTGTCAAGAGCGCAGCAGAGAAAGGACTGCAATACCAATGAAGTTTCAAATGTAAGTCAAAAAAGCTAAAGAAACAAGCAGAAGATGACACGATAGGTATCAATGGATTTGACTTATGAAGCTAAGAATAAAGAATGGAAACAAAATATGCTGACATGTGAACTATATCTGTTCCTGACTAATCCCTGCTCCCCTGCCATTCACATAAGGCACCATCTGATCTTTCAAGTTTCTGCATGCATGATGAGCTCTTGGCTATAGTCTGGGCTGGTGCAGCCAAATCCCTGTGATTCCACCTGGGCAGGACAGAATGCAAGTTATCACTTCCGACTGGCACAATTTCCTATGCTCAGAGTGACCCTGCATGACAACTATATGCCTCATTACACCAGCCAAGAAATTAATGTACATCACCAGCCCAGTACAGCTTATTGCCATCTCAGTAAAAACTTGAATTCAGCTATGGAAATTTAAAACAACTGATGGTATTTTTGGAGTTTGTTTATTTTAAAGCCAACATTTAGCAAAGAATAAAATTTAACTGGTTTGGCTAACAACTGTAGATACCTTTTGTTATTCTGGACTTCGTGCACATCGCAACAAACCATCTCCTGCTGTCTCTGATGTTGTGCTCTTTGAAACATGGTCAATCATCCTGTACTGTTTTTTTTTAAAGGATGAAGCCCCCTTCTCCAATGAACTTGAATGCACAATTCTTTTCCTAGCACAAAAGAGCATCAGGAACCAAAACCAACTAATTCAGCCTGCACTGAAGGACAGCACTAAGATAGTTCTTGGCATGTGCCCATGTATCATTGACCACACTGTTGTGGGGTTTTACCCAACTTTTTTCAAGCAGGCTTTAAAATATGGGTTTTACTCAATTCTGAAGTAGGGTATGGAAGGTACTTAAGGGCACACTTCAGAGAGGTATTTCATCATGATACTGCTGATCAAGCTTAGGGGAATAATTTTGTCCAGCACTTATCCACAGCAATAATGGATCTTTACATTGAACAACATAAGCAAAAACATGATCTAATAAAACAGCATAGTGAACTGTTTTTTAAAAGGAGAGTTTGAGTAGAAAGTGTAGCATAGCCACAGGTGTGCTCACTCTGCTTGTGGGCAGGGTGAAATAGTCCTTCATGTGCTTCAGGTATCCACGCCAGAGGGCTGCTATCTCCCACACTGGTTTGTTCACAGAATCACAAGGTTGGAAAAGACCTTTGAGGTCATCAAGTCCAACCATACCCGTCCTCTACTAAACCATATCCCTAAGCACCTCATCTACCTGTCTTTTAAATACATACAGGGTCGGTGACTCAACCCCCAACCTCGGCAGCCTGTTCCAGAGCCCAATAACCCTTTCAGTGAAGCACTTTTTCCTAATGTCTAACCTGAACCTGCCCTGGTGCAGCTTGAGGCCATTCCCCCTCATCCTATCACTTGCTGCTTGGGTGAAGAGACAAACACCCATCTCTCTACAACCTCCTTTCAGGTAATAATAGGCGTTGATAATGTCTCCCCTCAGCCTCCTCCTCTCCAGGCTAAACAGCCCCAGTTCCCTCAGCCGCTCCTTGCAATGTTTGCTCTCCAGACCCTTCACCAGCCTCGCTGCCCTTCTCTGGACCTGCTCCAGGACCTCAATGTCTTTCTTGTAGTGAGGGGCCCAAAACAACACAGTACTCAAGGTGCGGCCTCACCAATGCCAAGTACAGCGGCACAATCGCTTCCTTGGACCTGCTGACCATGCTATTTCTGATACAACCCAGGATGCCATTGGCCTTCTTGGCCACCTGTGCATACTGCTGGCTCATATTCAGTCTGCAGTCAACCAACACCCCCAGGTCCTTCCCTGTCAGGCAGCTTTCTGGCCACTCTTCTGCAAGCCTGTAGCGCTGCATGGGGTTGTCATGTCCCAAGTGCAGGACACTCTGCACTTGGCCTTGTTGAACCTCATCCCATTGGTCTCAGCCCATGGATCCAGCCTGTTCAGATCCCTTTGAAGAGCCTCCCTACCCTCAGGCAGATCGACACTTTCTCCCAGTCCACAAACTTATTGAGGGAACATTTGCTCCCTTCATCCAGGTCATTGATAAAGACATTGAACAGGACTGAGCCCTGGGGAACACCACATATGACCAGCCTCCAGCTGGATTTAGCTCCATTCACCACAAGTCTTTGGGCCCAGCCACCCAGCCAGTTTTTTACCCAACAGAGGGTGCACCTGCCCAGGCCCGTGGTAGCCAGTTTCTCAAGCAGAATGCCAGGAGAAACAATGTCAAAGGCTTTGCTGAAGTCCCAGTTCAGAGCTTGTACTGAGACACAAAATAACATGAAAAAAGCAACGTCAAAAAAAACCCAGACCAAACAGAGGAACTGCTGAAGCCTGGTTCCCCAGGGACACGTGTGCTCTGCTTCTGCACTCGTCTCCATCATAAGGTCACCTTCACTAAGCAAAAGCAATTAAGTGCTGGGTTAATTTGGACCTACATTAGCTGCTGCCAAACACAACACAAAAAAGGCAAATTCTCCAGCCTCTTCCAAGTTCACCAACATTTGGGGACTCTTTCTTCTTTTTTTTTTTGTAAAACTGGTAGATCTTTAAATTATATCCAAGTACTGCTCCCCTGTTTCAACTTCAGTGTTGGTTGCCCAATAGGTTGAAAGGGCAGTAGGGGATGACAGAGATAAGCACAAGTACTGGAAGCCTCATTCCACAGGACATCAGTCTAAAACAGCAAACAAATGCAGCAAGAGGAACTGAAATCATAATACAAATAAGCAAAAATTGGATTTTGCTCTCAACTGAGATAACTGCCTAAAGATTTGATATTAAATTAAATCTCTTCTCCCATAAATCATCTTCAGTAAAAAAATACATGTTCCTTTCAAAATAAATTTGGAGAGAAGTGGTTAATTTTGTTTGAATGTTACAATTATGACATTTCTACTAAATAAGCAAAGTATTTTCTATATTGATTTGGGGATTATTGTTACCATTAGTTTGATGCACAGTTCATCCAGTCCTTCAAATATAACATTATCAAGGCCAGATTAAAAAAAAAATCCATACATAACACTTTTTTGAATTCCTACTGTATTAACCAAGGAAAAATGGTTCTCATTCCTCTCCATGACAGGCATTTTATTTCTCTTGTGTCTTTTCAGGATACATATGCTGTGGCCTTTGTTTTTCTCTTTAGTTTCATTTACCAAAAAAGAAAAAAAAAGAGAAAGAGGGGGAAGAGAGAGAGAGAAGGACAAAAGGAGAGAAAGATAGAGGGGAGGGGAGGGGAGG
>VZTU01032738.1:0-66940 GCA_013400835.1 Zapornia atra | reverse complement strand
GGGAAGGGAAGGGAAGGGAAGGGAAGGGAAGGGAAGGGAAATTTATGATCTCCAAATCAAGCATTTTCCAACATAGCAAAGGACACACTGTTAACCCAAGCTCATTTTTGGAGATTCTCTTGTCCAAAAGACAAACCAAGCCACTCGCCTGTCCCTCTGGGAAAATCTGTTCTCATCACTGAGAAGGTGATGGTCCATAACAGCTTTTCTAGTATGAATTCTTAAATACTTCTTTTCAAAAGCTTTGCTTACATTTTGACATGATTATTAGACCAGGTAGTGAAGGTAACTCTATACAGATTGTGCTGCAACAATCTGGAAGATAACTTCAGCTATTAGTCAGGGGTTTTTTAAGCATACAACAGTGATTCAGGTAATTCAAGGAACTTTTCACAGAACAGGAACATTTCTGCAGTGAAAGACCCTCCTGTTGATTTTCCACAGTGGTGGTTTGTCTTTGCAAATGCTAGACCTTCATTTGATGTTTATGAAGCTTTGATAATGTGTCCAAACCGTAGTTTGCTCAAAGTTCATTATTTTTGGAAATTTTTTATATGCACGAGAAATCAGTGCTAAGGGTTTAGTTACCCACTTCCCTTCCACTGTGCTCCTGGATGCTGTACTTGAACAAAACCTCTACTTCTTCTTAGCAGTGCTTGTTTTGCAGTGTCTGCTGGGCAGCAGTGCTACTGCAATCTCCAGAGCTCCCACGCCTGCTTATTTTTTGCCTCTTTGAAACACTGCTGATACACCCGAGAGGACTTTGAACTCTGCTCTTCTTGTAAGTGGGAGAAGTAAAACCCAAACTACCAAAACAACTTCATACAAACACAGAAAAAAGCCAGAATGTGGAGGTAGGTACAGCCCAGGCTCTCACCCCCAGAGGGAGAAGAGACAGAGTATTTTTACGAACGCCCACATACCACCACACCTGAGTTTCAGAGGAAAGTTCCTCATCTCAATTCACCACCTCTCATCTTGGCAATCTCCTCACAATGTACCAATGAAGTGGTGCAGACTTCAGGGGTAAAACATTTGAATTTCAATTGGAAGAAGATCCATTGAGCAAACAGGGGATGGCATCAGGGTGAAGAGTAGAAAATCTCTAATAGAAGGGAAGTGGGAATGAGAGGGTAGTCTATTTAGAGAGAGGAAGTACTCTGTTACTCTGTACCAGGTACACTGCCAAAAAAACAAGCAGTGATAGCAGTCCTTGTCTCATATACTACTTATATCCACTACCAAACAGCACAAAACGTATAAGCCTGAAAACTAAACAATCTAGACACAGGAATCATCTTCTGGTCTTGACTGCCAGTTCCTTCAGACAACAAGGACTCAAAATTTCAGGACATGAGAATAATTTCTGGTGAGTCAGACTTAATGCCTGTGGCTTCAGACATAGAATAGAATAGTTTTTCCTCTATTCAGAACAGAATAGTTTTTCCTGTAGCTCAAATGCTTAGATTTGGTACCCAGGAAGACAGTTTTATTTATAAAGCATGCCTTGACTTACTCTGAATCTAAATCTGTTTTCTGTTGTTACACTTTAGAAGTGAACACTAAGAATACAAACGTGCTGCAAGGTTCAGGCACTGCATGTACCATTTACCTTGTGTATATGCATTGTCGATGTGTGTCACAGCACCAAGATGACATACAGCTTTTCACCTCATTCTGGGAACTACTAAATATTTAAAGCATGATCAACCATTCTGTCCCAACTACAGAAAAGTGAGATTTTTCCCATGAGATGGTCTTTCTCCTCTCCTTACCAGTTCCTTCCTAAACTCTTTGCTGAAGAAGCCTTCAAGTCATTAATGATATAATTTCTAAAGCACTGATTGAAGAAACACTGGGATGTATGTAACATTTTACAGATGGTACAACTGCTTTCAGAGTAACGTGCTGAGATGAAACAGTTCACCTGTGTTTAGACAAAAAATAGTTCCCTTATCAAATCAGAGTAATTCAGAGCTACATATGCCGCGGTAGCACTTAATTGTATCAGACCATTAATCCCTATTTTTGACTATGACATTATATTTAGGCTTTTGTTTACTGAATTGCCTAAATGCTCTGATTCCATTAAAAATTATCCTAGAGGTATATTTTCTGAGGTTAGCTTCTCTACAGTGCGTAGAAATCACTCAGATGAGCCAGGCTTGGCAAGAACATAACACTGTACCTAGACGTATCATTCTTCTTTTGTTCTTCATATACCTTCTAATTCTATCTAAAATCAGACTTTGGTGACTTCCAGGTCTTGTTCCATGCCTCTCTTGCAGAATAAAGAGGCTTAACAGGCACTTCAGCAGCTCTTTCACTTTAAAAAAACCAAAACTCAGAATATTCAATATGCCCTCTTGGCCCCTTGGGTACAAATGCCATCAGGTAAGTACTCTTCTTTACCATCTTCTCAGGCTATTGACAGAACAATTAATGCCAAAATTCTTACAGTTTATAAGCACTTTTACAGCAACAGGTTCTGAAGCACTTTAAACACTACAGACTGACTGCATAAACTATAAAACAAATTCTGCCTTTCCCTTCATAAGAGACAGGGAATAAGCCATGGTGATATACTGAATTCCAAGGATTGAATGGGAAGTGTAGAGGACAGCTAGATGTCTTTGTAGAAAAGATATCACTGTTTTCTCTTGACAGTTTCCTTGTAGCCACAGGGAAGTTAAAGCAAAGCCAGCTTATTTCCATCAGTCTTTGATATACAATGGTAACTGTGGAATAGGGGAAGAGGTTCCTGGATGAATTTAGAAGAGAAAGTTGCACTCCTCCAGACATTTAATTGACTTCTTTTGGGCTCATTAATGTGCAAGCAAATTCCAAGTTTTTCAATAAAATTCAAAGAAAAAATAAAAGGCTTTGGTGTTATGTTTAAGCATCCAGATAAATTGCTTGATATTCCAAAGTCCTGAGCATCCAGCAAGTCCCAAAATATTGTTTGGCACTATATCAGTCATAATTTCTACATGAATCCAGGAAAAGAATCACATGGAGCTTGCAGGTTTTTTTGGGCCTTGAGGTTGTGGGTTGGTTTTTTTTTTTAATCATTGGGCAATTTCACTATACAAAATATTTTTACCAACCATAGATTATCATTGTAATATTGGCAAAATGGATTTACATCAATCTATTAATAAACCTAAAAAGCCCAGCGCCACCACCAGAGTCCTTGTAATTAACACAGTATTGTCATCTGTCCGCAATTTAAAGTTGGTCTGGGGCTGCCTTCCAAACTTGAAAATCGTTCAGGCAAAAAAAGTAAGTAACACAATAAGATCAATATTCAAACCTAAAAAAAACCCAACCCTAACCTACCAAACCAGCATAATAAAATGTATATGACTGTCAAAAAACATTAGATAGCGAAGGTGCCAAGGGATGTCATCTACAAATCGCTTTACTTAAAAAGCATCAAGAACTTGCCTACAAAAAACCACAAATGGATTTAACTCTTCATGTAAACGCTGCCTTTTCAAAAACACCAGCTTCTGTAGAAGTAGGCATGTGATACGCTGATATTTTGTGACAATTATGAGAGCCCAGACAAACTCAAGTGTAAAAACCTATAATGAAGTTGTCTGTAATTTGGAACAATGAATTTCCTTCCCATTTTCTTGCAGATTCAACTTTTACACTACTTTCACATAATAAAAACTCTGTTCTCCCCATCCCAAAGGCCCTTTCTGACTGCTCTCCTTCCTGGTAAGAGTTTTCCTACCCTGAAATCCTGCAGGATCTCCTGTGGTTCCCTTCCAGCCTCCTTAAGCAGCAGCTGAGGAGAGGGGTACATGCTAAAACTTGTTCTGAGAAACAATCTTCCTAACCAGCCAAGTTAGAACTTAAACTCTGGCTAAACAGAACAGATAGCATGTTCCTTTTTTCGTTGGGAGTTTTTTGAGGGTTTTAGTTTTGTGGGTTTTTTTCCTAAGAAAGCTGACTAGAAAGCAAAGTGACACACCAAAAATCTTCTCCAAGGTTTACAGCAGTCCTGCACTGGTATTAGGAGCAGAGCTCTACATGCTTAATCTTCCACCAGGGCTGATACTAGAAAGCAATTTTTAGAGTGAAACAATATTTTTGTAAGACCAGCTAATATCTTACTACAACATGAACCTTACTCTTTTCTTCCTCTTCTGTGGGACAATGTCTTCTGCAATGGACAACTGCAAGGTGGCTACACATTAGACACAATTGGCCTTAATGAATCTAAGTATAATACTCAGTGAGATTAGCTGAAATAGGAGGACAGCCAACCCCAGCAAAGCATAGAGGTGTAGCAACATAAGTCAGTCCTTGCAAAGGAGAGAGGCGAGTGGATTAGGAAGCTCTCTATTGAAGACTAGAATGGGCGATATGCCCATTATCTCAGTGAAACCTTGATTTACATCAGCTTCTGGGAATTTTAACACTCAGGTTCATCTTCTGGAGATATTCTGTAGAGCTGTCCTGGAAATCAAGAGTAAGGAAATGCCTTGTGACAATTATTCTTCCACTAGTGAATGAGTGTTCCTGCTTGACCTACGGTTTGTGATGAAGTCCAGCTATGTGAGTCTCATCTTCCTTCTTCCTGCAACTTCCACAAGCCATTATGCTTGCTGGGAGAAATGCATTGTAGAGGGATAAACATTTAAAGGCCATTTCATGATTCGGCAGGCAGCAGTGATGATTGTCATTAAAAAGTATCAGCAAGCCATATACTGCTCATAATTTTTGGCACTGATGTGAAGTTTCCATTTGGCAGTACATCTTACAGTGCCGGGGAGGTGTTTGAAAGGTGGGAAAGAGAGTAGTTGCCCTCTTCCAGCATATGCTGCAATTACTCAGCAATTTCACCATATATTCCAGTGCAGGGCTGTATGCAATCACTGGCTATGGCCAACAGGACCTTCCATTTTGTGGTCTGCCATACTTCTGTGTGGATTGGAGTAACTCACTAAAAACACAGCTGTGTGCCCTAGAGGAACACTGTTGGTAGGTGTAAATCATGTTTGGGCATGCAGAGTTTTGCAAAGCATGTATTTATGTCATCTATGGAACTGTTAGCAGTATAAAACACCTACAGACACTTCTTTCTAACAATTATTCTATATGGTCTTAATAGGTTAACTATTAATAAAGAGTATACTAGAAAAAATTAGTTTAACTTTTATAAAATCTTTAGCCCGAATCTACTTTATATGCTTTTGTTTCTCTTTGTTTCTAAATGGGCAAAAATAAAATTTCTCTTTTTTTTTCTGGAAATGCTGGTAGAAACTCTATTCTGTTTCCTTTTGTACTAAAGACTGTAGATAAATAGCCTGAGAACAAATAAAAAAAGAAATTCATCCTGTGATCCTCACTTCTGCTGACACCAAATTTCTAAGAATACGTATTTCCTACTCAAAGTTCTGTTAATTCCTGCAGCACTCTTACATTATGTTCATTAATTTCCTTTTAAGACTACTGTAGATTATTTCCATGCAGTCAGAGAAAAAAAAAGGTGAAAATGGAGCAGAAAACAGAGCAGGAACTTCAGAAGTTTGTTAGTTTAACAATGAAGCTCCAGGAGCAATAACATTTTCAAACAAACGCAATGCAAAAAAACTGTAGTGTAACAATCAATTTGTTTGCCTAGGAAACTTCTAAAGCTCTTGTAAAGGAAGAATAAAAGTAAGACAGAAAACTCAACAGTATCAGGAGATGGAAATTCTTAGCAAAAACTCCCTACAGTAAGTTGCAGGCAGAAAAGAAAGCTTCCAATGAAGAGGCCATGTATTCAATTAAAACCTATAATTAGCATTTTGGTCTTTCCTTCACTAGCACTGAAGTCTTTTGCATGAGTTTTCATAGAATCATAGAATGGTTTGGGTTGGAAGCCACCTCAAAGATCATACATTTCCAATCCCCTGCCATGGGCAGGGCCACCCTCACTATCCCAGGTCGCCCAAAGCCCCATCTAACCTGGTCTTAAATGCCTCCAGAGATGGGGCTTCCACAACCTCTCTGGGCAACCTGTGCTAGTGCCTCACTACCCTCATAGTAAAGAATTTCTTCCTAACTTCTAACCTAAAATTAATAATTTCATGCCAGAAATTATCTCCCAAAGGAACCAACACTGGGGGTTTTGCAAGAACTGTACTGAAAGAGAAGACTTTCTAGTAAAAACTAGAAAGCTATTCGGAATGCTCCAACAGTACCTCACTTCAGAAGCAATCAACTATGAGTAAGACAATACTCCTATGCATATGTATACAAATTCAGCCATTTCCACAGCAAGAATAAATGGGAACATATATGCATTTGAGAGAAAGAGGGAGAGACGCCTTTACAGACGTACAGAAATATATTATGAAGGCATGAAGAGTGAACACATCACCTCTCATACTAGAACCTATGCCCTTGTTTCCCTAAAATAAGGTTCACTGCAAAGCTGTAATTAATTATAAATGCTACAAGTTTAAAATAAATAGCTTCTTTACATTTACATATCTTTGCTAAAGACAGATGCTCTGCAGATGAATCCGTGCCTGTTCATTTTTCTCCCTTCTAATTAAAAGACCATTTTAACTTCTGGTTGAGTTTTTTTCCTGTCCAAGTGCAGGATATTCCAGAGGGTTGCAATGACATGGCTTCATACACGCATCTGTACACAGTATCACATCTGCATAACAGTAACTTTGCCAGATTCCAATTTACTCTGTAACGTATTACATGGCAGAGATTCATTCGGCTGATTTCCATAATGACAACAGTAGCTGAAAAAAGTACTTGCCTACTAAATTGAAATGTGACATCTATATCAAGGTAAACATCCGAGTCCTCTGAATACTTTATTGGCAGACACACTATTTTAGCTTCAAAATAAATTTTTCCCAATAGCAGCTTTTATTTCATTTCAAATCCATCAGCTCTTCTAGCTTCTAATTCCCAGAGCTGCCCCTTCGAGTTTTTAATCTTATCTTCCTAGTGTGAAAGTGCTGTAGACCAGCACTTTTAAACACAATAATGCAACAGTTTTTGAAAGCTATATAAATCGTGTGAAAGACTATCCTATTAATTCCCTTTCTCATTACCAATTTTTCTCTTTTATTTACAGGGCTTGGGGACTTTAAAATTCAGTTACTCTGAGGGAAGAAAGAACTTCAATTTCACTGGGACCTCCCCTCTGGCTCTTGACATTTTCAGAAACCTGTTGGACAATAACATTCGGGTCAGACCAGACATGAAAATTATGCTAAGACTAAAACAGATCAATTCTAGTTGGTAGCTCTCAGATAATGAAATTATGCTCAAGGCGCTTTACAGATACACTAGCAAAAAAATAAAATAAATCCATCTTCAGAGTATCAGACTGTTAGTACTAAGAAAACCCAGGCTGGAAAACAGGAGGATAAACTGATTCAAGAGCACCACAAGGCACAGAAGTAACTGGTGGTTTTATTCTAGTTACAAAGACCAATATCTTTTTGCCAGGTAGGAAGCAAATTGTTCTTTGAGTTGTAAATAAATAATTTTCCTGGTTTAGCTGCAAACATCTGCGAGTAACAGACAGAGGAACTGAACCCGAATATTTATTAGAATACCATTGTTGAATTCAGCTAATTAACTAAGTGCAAGACCAATGTTTTATATGACTTCTGGTTTGTAAAATTGAAATCTCAGAGGAGGAAAAGGATTAAGAAGGTATCGCATGCCATTAATGAGCCACTGCTGAAATATTTTGGTGTCTGCTCTGATTTAGGAACACTTTCCTAAGCTATCTGGAAGTTATGAATACTAAAAATAAACTAAAAACCTTGCCTCTAAAGGCAGCAAGTTCTTGCTGATGTGATAACCTTTTTATATCGCTCTGATCTGGGCCTCAAAACTCCTCTAACCATCTGGGTAAGAATTTCCCTAGACCAGCCTTCCGTTCCCTCTAGTGGTGCGGTGGCAGCTGGAAACCCTCTAAGAAAAAGAGGGTTTGCATCTCTCCAAGCCCCTTTAGAACAAATGTGACACATAAAAACTGTGTGCTTGCCTCCTCAAAATAGAATTCTGAATTTGCTAGAAAATGCGATCTTACGAATACTAACATCTGTAAGGGTGGCTATCTTACAACACCAAACGACCTCCACCAGCACAAGGTGTGATGCCAACACAACCTCTTGGATTCCCATCTGGGGCATCTCCCTGATTTCAGGCACTGATGGCATTCAGTGCCTTTGTGACTATCTAGGCTCCTATTTCACAGGCTCAAAAGTTTCTTGCCTGTGTCCCATCCAAAAATAAACCTTCAAAGATACAAGTACCCTTGGGCTGTGCTCAGTTCCTCCTTGTCACACATTCTGGCTTGCTGAGAGAATTAATTGGCTTTGTAGAGCATGAAGAAACAGAAATGGCAATAGGTACCTCAATTAGACTCTATTTTTAAAATCATTTTTAAACTTCATGAATTATGAGACTTTAACAAGTTTGCTTGATTCACTTCGACCAAACAAGGTTAGGGACTCATTATATTGTACATGCAGCAATTTAACAATATTAAAACATAGCACCAAGTCAATCTTTCCATAAGTGACTTCGAAGCGCACAGTAAGCAGATCTGAAAAGCCCTGTAATCTGCAACCAGTAGTCATCATTCTTGTAACACTGTAAGAGGCTTTCTTAATTCCACTGGTGTTTAAATATATGAGCCAAAACACATAATAAGTTGTCTTTTATTGCTGTCAAGAACACATATAGAATCTATTATTTAGGCTTTTGTAACTTCTTGGGATCCTCTCCGTGTCTGACAAGTGTTTGCTTCACTGAGCAGTAGATTGAGACTCTCCCGGCACATAAACAACCTTAAAGCCTGCAGTCAGACCCCACTGGCTCTTTATAACCAAACTTGCGTTGGTTCCAAATTGACATTTTTTTAGCATCACAATGATAGAAGGTTGAGAGGTCTATCTCAGAAGGAAAATGTCACCTTCTGCCAGAAAACTGAGACTGCTTTGCCATGCTCTACCAGCGCCTAAAGGAAATATAAATGGATTGAGGAGGAAACGCATGACGCATCACTGATAAAATAACCTGGCATCACCAAAGGACTGGTAGCTACGGCTCCACTAAAAGATCAATAAATGTGCAAATAGCAGCCTCTTTAGAAATCATTGCTTTCCCTCCAATACATGGTGAAAAACTCCGTGACAGCGTTTACTTCATGCCACCACCTTCATTAAATAGATCAGCCTATCTTCATCCACCCACAAAGCCAACTCCACAAGTCTATGGAAAATACTGATTTTTCTTGGCTACGTTCAGGTCAAAGATGAAATGCAATAAAATAGCTTAAGACAACTACTCCCTTTCCAGCTTGTAATTAGAGCCTTGAAACTGTGTTTCCAGGTCCTGGTTTGGGACCTGTTGTCAATTCACTTTGACCTTCGGCAAGCAAATCTCAGCACACGGGAACTTGCTTCCTGCTGTAAAACAAGCAGAGTTAACTTAGCTCAGAAGGGTGGGTGTTTGGCTTTGAGACTTTTTGCTCCTTTAAGTTCTAATGACTGAAAAAAATCCATTTCAGTTGGAGTTCATTAGATAAAAATGCATCTGCAAGTAAAATCATTGTGTCTGAAAGATTATGCATCTAAGGATCCAAACAAGGTGTTGAATATCTATGTACATCAAGGAAGAGGAACATGGTCTCTGAAGCAGGATTTGTGGAAACCACTGTATGCCATCAGCGGGAGGAGCTTTAGTTGCATTGCCTCCCCTGGGAGGACCCACATATTTTTCCTGAAAAGGATAAAGTTTTGAATAGCCAAGAGACACAGTTAAGAGTGTCAAATCAAGAAAACAAGAAGTAGTGATTTTGATTATTAGTTGTAGAACTATTTCCCTGCTATCACAAGGACCAAAATCACCCACAAAATCTTAGACACGTATGAGCTATGAGCTCACAAAAAGTACTCTTGCTGCAATGATGATAACCACTTCATCCCACTGTGATCCAAAAAATGGGGTTTGGCATAAAGGGATACAACAGATTAGAAATAGATTTTATAATGAAATTTAATACTCTCAGATATAACTTAAAGAGTCAATATTTAATACATAGTAGAGATATCAAAGCTTTTTGTTCCAGAGCTTCCATACAACTTAAAACAGTCTTTATGGAATGGAAACACAACTTAATAATTACTTTTTTCTTGTTCCATTAGTTGATCCTTCTTTTAGTTAGCTTTTTATCATTAGCAGTGAGCACAGTACAAACACCAGACTGCAGCTAATAGCTGAGGTAGACACATCACACAACAGCTACAAAGGAGAACCCTTGATTCACACTCCGCACACACAAAAAGAACAACAAAATGTCTGCAGGTTCTGGAAAATATTAACAGGAAAAGAGTTTTAAGAGGAGTAGAATAAATAAAAATTGCTGGCCTCTTCTTCAAGAGTCTTATTTTTTTAATTGCTCTCAAACTTTAGTGTGACTTATGGGGAATTCCTGTGCGATTCCAAAATTTGGAGAATCTTTTTCACTAAAATCATGCTCAGACCAGCCTCAACAACAGCATCACCTCTTCCTCTATCTCCAGACTGCAAGAAGCAGGTGTCTACAATTTTGTAGTAAGTCTTCCAAATTCAAATTGGCAGTCTGCATTAATAAATAAATAAAACTGAAATTCACCCTCTTTCTTCATGTTGTCCACTGTAATTTTTTTGGACAAGAACCTGAATTTTGTGGCATTTCTACTATAACTTCTTTCTAGCTTAGGTCTTGAATATTTAAGGCATAGCAATGTGCCTTTATGAAGCGTCAAGCATCCTTAACTCCCTTGCACATAAAAGATTCACAAATTCATAGGAAGTCCTTGAAACGTTTGGAGTTTGAGCCTCAGCTTTGAACCAAGGAGAGCTATCATCTTGTTTCCCATTTCTGAGAGTACAGCCCGTGACAGCAGTGTGCTGACTGTGCTTGCCTAACTCTGATTTCAAGGTGATTTACTTTTTTGAGGCAGCGTACATCAACCTGCTGAGAATTAAACAAAACTTCCATCTTTCATTACTGTTCTAGCAATCACATAGTTCTGGAAGGAACCACAGTTCACATGTACCAAAATCAGCCAGCCTACCACATGAAAGTAATTTTTTTCCCGCTCTCTTCCTTATAGAGAATAGAGGAATCAAGGGATGGTTCTTGAGTCCTAAAGTTGATACCAAATCTCTACATTTCTTTCCGTTTTGGGCTAATATTTTCCCAGCAGTTCTTTCTGGAGCAGCTGCATCCCAGATATGGTACAGATCAGCTAAAGGCTATATTGAAGACAGAAAAGCTATTCAAGAGCAAAACATAGAAAATACAGGATTTAAAATCCTCCTCTCTCACTTTTGGTAGGTAAGACACAAGATGCACATTCAGGAGTTCCCACAGATGCACAGAGCTTGACTTCCATGGAAAAAAAATCTGCTCCTCCAGCCAGAAGACCAAGCAACTTAACTTGAGCTCTTGTGAAAGTACATGGTTAAAACTGGGCTGCACTGCTTCATTTCATACATAAGGCCAACACCACCATCCCAGAAGTGACAGGAGTGCAATGTATAGACTTATACGTATACCAAAGCTAGCTTTAATCTTGTTACCAGAACCCAGGCTGTCCACAGCAGTGCTGTGCCATGGTATGATTCACCTCTATCTCCCCTAGCAGAATCGAAGCATGGCATCAGCAAGAGCACACAGCCAAGAGCACCTGTTCTATCTCCAAAGCAGAAGTGCTGTCTGAGTGTGGCCTTTTGTATCATTATAAATGCTCAGAGTGACCAAACAGGTTTATTTTTTTCCCAGCAGTGAGAAGATGCAGCTCGATAATGGAACATTTCAAAAAGCAAAGTGCTTTTTGGCTTTTCACCCAACAGATACTTGACACCCACATGCTGTGCAAACTCTATATGTCGTGGTGCAAACAAGACCATTCCAATTTACAAAGGACGTAAGATTTAAATTCTAGGACTAATGAATTTTTTAATTTTTTTTTTTTAACATGGTACATGAGACAGCTCTCAAAACTGCTCAGATGTGCAAATGGCTACCAGCAAAGAAGCAGAGCCAGATAAAATAGTACCGTGTCATCTAATGAAAGAGCAGCTCTGAAGTCTGTTCTCTTTGGGTTCTTTCACTGTAGCTTGTTGTCTGGAGTGCTCTGAGCCCAGCTCTAAGCTCCAAGTCCGTGTTTTTATATCCATCTAGAAAAAACCTGCATGAAGTACTGTTTGTAATGTAACAATAATGTGTTTGGCTTATTAAAGCTGTTGTTTTATTTAGCTTTATGAAACTGCAGGAAAATCAAGAGATCTTAAATACAAACACAGGTTCCAATTTACTACACTGCAAGTAGGTGACAGGTAGAAGGAAAAGTAAGAACATGACAGAACTTACATTTTTCTTTCAAACCATCACTTAAAAAAAATAGTAACTATTTGATAGAGTTTGACATCAACAGTAGAAACTGTTGTAGAAAAGGCTGGTATGTAGCATCTCCTCATTATTTTCCTTCACAATGCAGCAGGAATTTGTGAATGCACCCTGGCATATGATGCTGGAGCCATTTTTATCACTATCCTTTCCCTCACAGAATCAAAGAATGCTTTTGGTTGGTAGGGACCTCAAAGACCATCTAGTTCCAAACCCCCTGCCATAGGCTTGCTGTGTGTTATCATACTAAGTGATGGTAAACAGATGTAAGACAGAAATGTTTTCTGATATATGTGATACATAAGCACGTATAATAATTGAGGAAAATAAGAATGTGCAATGGTTGGGGTCCGGTTCTTCCTGCCAATGCTAATCATCAACTAAAAATAGTAATAATTATAGCCTTAATTACAATAGTCATTTTAAAATATTACATATCCTGACCTAACTAAGGGACAATCAGGGGGTCAGCATCACGGCTGGAAGCAATCCTTCTAACAGGCTGCTGGACCAGGCTGCCTCGTGCGCTGGACTCTCAGTGGCTGCAGGGAGAGGTCCAGCTCACTATCACACCTGCAATCACCTGCAAAGAGCTCGTACCTTCTCCAGGTAAGCTGGGCACTCAGCACCTCCAAATGAGCTGGAGCCTCCCTCAGCAATTAAGAAATTAAAAAAAAAGTCCCAGAAGCTCTTTGCAACTTCAACTCTGGTTCTGGTTGTGCTGAGGGAAACGTGAATAACAACTCTGACTTTTAGGAAAAGTCAGTTTTCAATTAAGAAACCGGCTGACACAAACTATATAGGCAGGGCTCTGTAGGCAGAAGAGCTTACACCCTCATCTCTCTTTTTGTTCTCTGCTTTTGAAATAGGAAGGATTGCAAAGCTTCAAAACAATAAGAAAAGGAAAGCAATACTGAATGAAGCTACAGAATCACAGAATTGTAGGGGTTGGAAGGGACCTCGAGAGATCATCAGGTCCAAACCCCCTGCCAAAGCAGGTTCCCTAGGACATATCTCATAGATAGGTGTTCAGACGGGTCTTGAATATCTCCAGAGAAGGAGACTCCACACACCCCTGGGCATCCTGTCCCAGGGCTCTGTCACCCTCACTGGGAAAAAGTTCTTCCACATATTGGTGTGGAACTTCAGTGTTCCAAAAAGTACGTACAACTACAAGCCTACATGAGGACAGTTTAAACTAACTAGCCATTCTTTAACTCAGAAAGAACTGAACAAAGTCAGAATATCTGAAGAATTAACTTTACAAGTAATTTAAAAAGCAAAAAAAAAAGAGACCATGTTCACACCTATCCCTAACATTTCCACAGAGTCGATAAGCTCAACTCACTGATTCAAAAAGTCATTTTGTTGATGTATACACACAAGGAATTAAACTGATGTTACGTTTGCAAAATGCTCAAATCCAACCAGGAATCCAAGTCAAGACTGTCAGCTTTGCAAGAAATACTTATAGGAAAAGAATAATAATCTCAATTTTCTAATCCACAGGCTACAAGGCTAATCCCACTCACATGTACAGGCATCGATCCAGAACACCTTGACTTCTACAAGGCGTCAGAGACTCCTGTTCATGGCCATGCACTTAGGTATTGGGAGCCTCCTCCTAACCCGCTCTTTATTTTTTCAATCCTCTCACCATTGGTTTTATTGTTTAGGTATCAGCAGGTAGCTTACCTTTTATAAAAATATAAACAAGTGTTAACACGTAAACACAACTAAGACCATTAGTTGTTTATCGACCTTCTGTATCTTCACCTGTGCTTCAAATGCAAGCTTCCTGAGATGTAGGGGTTTGCTGAAAGTCTTAAACCATTATTTGGAGGAACTTTTCAAATCCAGTGCCTTCAGAAAATCTCTCAGGTTGATAAAATCCAACATGATCAGGCTTAGGAGTTCTTTGCTTTCCTGTTCTCCCAGTTACCCTTAGATACTTTACCATAACCTCAGTGTGTGGTTTCTGAAAGAGTAAAAATAACATTCTATCATTCCTTCTTCAATCTTCTGCAGAAACCAAAGTAAAACTTTACCACTTTCAAATTAGATGTTAAATCTGGGGCTTACTGCACATCCTGCTACCACCGTTAGTTATCAGCTCAAAATAAAGGCGCTCACATTCTGCAACTCTGCTGGAATACAACTATAAAACATGACACTGCAGAAAAGCCAGAGGTATTGAGCTGCTTGCCATTACACACTGTCAGACTGGGTATTGTCAAAATACAATACCAAAATAATCAAGAAAGCAACCAGTGGTTGCTGTTACTGTCATCAACTGGTCTAAGAAGAAAACGTCTACTGGGTAACTCAACCTGAGGAGGTATTTTGTGGACCAGTGTGAGGACACCTCTTGGAAGGAGAGTAAAAAATAATTGGAAATTGCTAGTAAAATGAGTCAAAGCAAAGGAACAGTTCTTAACAGCACTAAACCCTTGTACTTCAGTTTATTCATATTGTACATAGCAGGTACAAAAGGCAGACTGAATGTTTATCTGCGAACTAGAGCAGCAGCAGCTTTGCTATGTCTCTTCCGTTTAAAATCATCATGGTTCAAGAAGTGGCTCAAGGATGGAAGAAATGTTATAAGATGACCTAAAATCTTGAAAAAAAATCCCTCAATTTGATCATCCTAACAGACAATGTCAAAACCAGCAACTTTCTGGCTGGTATTTCTGCCAAAAATTATTTATCTTCATAAAAGACACATCCTATCCTGTATGCAGCAGACACGTTTTTAACATCTGCTTATTTTTCAAATTGTTTGAAGTTGAGAAAGCCAGTTAACTCTTAATAAGATGATACCCTCTCAGGATAACTATAATGAGAATTTTCATAATTACGTGACAAAATTCAAAAGTAATACTTCTTGTTCATTCTATAAAAAGGTAACTCAAACACTCTGATTTCTATCTTCATTATTTCACTAAATCTACCAAATATGTGACTTGATTTTTCTTGATGAACGGTATGGGAAGTTAAACAAATCCCATTCTGATTCCATCATCATCATCCAGAAAGTAATTAAATAAATTCATTGTTGCAGACTCTATTTAGCATTAATTATTTCTAATCCCAAAAGCGCAGGAACTGACATTCCGATCATGAGGAGAATTGAAACCCAAAAAGTATCTGAATTTTCTTGAGTTGCAGCTCATCGTGATGCAAATATGAAAGTTGATCATGATTCAATGGTTCCATAATGCACAATAAACCATCTTAAGGAAAATCCTAAATAAGGTGTCTTTCAGAAAGGATATTTGTGTTGGAAGCATGGAAACCATTATGAAATGGTTTACATGCAAGGAAGGAATCCAAGGTGAGTCCCGTCTGTGCTACTACCAATTTGCTGGTGTTGACTGCATAATTTCCCCAAGAATATGCTCTTCACCCTCCCTGTACTTTTGTGACTTCAATTTTCATTTTCCTGCTATAGCCAGGGAGAGCATTGCCTCATGTGCTGCTTTTAGACTTTTCTGCATCTTCTCTGTCCGAGTTTTTTCAAAGTAATTCTTTACTTTCTCAGTATTATCTACAGAGTTCTTCTTCAGACAGAGGTACCGAGCTCACTGGTATGCAGTGAGCTACTTTTTGACCAGCTACTTCCCTCTTCTACCCCCAACTGCAGAAAGAAATTTGTGGCATGAAACATTTCTCTAAACAAGAACTATTTGGAAAAACTTTCTTTACAGATTCATAGCAGTGCACTGAATTGAACTTAATGCTTTCAGAAAGAGATGTAGAGTGGTCTTACTTTATTAGAAGCAAACCTTATAATGCTTTATAAGCTGACATTCAGACCTGCCAATACATTAGACATCACCTCCTACATTTTCATTTATAAACTTTACAGTATTATTAGAAACTGGATGCAGTGGCAATCCAGAAGTGGAATGAAAATCAAGGAAAAAACAATACAAAAATTCAAGATGTGGCAGTCATATTATGACGTCTTACATTTTCCATTATTTATTATGTGCAGGCCTTTTATAAATCTTTTTTGTAGTCATTATATATGTCAAAGACAGACATGTGCTTTACAGGCCATTTATGACTAGAAAACACTGTGTATTGAATGTGTAAAAGAATTAAGTTTTTTCTCTGTTGAGATTTCCCATACTGATGATTTGGTGAGCAAAAGCTAAAAGCAGAAATGTTGTCAAGGCTCTATCTCAATGAGATGGTAGCTCCAATGTGATCCTCTCCAGCCAGCCTGGAACAAGTGCTGCAGAAGATAAGGCACTTGAGCAAGAAGAAACAGGTTACTGCACTGGGCTGTGACATACAGGCTTGCTTTTCTTGTAGTACCTTTCAGAGAGTGCCACAAACACTTTATGGTCAGAGTTACAATTTCCATGAGTTAGGACAGTACTAAATATCTCTTAATGGTTGGACTATCTCCCACTTGCCTCCTCAATCCCAGAACCAATAGAAGCTGAACAAGTTATTTCACTGTCCTATTTCAGCAGATAGTACAGTAGTTAAGAAGTGATTTCCAGATGCTTGCACTCTCTCCCAAAGATCCTCTGGATTTCAAATGGACCTTCCAGGAACTCGAAACTTTCTGAAGTTAAAGACTAAGAGACTGCACAAGGCAACAGTTATTGCACTGGAGAGTGAGGACCAAAATCTAGAACTGAGTTTTCCATCGCTGTACTCGAGCTCCAGTTCTATATTTAATATCAAAGACTTCTCAATCAAAAATTCAATAGCCTAAATGCTCTTTTATCCATGTGCTTACCCAGATAATTGTGATATTTGCTTGCCACATATAAATAAAGCCAGATTAAAAGTCCACTTTTGGATTAATCCAAGCAAGGTGCTCCCAGAATAATATTTTCATCTAAAAGATCTGAATTAATTTGTCCCAATTAATACACATGAGAAGGACAAGATTATGTTTCTGATCCTCCCAAATTCATTACAGTCACTTAATACGTGGCTCAAAAACAAGCTGGCACACTCTGACTTCAGGACACGATGTTGCTCTCAAGGATTTGTTAAGGACTAAGTCAACGATTCGGATCAAAGACAACATCTGGCAGCCCAGGACTCTTCTGAAGAGAGAAGGCTGCCTCAGACAGGGGTACAAGCTGCTGCTACTGAACCTTAGCTGCAACCATGTACTCAGGGCTCAAATTCCGATTTGTCAGTTAATAGGACAATAATCAGAGAGCCAGATGTTACCATTAAGGAGGAATTAAAACTTTAGCAGTGTGCTTTGAAGAGCAGTACTGTTTAAGAACCAAATCTCTTTCTGAAAGGTAATATATAACACAAGTTGTGAAAACAACTCTTAAATCCCTGTGTTCTTCATCTTTTCCAAATGATCTTTTTTTCCTTTCCCCATCAAAAGCTTCCTCATTCATCCCTTCTGTCCTATGTCATTTCACACACCTTTTCCCTAATTCCTTGACAGGCACGTTTCTCAGAGACATCTGCTATTTATAGGTAAGAGGCATGTGGACAGAAGACAAGGATGCATCAATGAGATATATCACAGGGAGAGACAGACCCCGCTGTGCTGCCAGCTAAGGCAGTTGCTGCCAAGGAACAGGAGGAGTAGAACTCAACTGCTGCTCATTGTAGTGTTTTTCATTGGCCTTTATTCTTTCCAAGCAACACAAGCAAAGTTCTCAGCAACACTACTTGTGCAAAGCTATGGATATCCAGACTTGCTGCATATCCTTCTGGAGCCTCTCAGTTATAAATAAACCTATGAAAACTAGGGAGCTTGGAATTAGGGTTGATGCTGCCTGAAAAGGGCTAATTTCAGTTCGGTTTCTTCAGCTTCCAGTTGACTATGGGAAATGGAATTAAAGGGAAACATATTTCTCCATGTCTTGAAGCTCAAGTCAAGACCAAGTGTAACTCTGGGAACTCTTTCAATCAAACACATTATTACAACTCATAGAGAAGTGTCCTGGAAGAAGTCTACTCTGACTTCCCATATCACATAGATGAGCATGCCACCCTTCATGAAGTCTACCAAAACATTACAATGAACCTCCAGTAGCTTTGTTTCATTCCACAGGTCTGAAAACCAGCTACCTCCTCTACCATACTAGGCAACAAATGAATTATGGCAAGTAGGTAAGTTGTAATTGCAATGAAAAGCAAGTGTTTGCTTAGGTAATTTATTCTCTACAAGAGAGCGGGGCATAAGAAACCCTCTAAGACCAAGCTTAATGATTCACTACAGGCCATTTGTTAGTTTTACCTGATTTGAACACTCAAGTGCAGCAGGCCAAATGTGATGCAGTTGAGTTGCCTCTATAGGCATGTCCCTACTCTCTGGAAAGCTGTAAGAGACCACTGGGTAAATTTAAGTCAAATTCAAAGACAGAGTTCTGTTTTGTTTTTTTTTCTTAAAGTGCTGAGGCACATTGACAGGCATTAAAATATTTTGTTGTTCAGCTTCTTATGTAAGTTAAATAATAACAGCTACATGATTTCTAATTTATCCATTGAAACACTCTATTGTCTTTCAAGGGAGTTTTGTAAAATGACTGAGCATTATTAAATGTCTCAGCACCTGCTTTTTCCTGTGGATTTTTAGATTTCAAAAGAAAGCTGCTGGCAATGTTTTGTTGATATGTCAAAAACTTCTATGTGTTGCTTTATAATTAAGCAAAATTTAATACTGGGTAATTAACACATTGGGTTGTTGAACATTAAGCTTCTCCTAAAATCTTATTTTCAAATAAACTGAAATTCGAAGTAAATTCTAAAGTGAAAACAGCAAAGGAAGCCAATTCACCCTATTTAGCATTTACAGTTCTTTTTTTCAAAGTTTTGCTAAAACAATGCCTAATTTTTCTTCTGAACTACTTCCAGTCTAAGTACTGCATCTCTCTTACAGCTTTTAAATGTTAGCATTACATAAAGTAACTAAAAAACAGACTACTGAAGCTGAGATTCAACACCAGCCCGTGACAAATCAATGGTTTCTGGTATTCTGCCTCCATCCTACTCAATCACATAAATATGCCTAATCCTGCAAAAAGATATTATCCTTTGGAATTTACCCATTTTCATAGCCTTTTGTTTTTAGTATAGAAAGGCAAACACCTGGAAAAAAGAAATCATTCAGTATTCAACATGTTTCTGTACATGTGAAGCCAGTGGTTTAGATGTTCTTACTTGAAATATGTCCCAACTCTGCTGCTGAAACCAGTATCAATGCGTCATGACAGTGACAGATTTTTAAACAAGTGGGTAATCACATTTTTGTATGTGATTCTTCTACCTTTTATAAAGAAAAGGAATATTAAAATTCAATTTGAATACCGTATTATAAAAGTTAACAGATTTGAGAGTGAGCTACCAAACATACAAGAAGTCTAAGAACAGTGTTTAGTTTTAAAATAACCAAATATTATAAGGAATAACCATGTTATTCTCTGTAGCACACTGGAATAATTCTCAGTAGTAGTAAATAAAACAGAAACTCTGAAATCTATGGGCTTCTGGATGCACAGTATTAGTTAAGACACGGAAATCAAGGTGTGGGCTGAATTTCACAGAATCAGTGGATTTATGCTGACATAAAAATGCAATGAGACAGAGCTGAATGGGAATTACATTCCTGCAGGCTCAGCTATTTCACCACTAATAATTCCTATAGACCATTGGGTTGTTGATGTGTATTTTTTCTCACTATTAAGAAAACATGACAATAAATATAAAAATTATATCTATTTCTTGATGAGAAAGTATTATCTTCTCCTACCTATATCACTTCCGTACTGACTTCTACATCTCATTATGACCCATCTTGTGTGGGTTTTTTGAATTGTTTTAAAAGCTCATTTTTCTTTCAGACTGTACATCTTTTCAACATCTTTTTTTTTTTTGCAATGGCACGTCTCCAATGTGAATATTATTAGGGCTTTGGTCCACTGAGTTATCTAACTTTAATGCTTAATTTTAATCATATGAATAGTCTCCCTGAAATGTAATACTTATATTACATTTAATGCTGATCATGGTTCTTAATAGCTTTTGTATCAGGGTCTGCCTGGAAACATGAAGCTAAGCTTCAGAGATAACATATAAACTAAGAGATGATCCATACTTTGCAGCACACTCAATATATCACAGACTAATTAAAGTAGCATCAGAGCAATAAGAAGCACCTCATCTTTTGTTTTTCATTATTATTCACTACATGTTCAGGGAATTAAATTGTTTCTTTATGAATTAGACTCAATGTATTGTAAAATAGGCCTGGAAAAGCCTCCAGTTACTTTGTCAAGGTAAACCAAGAAAAACAAACTATTTTACATTCCTCACCTCTATAATTACATAGAGGTGTACGCATTGCCTAGCATTTTTCATGGCAAGTTTTCATGACAATGTTTCACAGAAATTGAAGATAAAAAAAGATTAGCAGATTCTTGCATCCATTTACTTGAAACATTAACAACTTCTGCATGTTTTCCAACAGAGGAGCAAGTCTTATACATGGAGACCACTTGACTTTTCACGGGACAGCTGATGCCTTCTTACTAGAGTGTTTAATCAAAATCACCTTGAGATGGGATTCAGCTCGAGATTAAGACATCTAAATTTAATAATCGGCATGGAGGTATGTCTACATGCACTCAGTGTTTATGGTCTCACACTAGTGATCCCGGAGTGAGGTGCTTAATGGCTTCAAGTTGGAGTATAAGAAGTTCCACACCAATATGTGGAAGAACTTTTTCCCAGTGAGGGTGACAGAGCCCTGGGACAGGCTGCCCAGGGGGGTGTGGAGTCTCCTTCTCTGGAGATATTCAAGACCTGTCTGGACACCGACCTGTGTCACCTGTCCTAGGGAGCCTGCTTTGGCAGGGGGGGTGTACCTGATGATCTCCTGAGGTCCCTTCCACCCCCTATGATTCTGTGATTCTGTGCCATACTTGACAGTATGCAGGAGGAGAAGCAGATGGGCAGCCAGAGCAGTATCACCTCCAGGATCCAGGAAACTCCTCTACCAGCTACAGCCTTTTAGTATGCTGTAGCTGACGTGATCATTCTAAATGGCCCTTTTAAGCTATATTATAAAATAGATATTATGCATACTGTAACATTTTAAATACATAACAGCATAACCTATCATACCACCTATTTGAAAATTTTCATTGAAAACACAATTTTTATACATTTTCATATGCTCCAAATGTATTTCCAGCAACCACTCTCACTATTAAGTCTGTAGATTGATCAACATCAGACAACAAATTAGGAAGGCACCCATCAAACATACAAGCAAGTCCAACCAATGTTGATTCTGACCTGGTTATTTTCTTGCTATTAAATGCATTACTCAATTTAGCACCTTCTTTTAAAGACAGAAGTGTTTCACCTTGTGTGCCTGATAAAGCCATTTCAACTCCAGCACTTCCATTTATATAAGAAGCCACAACTTAATACCTTTGAAGAACACCTGACACCTTGTGGAAAGCTTTTTTTTTTAAAAAAAAATCCATTTTGAAGGAGTTTTCATAATATTGGGCATGTTTTCTGTTGGCTCACTTGTGATACATAACACCAAACCACTTTTTAAGGCAACACCTCTTTCAAAGGCCTTGTCCCCAAAGAGAACAGCAGTTTCTACGGCAACCAGTTGTGAAATCATAAATCCAGGATTAGCACATAAATAAAGTGAAGTGTGAAGAAAAAGGTTGTTTTCTGCTGAAATTCTTCTGCAGCAACCAGAGAAAAATAGCCTCAACTAGAAAGTCTAGTGGAAGAGCTACACGTAAAGTTTCAGGAAGTTCATCAGGTACATCAATTTACCACAAATGTCTTCAAGTAGTTATAATGCATCTGAAACACCCTGACCCTCTGCACCATAAACATGTAATTCTCTAGGTCTCTTCTTGTATTACATTTACCTCATGGATTTTCCTTCCTCAATATTGCAATGCTTTACTTCCTGATTCTCATCTTCTCATTTTAGCATAACTAAGCAGAGTTGAATCTCTCAGGGATACGGGGTTATAGCACTGTGTCACATGGAAAAAAACCACATTTGGAGGGATATCAGGAAAATAAGGAGCATCGCTGGGGTTACAGGTACAGCTTCACTGAAGGGATACATATAAGCCGAAAAGGTCTATGTATGCCTGGATATATTAAGTTGAGCATATAGATGCAGATGAGATGATAGCACTGAATGAGAACAGGGAAGGGTGCTAGAATCTGTGCAAGGCAGTCATGGGGTTATACTTTGAAGCAGAGATTAAGCAGCTAATTAATTGATTAATCAAAACAATTAACTAGATGTCAAATCAACACAGCAGCAAATTTAAACAGTCAATTAATTCATATATTCAAAAGAACAGTAAATAATTAATAAGGAATTAAAGAGTTTGTTAATTATGTGGCAGTAGATTAGTTATGCAGAAAACTAAGTGAGAAGCAATTAATTAATTATGCAGAGAATCAAATGAGCCACAAAATATTTATGTAAAGAATCCATACAAATGGGCAGTTTCAAAGCAGATGGGTGGCAAAAATGCTGAGATATGTTAAAAAAATGTTTAATAAGGATCAATTACTGGCAACTGTAACCTAAGCTATTAGGTAACTGTAAGGTAAGCTGTGAGGGTGGTGAGACACAGGAACAGGTTGCCCTGAGAAGTTCTGCCTGCCCGCTCCCTGGAAGTGCCTTCCTAATCACCTGCAGATATCATTAGGGCACAGTAAGATACAGTATAGTGTCTATCCATAAGAGATATTTGTTTAGAAATGCCAGTTCAATTACTCAGGTGATTGAGATGTATTCATAACTCATCAACAAATGCTAACCTATGTGAAAAAAAACCCTAACCACAGAGTATTTCTGTGTCATGAGGTAATGCAAATTTAAAAAACCCCAAGGTGGTAAATATTGGATGCAGTAGGTGCAGTTATAAATCAGCTGGGATCTGTCTATATTTAATATTCATGGTGACAATGGCCATCCTAGAGGAGGGAAGCACAAAGGTTTCCTTCATTTTCACATGCAAAGGGCAGTCTGGAGATCTGAGAGTGTGTCTATGTATAGACATGCAGGAAAACTGTATGTGCTTCAATGGAAAAAAACCCAATGTCAACCTCTGTAGTTGAAATAAGATTAAAGCTGCAAATAGATTCAGGCATCACTGGTTCAAGGTCTCCCAACAACATATGCCTCATAATATGGCCACTCCCACTGATGGGATCAGGTTTATCTGCTTGCAGGACAGAAAAGACAGATGAAGGACCTTGACAAAAAGTGTTGCTTTTGGACAGCCCCCAAGACTCCTTGTTTGCAGTATGGTCACTGCTCTACATTCCCCGGGCTCTCCCTAAGCACCTGGCCTGGCAAAGGGTAGAGTCATGGTTGGGGGATTTTTTTTGGTGCCTTTGGCTTCACTCTCCTAAACAACTGACTACGGCCTGTGCCTACAGTCAGTGATGGTTCACAGGTGAAATGGTATTAACCCTTTCTAGCTTTCTTTTTCTACATGGCCATTATTAATGAAACAAGATATAGCCATATGTCTCAAAGTGGTGTGCACACTGAAAAAAGGTGAGCACTGCAGCTGCCATGGTTGATATCCAGAATGATCAATGTTCATTCCCAGCCAAAATGGCCTGGGAAATCTATTTTCTAGAGATGGTCCAAAATTCTATATGTAACGTAAAGACTGTCAACTCTTTAGGCTCTATCAAGATCATCAGTCCATCGTAGTGCTGCAGCCCAGGAAAATCAGCCTCAGCATGTCTTGGGCTCAAAGAAGCTTCATGTTATCTTCTTTATCAGAAAATTTCGTAATAAGCAGGTGACTAGGCCTATTTTACTTCTCTTTGTATGTTATAAGCATAAAGTATGTATAATACCACTAACAAGTAATTATTCAGGGAGAAAAGAAGAATTTATGAATATAAATAGATTTTAGATAATGATATAGCACAGAAGAATACAAGCCTAGTATGACAGCAGAGGCCTTTGAAAGCTGGGACACAAGATACCATGTGGAGGACAACGAGCATGGGAGGAATGAGGCTAGAAGGTAGATTCAGTCCTAGAGGTTGGTGGCCCTGTCTGTGGCAGGGAGGCTGGAACTCTATGATCCTTGGGGTCCCTTCCAACCCGGACCAGTCTATGATTCTAAGATTCTAAGGTGACACTGGAGGCCTAAGGCCATAAACAACTCATCACTAGTAGGTCAAAGAAATGCAGACCTGGGAGCAGGAAAAGCAATTTTAGGAGTAACAAAAAGAGATCAAAAACCATCACACATTTGCACACCAGTTAAAAATTACCAGGAGAAAAAGCATATTAGAAACTACAAAACCAGCCTTTAGCTGTAAAGAACCAGTGGATGCTGATAATTTGCTGCAACCCACGGCCTGTTCTTCAGGAACATGGGTAACATCAGCCATAGGACATGGAAGGGCAAGAGTAGGATGAGTGCCACAGCAAAGAAAGATTCTACTTAAACTTACATTATATATATATGTATAAAATATATGTATAATAATTCAAACTATCTTATTGACACTGATATTCTTTAAGTAAACATTTGAGTCATACCAGCAATGAATGACTTCATAAATTAAGGCTGGGGTTATTTTGTCCACAGGGAAGATTTGTATTGAACCATTCCTTGGAAATCAATGTATTCACCTAACTACAACTTCAAATTATGGAAAACTGGATCCAAGGTCAAGTTTCAAGTCTCCAGGGAGAGAAAAATGAAGGAAAAAATGCGAGTACTCATGCCGCCATGGAGGGATTTCCAAGCATTTACCGAGCTCCCCTTTCCTACCCCTTCAAACTTTCTTACACAGCAAATAAATTCATTAGAAGATGATTAATTGCTCCTCTTTTTACTCCTTTCCATACAGCAAGACACATGATTTTCTAATAGGGGAAAAAAAGCCCAAAACGGAACAGCTAGTATTTTTCCAACATTTTGTAATTTCTCCTGTAAATTTTTGTTCATAATTTTAAAATAAAGAAGTCTTTTCAGGAAAAACAGTTATCCTGTTCCCCTTGCACACACGCACAGAGCTTTAGACAAGACGTCATAATAGCCTGACCTGAGTTCTAAATTTTTCTTCCAAAATATTTCAATAGTTGTGCAAAATTTAAGATAGAAGCTCTATGTATTAAAGAAACATTTCATTGTTGGAAACAATGCAGAGCTTTGTGAATCTGCACAGAGCAAAAGTTTTAAAAAAAATAAACGGTGACAATAAAGCACCATATCAACCTCTTCTGACTTAAAAACTAACCTCCCACTATTATTTCAAGAAAAGCCTCAACAGAAACAGACAATTACCATAGCTGAAAAAGGCCATTGTGCTGCCTTAATAGCTGCAATGAAAACCACTACTGGAAACCACAGCTTTATCACCCAGCTGTTTTCTGCACCTTATTCTGCTCAATGCGGCTTCGTGCTCAGCACAGGTTTCCCACTCAGAATAAAACCACAAGGACATTGTGTAAAGCTCAAAAATGCAGTAGCAACTTTTGTAGCATTAGGCAGGACCAACACTTCAAGTAAAATTTTTATTCCCCTCTAGAAAAGGGCAGGCTTTCCCAAAAATTCCCTAATACCTTCATACGCCAAATAATGACAATTTAGAAAAAGTGACCGTTAGTAAATGAAACCCCATTTTATCGTGAAGTGTAAAGCTCCTAATTGTGTGTATTTATTATGAAATATATCAGAAATGGACGGGTCTTCAGTTGAAGACCAACAGGCCTTCACCTTGTTGGCTCTTACGGGTCCAGGAAGGATGTTTTCTGGAAGCTGATTTGTCCAAAACATCTATTCAGAGTGGCTACCTGATAGGCTACATATACTGCAGTGAAAATAGAAATAATTTTGACTTTTCTGAGACAAGTATGCAAACCTACAAAATTCTGTTGTAAGAATATAATATGCAAACTCATCCTTTTGTTATCTAACATGTTATCTAATGGCAGTTAGCATCATAACTGGAAAGTATATTCTTGTGAGCATCCCCTCTCTCAGGACTTCTCTCCAGAAACTATGATGCTCTATAAGATGTCAAGTCATAAATAAGAAAGAAAATAAAACTAGTAAATGATACTTAAAATAGTATTAGGGACAAAGTAAAATAAAATGCTTGCCAAGTGGGGAAAAAAAAATCAATATTATTTAACAGATTTCTAGATTGCCAACCACCACAGCACACAGGAGCTTACAACAATAAAAATACAACTTCAGTACAGTACCAACAGTGAGCAGCAACAAAATCGATCAAAATCTAAGTGAAATGCATGAAGCTTTGGTTCTAGCTGAGAAAGCTCTCCTGTCCTCCCAGAACAGATTGCAAAAAAAATGAGAGTGGGCTCTGGCTAGAAGTCTTAATGGTTACAGCAAAACTAAGGAAACCAAGGTTACAGACAAGGTTTTATATTAATTGGTAATTCTGAGGAGAAGAAATAAGTTATTAAATGGAAGAAAAAAAATACAGTATTTCAAAGTGATTCAAACATAAGAGATCTACTCTATGGAAATACTCCACGTTAGTATTTTCAAGGGCCTGTCTGAATTCATCACAAGACCCATATTAAGAACTGGAAGTATCTACAAGAGTCGGGGACAGTCATGAGAAATTTTCTTCCAGGAAGGTAAATCTAAAATATACAATGGAAAAGCCTATTACCCTCAAATATCTTCCTGTATCACCTCACTCTGCCTAAGGACTTTACAAATGAAACTCAGCTAACTGAATTTTAAGTGAACTGGGGAAGAGCTGATCATGAGGGCATGTAGCAATAGGATGAGGGGTAATGGTTTTAAACTAGAAAAGGGGAGATTTAGGTTGGATATTACGAAAAAAATTCTTCAATATGAAGGTGGTAGATCACTGGCACAGGTTGCCCAGAGACACAGTGGAGGCCCCATTCCTGGAGATATTCAAGGTCAGGCTTGATGGGGCTCTCAGCAACCTGGTCTAGTGAAGATGTCCCTGCTTACTGGAGGGGGGTTGGACTAGATGACCTCTAAAGGTCCCTTTCAACACATTCTATGATTCTATGAATTATTTTATTCCAAATGATCATTCTTTAGTAAATAAGAACACAATCATTGGATGCTTTTTTGTACAGTATGCTTTATCTGACTGGGAAATAATCTTTGTTTTCAGAGTACATACAGATTTTCACGTACACATTTAGTATCACTCACATAAAATGCATGTCTACATTGCCATGACTGAGCAGCACTGAACATGTGAGAAAAACAGGGATGTGATCTTAGCCGTCTGATGTAGATAAAGGCTGCCTAGGTTTCCCCAGATATTTCTGTTAGGAAATTCTGTACAGATGAATTCTGAGGACTTCTGATGTTTTTCCAGATTGTTGACAAGCAAGTCTGAGCTACTGGCTCAATTTGGTTGTCCAGAAATTCAATCCACACTGTGTGTGAGCATCAACTACACAGGCAGAGATTCCAAAACACCTGTTGAGTACACATGAATAACATCCAAACGTGTGTGTTGATATTCTGGTGAGTCCAGAGCACATGTGAGTCAACAAGCAAACACTACATAATGTACAATGACATTTCTCTCCAAAAAACTCTGGATAGGAATGTGCAGGCATGTGCTATACATCTGATATATATATATTCCAGCTGTTTCCTCTCTGTTGCCAGAGGGTCTGCTGCTCTCCTCTCTCTCTGGCAGTTACAGAAGTGAGAGAAAACACAGGACAAACAGATGAGTGATCTACCAAAGGGTATAGATCCATATGGTACAGAGAAACATGGGAGTGCGATGCAGAAGACTGATGTCTCCAGAAAGAGTAAGGAGAGAGGGACGGTGGGAAGGCTCGTAGGCAGGGGAATCAGCAAGTGGAGGCTCACAAAATAGAAAACTGAAACCCAGGCAGAAGGGTCCTAATCCCATTTTACCTAGTCACAGCAGTGTTTTAATCAAATTTAAGCTCCGCAGCTCAGTACCTGTTTCACTGGATGAAGTGTAATGCCTTCAGCCTGTAAGCTAAACAAATCTGTGAAAATGATGAATTTTAATATTGGGCCTGGCAGTGTGACACCAGTTATGACAGTGTCTTGTCACAAACCAAAACCTGACTTTGTAACATACAGAAGGAGAACATCTAACTCTCTGGACCTCCATCTGGCCTCAAAACCTTTCTAGTTAGGCAGTCTTTATTAATACAAAGGAACATATGAGCCAAATGTTTTTATTGCTTTACTAATCACCTTTATTGATATTTGCATGAAACCTGACTATTTTCTCAGTCCATCTGTTCCTGCTGCTCATTTATAATGTGAACTCTTAATTCTGCCTTGTTAGAACTGGCTCGTATGGAGGTAATGTCAGCAAAAACAAAGGATCATGATTTCGAATGGAGAATGGGAAGCAAAAGCTACTAGATTTGCTATTACTGTCATTTGATCCTTAAATAGAACTGCTTGTGCATACAGACCTTTTCAGGATGTATCAACTACATTAAAAAGTCAAAGAAATGTTATGTTAAACTGAAAAGCAAATCTTTTAAAGAAAGAATAAAAATATTAGCTCTTTTAACCTTCCTTGAATGCAGCCAGAGCCATCATTTAAGGTGTTTAGAAGAAACCAAGCTAGTTCCACTACTCCACAAGAGCTGCAGAGCCATTAGAAACCTCCTCATACGTGTACTTAAGATATAAATACACTAAGAAGAGCTCTTCAGAGACAATGTCCCTGCACATTTACAATAGAGTTCCTCACTTGATGTTATTTATAAACTGGGCACAAACAGAAGGTCCCATTCCTTTGCTGGCTGGGACCCATCTGTTTAAATAATATCAATATATGTGACCTAAACTGTACTGCAAAATGTTTTCCAGCACATCTTTAAAGACAATCGATTAGTGGTAAGGTTAACCCAGTGTATACTCAACCCTTAGCATAAACACCCGCATTAGCTGGTGAACTGCTGGTGTTCAGATGGCCTCCAGCAAGGCAGTTATATAGGGAAGCAGTACAGATGCTGGTTTTGTCTGTCTAAATTGAAAACTGGGCATAGTGTTCATGATTTTTTTAAGTTGTATTACAGTTCAGGTGTACTCATATACTGATCATATACTGGTCAATGGGGATCAAAGCACACATCCACAAGGTAACATAAAAGGAGCATGAGATCTGTATTTGCCTAAATTGTAATGATGAATGGCACATGAGAAAGGAAACCTGAAAGCCTTGGCCACCTAAACCATCTCACCACAAGAAGGTCAAAAACAGCACTGGCTGCAGAAACCAGAGTCTCTGTTGTCCAGGTTTCATGTACTTCTATTAACCAATTTTCTACCTCGACAGCAAGGTTGGAATTTGCTCTCTCTTGAAGCTGAATGGATCATATTGTAACTTTGACCACAGGCCACAGGAGGAAATCCTTTCCCCCATGTGCAGATTACATTGCCATGTAAGTTTGGTACCTTTTATGGAAATGTTTAATTACTTGCACCATCCAAGAAAAGCCAATTTCTGACAAGATAGCCTGTATCTCCTCTCTATCACCATGGGAGTAACTATCCGCTTAAAACCTTCGCAATGTAGACTATTGGTTATGTGCCTCATCGTGCAAGATTTAAACTTGCATCCTAATCTGTATGTCCAATTTTTATTTTTTAAATAAAGCAATGTATTTGAGACGGACATGAAAATCCCCTGGGCTAACATCAGGCCCATTCAGGGATTTATTAAATAAACTGTAGTTTATTTTTCATTGGGAAAACAAAATTATATGTGTAAGACATTTACTACTCCATGGGCAACTTTCATATATTTCTAGCATGAATCTCATTTCAATTTGCAAAGATAAATGTCTTGATTTTTTCTTTTTGCTTAGGAACAGCATGTAGGGTAACACAAGCTGGGAAAGTCGGCATTTTTCTTTGAGCAAATTCTACTCAGCAGGATCCAAATCCTTAACTGGAGAAAATCAGCATAATTTCTTGAACATTAGGTGCTCAAGAAAACACTGAGAGTCCACCTTTCTGAGAAGTTCCTAAAATTTAGACTTTTCTTTATTACTGTGTTAGCCTGAAGAAAGTTAAATTTGATTACTGTAATCAATATTGCTTAGAAATTGTGATACATACCACCAAAGTGGCTCTTTCCTAGAAAACTGAGAGTGGAGTGAATGAATGAGGCATAGCCGCAATGCAGTGCTTCTTCCAACAGCAAGACCTGCAAACTTCCCTACCAGTTCTCTAAATAGCAGCTGTGATTTCTTTTTCTAATTACAATTCACTCTCCCCTCCTCCAACTCCAAACTAATTTTAACATAGCTTCTTGTTAATTAACTACGTTAATTGGTAATGCTTCTTGGCAAATTTAGCAGGTTTCTGCAAGCACTGACTCTAATATCTATGTCTAAATGCATATTCATCCTGATAAAATTCATGAAAAATCCCTCCCTCCACTCTTTACAGACTTCTCCTAATTCAAAAATCTATCTTCTTGTCTTAGTTAAAGTCTGGCTGTGAAGTCCCAGAAAGTTCTGAGAAAACCACTACTGAATACACAATAAGCCAGAAATTAAATAAGCACATCCCATGCTATAAAGCTCTATTCCTCAGGATACTTTCTCCTGAGGGTCTTTGGATACATCATAGTTACTAATTTCTGAATTTATTGGAAAAAAAAAAAAAACATGCAAATGCAAACTAATTTCATCCAGCCCTGCAAATACATTATTAAGTGCTGAATCTTCTCTGAGGTTTGGAATTTAATTAATTAAGAGTCCAAGTCACCTGTAATGGCATAGAGCTGTGCTACATGCAGCTGAATTTAGCCACAACTATTATTGAATCAATGGAAGCCACTGGGATTTAGTTTCATTGAAATTTGTTTGCTTATTTACTTAAGTACCCAAATATGGGTTTATCTAGGCACTGGGCTAACTATGTGTTAGCTTTAATTATTTATATCTATACAGAAATTTGTATTTCTATACATAAGTAATTATAACACTGGCTTAAATTATTTTAAATATTTTTAAAATATTTACTGATACATTAAAACAATGCAACAAAACTATGTAATGACAGTAATGTTTTTACCAGTATGTCAGAGATTGAAATCCTGCATCAGCTCCCCTTTGCTCATCCAGCATCTCCTATGCCAAGTGCCCAGCACCTTGCATTAAGAATGTGCTATGGAGCTCCTTTCCAAACAAATGAATAGACCGTATTGGAAATCCTTGCAGTACATTATTGCACAACTAAATACTCAGGTTTTGTGTGTTGAAGGAACATAAAGGAACTACAGTAGCAATCTCTCCACTCTTTTCTTACCCTCCTTCCTCCTCTTTCATGATGTGTGCAACATGGAGCAAGACAAAGGTTTTTTGGAAGCTACTTCATAGAAAAATGCATGCTATTCCAGCAGTATTGCTCCCTGGTTAAACTCTTCCTGAAGTGTGGAAACCACTCCAAGTGGTCTTTCAAAGGGCAAAAAAATTAACAGTTATATCCAGGAAAAGCCATTCCTGCTTCCATCTCATTGCTGCTGTTCTCCATACAGGACTATTTCCAGTGTGTATTTGTTAACCACAGCTCTTCAACAAGGCTGGTGGGAGAAAAAGAGGACTTGATAGCATTTAAAAGTCATTCTAGTATGAATTCTGCAGCCACATAATACCCGTCCTGGAAGCAAAAGCTGCCAACTCAGCTAACAGTAAGTGAGTAAACAATAGAGTGAAACTGCTGGAAAGTAACTGCTAATAGGTCTGGGAAGAAAAGTGCCAACTGCATCTGTAACAAGAATCACATCCACAGCAACACGTTTGCCTGACCTGCAGCATAACAAGTAGTTCACAAGTCTTATTCTACAGAGTAATGAATAGCTCTAAAAGCTCTAAATCTTTCAATCGTTCATTACAGAGTGACAACTGTTGCCATGCCAGAGAGGTGGCATCTCTAATTTGTCTCTGCACCTCTCTAATAAGACACTTATGACTTTAGACATACATCTAAAAAAAATACCATGTTTGCACTCTCTTCCTGTTTAACCTTTAAAAGGAATTTTCATGATTTTATGTACCCATTTACATTTCTCTCAGTGGAGAGAACTGAGACATCACAGCTTCCAGAGAAGAAAGGATGGAACTAGCATCAAAACAAGAGTAAGAAACTATTGGGGAGTAAAACCCACCCTGATTGACGACTGTGTTCTGCAACATCTTCTTTGTGGCTCATCAGTCCAAACACTCTGCCAAGCTTATTCAGTCTGTTAGGATCCTAACCTACAGCACTGGGAAGAGTTGTCAAATACATTAGCAGACAAAAATTAAGTTGTTAGTGAAAGTAACAAGTACACAGAAGGTAAGAGCAATGCATCCTCGATGCAAACACAACTGACTTGGCTGGCCCTGTGTGGAGCCAGGAGTTGGACTTGATGATCCTTGTGGGTCTCTTCAAACTCAGGAGATTCTACGATTCTATGAAATAGAAGTTGCTATTTGCCAGCAGCACGTCACACCACCATGTGACTCCAACCAGATTTCCTGAACAATTTCAGTGTAAAGGCATTAAATATTGCATGCTATTTTATATTTCAGAAAAGCTCTCTAGCTTTAGGCCTGATGTTATATTAACTTTATAAACTTCAAACATGTATTTCCAGACTGGAGTGCCTCTGTGCCAAAATTCTTAGAAGTATACCAGTCCTCAAAATTAATATGGACATTTCTCTAATGCATAATCATACAAAACATTTTCTTTTGCATAAACAGTATGTTGCACTTTCAGTTTTTGTGATTTTTGCTTTTAGCTACTTCCAAGAAGACATAAATTCAACCCCCTAACACTAATAAGCAGAGCCTCCAGGGTTCCACCTAAATTGTCCTGGCACAAAAAGTAGACAATGAAAAAAAAACCCGGTGCACAGGGCTGAACTTCACACATCCAGTGAGATTCCCTGAATTTAACTACACATGATTAAATTTCTGTGATATAATATCATAGCTTGCAAAGAACATGCTGAGTAACCACAAACTGCACCTGATCTATTCGCAGGAATATCGTAGCAACTAGTACTCAAGGAATTTGTGCTGTGGCTAGGAAGGGTAACAGCAGCAGCAAAACAGCAAAGCCTCTGACTCCAGCTTTGCAGCAAGCCTGAGTGCTTGTATAGCCTGTATGTAAGAATGTACTCATTGTATAGCCTGTATAGAAACTGGACCTTCTTTCCCTGCTGTTGTCACCCACTAATGCTGCATAGGAATAAATATGAATAAACCTACCATACTAAACTACCTACAGTAACAAAACAACTACAGATTCATAGCCAGTCCTCCCTGATAACACAGAAATGTTCTTCATGACTGTTAATTCAGCAGAAACACTAAGAGGTGTTTACTCTAATATGTATGTGGACAGCTTAAGTACCAGAATCACACAGCAGTCACACCTACAAAGCAGCAGTGCTCTGTGGAACCCTGTCTACCATCAGTGCTGTGGGGACTTTCATCAGGTTGATAGAATTTGGTTTTCTCTTGGGAAAAAGGAAAAAAAAAAAACCAAACCAAAACCAAACCAGCAATCTAAATATGTTGATGCATCTGCTAAACAGGTAGCACAAAGGCCATTAAAACCATTGCAGGGGAGGTGGAAATAGATGATGTTTAAGGTCCCTTCCAACTCAAAGTATTCTATTATTCTATACTACTACTGTAAGTATTTCAATATGAACTTTTGATACATTATGTTTTCTAGAGTTTTATTCTTCCACAAGAGCATATACTATCATGCTAATTAAGGAAATACAGCAAAAGACATTAAATATAGCAGCATTGATCAGAAAAAGTTTTGGCTTTGGGAAAAAAAAATCATAAAACTGAAATATGTCAACATTACTTCATTCTGATGGCCAGGCTAGGGCCATAGAGCAAACCAACAAGGGGAAATTCACTTATGTGCATCTAAATATGGTGAATATCAGATGATCAATAGTTATTTGCTCGCTATATTTTGTCTAGAGATTCATAACACAGTAATGGCTGCAGCAAAACTTCATTGCAGTTTCATAAACTTCCCTGGCATTTTGCATTTATGAGCAATACCTCCAGGCTGATGGCAATTCATCCTTAAATCTCCCTTTAATCCACAAAACAGGGGCTGCACAGGCCACGACCATGTGAATCTCACAACCTGCAGATGCAAGGAGCCTCTATCCTAACCAAGACAAACCATGCAGCAGATGAAAGGAGGCTACTTCAACACCTACTCAAGTCCCTGCTTTCTCTTAGTTGTAACACAGTGGTGCTGAGAGCAATGTGCGGTAGACCAAAGAGAAGACCACCACATTCTTGACACACAGATCAATGAAAAGCTTGTAAAAGAGAAAGATATTTGTATATCATGGGTAAAAATCTCTAAGTTTGCTAAAAATATAGCTCACATGCCAGGTTTGCACAGCAGGGAAACACACAGGGGACCTGTGCAGCTGAAAAGATTAATACATGATCTGGAAAATGATTGAGTAGTGTAGGGTTGAATTTTGCTAACAACAGAAAATTGTTCAGAATAACCAAAATCAAAAGCTTACTGTGAAAAACTGCAGTGTTGAATAAACCACTTAAGTGATGAAGTGATAAAATGGCAGCTGGAATGCAAAGGCAGGCAGATAGGTCTGAAGTATAATGTAAGCACTGACAGGTTCTTAGTTAGTCATTACCACTCCAGAAAGAGATCTCAGATATGTGGCAGACAGTTCTATGAGACCTGTAAGAAATATGAATGCTCAGCAGACATAGCAGAAGAAAACAACACGTAAAACATTAATAAAGAATGGCATAGGAAGTAAGAGAGAAAATAGTAATGTGCTATTGTACAGAAAAGGATGGTGTACCCCTATACCAGGCACTGCAGGCAAAACAATCACAAAGAGAGCAGAAGAGAAAACCAGGAGGATAAAAAAAGATATTAAATATGGCACTTTTAACAAAAGAAAACTCCATTATTTTAATTTGACAGCTGGTAAAATACGATCTCATATAGGCATTTAAAATCACAAATTATAAAATAAAGATGATGAGGGAGCAATTACTTCACAGTTCTGCGTGACACAACCAGGACTTGAATGAACTTACTGAGTGACAAAGGTAAAGCAAACCCCACAGAACACATTTCAGCCAACCCAGGTGAGCTGCAAGACTTGCCAACACAGGATACTGCTATAGGCACTGTGAGTACAGAGGCTCAAAACCAGATTATGCTAATTTGTGTAGCATCACACCATTAGCAGCTATTAGTTCATTGTAAACTGCAGCTGAGAAATTCCTGAACAGAATCACAGAATCGTAGGGGTTGGAAGGGACCTCAAGAGATCATCGGGTCCAACCCCCCTGCCAAAGCAGCTCCCTATCTCATATTACATAGATAGGCGTCCAGACGAGACTTGAATATCTCTAGTGAAGGAGACTCCACACACCCCTGGGCAGCCTGTCCCAGGGCTCTGTCACCCTCACTGGGAAAAAGTTCTTCCGCATGTTGGTGTGGAACTTCCTATGCTCCAGTTTACAGCCATTGCCCTTTGTCCTGTCCCCGCAGACCACTGAAAAGGGGCTGGCCAATTCCCCCTGCATCCCATGTCTAAGATATTCATAAACACTAATTAGGTCCCCCCTAAGTCTTCTTTTCTCGAGACTAAATAGTCCCAGCTCACTCAGCCTGTCCTCATACGGGAGATGTTCCAGGTCCCTAATCATCTTCGTAGCCCTTCTCTGGACTGTCTCCAGAAGGAAACCTGCTTGTTCCCAGAAGATGGAAATCATAGACACATGGGGGAAGAGAAGGACCACCTTGTATTGTCCCTGATTCTTTCACTCCCTTCTGAGCCACCGGCAGCCAGCTGAAGACAAGAGAACTGAGGGTTATCAGAAGACCACTCGTGGGGCAGATAAATGTTTGTCCTTCACCTGCACGGCTGCTCCCATCAGTTATCTGGGCAGGTGAACAAAATGTCTGCTGAAGGGCCCAACCATGTAGAAGGTGAACTACAGTGTCCCAAGGGGAACACATTTTAACTGGAGAATTGAAAAGACACATTACACAAACCCCCAGTATCCTCCTCACCCCACTTCTCTGAAAAGGAGAATCTGACTTTTGATTTACTAAGTAGTTACCACATTGTTCCTCCTACTCAAGTGCTGTGTGATCCTTTTACTTTCTTATTCAATTTACTGAACTTCAGATATCACAGATATATCTCCTCGCTCCTGGAGAACTTCAGACAGTCACTTCTTCTTTCCCAACAGAATATTTAAGGGCAGAAAAATAGTTTATGATACCAAATTGTCTAACACTTACAATCTGTTTCTGCGTAAAGGGGATCATTTTTCCATGCAATATTAAAGGACAAATATAACAAATAGCAAGAGCTGGATAAATAGTCTCCTCTCCCAATTTAAAATCTACTGCATTTTGCACCAAAGTAATTTTAACTGAAAGGAAAATCTAAGTGGTCATTCATCACCGGGAAGAAATGCTGTTATTAGTCTCCAAGTCTAACAGCTGAATCCTGTGAGAGACCATCACTGTTCCCAAGTCAAAAAACAAATGGTTTTTAAGTACTGATATAACATTCTGGTGCTTTGTACTTCCATCCTGACAACTTCCAAGAAAATTTTAAACCTGTGATACACCTTTAATAACGCTGATACCTTACACATCGTTAACTTCTATTGACACATTATCTTTTCCCCTCTCTTCCTTTAATGATGTTTTAATTACAGAGGTTGATTTTTAAGTATCATTTTTCAAATCTTGAAGTACTGCTAATGCCTAATAGTCTGCAAACACTTTTCTAAAGAAGATTCTGGGGCTTGTTTCTACTGCTGTAGCTCACCTAAAATGCTTAAATTAATTGTAGGTAATTTGCAGGTAACAACTTTAAAAAGATGACAAATAAAAGACAAGTTATTTGGAGACTGGTCGAATTCCCATTTTTTCCTTTTTTTGTTTTCTGTAAACAATGCAAAAATTTAGGAATTCAAAACCAGAAGAGAATTAGAAAGTTATCATGTATATATAAAACAGTCAGTCTGGTTGTGCTCCCCTTTTTAATAAATGCCTTTAAAATGCACCATTATAATCTGATGACAGTTTTGTTGCCATCGTAACTGAAATATATCTTCTGAGGGTATCTGAATGTGACAAGGAAAGTAGGCATTGACCTGGCTAGAGGAGAAATGAAGACAAGGACAGATTGCTAGGCAGGGAAAGAAAAGCATGCTTGATATAGCAAAGGTGATAGACACTTCCTAAAAAGCAAGAAACAAAGGCACTATGAAAAATATCAAAGTATATGTAGAAGAGTCTGTTTCAAATTACAAAAGAAGAAGCTGTTGAGAGGGAACTTGACAGGTTTGAGAGGTGGGCTGATGTGAACCACATGAACTTCAATAAGGCCAAGTGCAAGGTCCTACATGTGACTCAGTTTAACCCCAAGCACAACTACAGGCTGGGCAGAGAAAATCTCAACATGAGCTGGTAATGCATGCCTGCAGCCCAGAAATCCAACTGTATCCTGAGCTGCATCAAAACCAGCATGACCAGCAGGTCAAGGGAGGTGATTCTGCCTCTCTACTCTGCTTTCATGAGACTCCACCTGGAGTACTGCAGCCAGCTCTGGGCTCTCCAGTAAAAGAAAGAGCTGTAGGACTGAGTCCAGAGACGGCCACAAAGACCATCAAAGGGCTGGAGCACCTCTCCTATGAAGACAGGCTGCAAGAGTTGGGCTTGTTCGGCATGGAGGAAAGAAGACTCTGGGAAGACCTTATTGCAGCCTTCCTACCTAAAGGAGACCTATAGGAGAGCTGGATAGGGATGGTTCACGAGTACAAGTAGCAACAGGACAAGGGTTAATGGGTTTAAACTTAAAGAGGGTAGATTTAGATGTTAGGAAGAAATTTTCCCCTGTGAGGGTGGTGAGGCCCTGGCACAGGTTGTCCAGAGATGTTGTGGAAGCCCCATCCCCGTCTGTGTTCAAGTCCAGGCTGGATGGGGCTTTGGGCAACCTGTTTTAGTGGAGAGTGTCCCTGCCCTGGAGGAGGGGGTTGGAACAAGACAATCTTTGAGTTCCCTTCCAACCCAAATTATTCTATCATTCCATGACTCTATGAAAATTAAAAGCAGGAACCTCAGAGATGATCCAGCTGATTCAAGTGACATCATCTGTGAAAGTTCAAGTTCACAATGAAAGAATTCCAATAGTTCTTTAAAAGAGTGAAATTTAAAATATTTCCATGTAGAATCATAGAAAGCTTCTATTCATAAATATTACGCTATCATTCAACACATCCAGTAGCACTATATTTATATGGTAAGAATTAGGTCAATCAACGTAAAATGTGGGTAAGGAAAAGATCTCTTTGAAGTCTGTGTGATCCATTCCTCCAATTCTGAATAAACTTTCCAACTTGGAAAGCTACTTGGTTCAACACTGTTCATCATACAATTTCAGACATAATTTTATCATCAGTCTTTAATAAAAGAACATCAATCAAGTTGCAAACTTCATTGCAACTATTAATACTTATTTATTAGACTATAGGAAAAGGCACTCGGGTATACCAGACAAGAGGAAAGATAATGTCTCTCAGAAGACTTAAAAGGCATCTCAAAGTCTGTAATAAAATTGATTACTACAGAAGTTTTTTATATTACTAAAAGATTTTAAACCACAAGCCTTAAAGTTTTATGTATACATTTGATGGCAGAAGGTTAAATCTAGCTGCAAACTCTCATGATGTTATACTCTTCCAAATGCAATACAGCCAGCTATATAGAAAGTGCTCTGAAGGATTACTGCATAACATCTATGTCCTAACAAGAAAAGGCAAAGACAACTTATATGTGTTTATCATAAATAATAACCATATTCCAAAGGAATCAAATTGTATCTACTAATGAAGAAATCCTCAAAATCCCAAGCATTATTTGAAAAGCACTGTTTAAAATAAAAAAAAATTAAAAATCAAACTATATCTTGTAGTCATTTTATAGTTGATATTTATGTGTCACTACTGAATTTTATAAACTGCAATTTCAGATAAAATTTTGGCATTCTTATTATAGTGTAGTGCAGCTCCAACACTCTAAAAGTAAGCAAGTTTTACATGATTTCTGCATAGTACTTTAAATCACTATCACACTGCAATTTTGAGTCACAGAATCAGAGAATCACAGAATGTTAGGAGTTAGAAGGGACCTCAAAAGATCATCTAGTCCAAACCCCCTGCCAAAGCAGGATCACCTGGAATAGGTCACACAGGAACACATCCAGGCGGGTCTTGAATGTCTCCAGAGAAGGAGACTCCACTACCTCTCTGGGCAGCCTGTCCCAGGGCTCTGTCACCCTCACAGTGAAAAAGTTTGTCCTTCTGTTCACATGGAACCTTCTCTGGTCCACTTTGCACCCACTGCCCCTTCTCCTATCATTGGACATCGCAGAGAAAAGTCTGGCTCCATTGTCCTGACACTCACCTTTTACATATTTGTAAACATTAATGTCAAATAAGAAAAAACATTACAGGCATCTTGTTCCCTAACTCCAGGAACCATCATTCACTACATAAGCGGATGGCTAGGCCATCCTAACATGACATCTAAGGTGAAATCCTTGTTATCTCTCAACGAAAAATCAAACTCTTACCAACTCCATGGAGGCCAGCCATGCTTAGAGGGATTTGGGGGTCTTGGTTGACAGCAAGTGAACCATGAGCCAGCAGTGTGCCCAGGCAGCCAAGAGAGTCAACCATATCCTAGGGGGCATCAAGCACAGGATGGCTAGCCGATCCAAGGAGGGGATTCTCCCACTCTGCACTGCACTGCTGCGGCCTCGAGTACTGGCTGCAGTCCTGGGTGCCACAGTACAAGAGGGACATAAAAATATTGGAGAGTGTCCAGGGAAAGGCAACCAGGATGGGGAAGGGTCTGGAGGGGATGTCTTGATTTTCTTTGGAAGTCTGAAGTCCCTTGGTTTGTTCAGCCTGGAGAAAAGGAGGTGGAGGGGAGACCTCATCACAGTCTGTGGCTTCTTGATGAGGGGGAGCAAAGGGGCAGGCGCCATTCTCCTCTCTTTGGTGGCCAGGGATAGAACCCAAGGGAATGGCATGATGCTGCGACAGGGGAGGTTTAGGTTGGATGTTAGGAAGAGGTTCTTGTCTGAGAGGATGGTCAGGCACTGGCACAGGCTCCCCAGGGAAGTGGTCACAGCACCGAGCCTAAGTTCAAGAAGTATCTGGATGACACATTGAGTCCCATGCTCTGACTTGTCTGGCCCCGTGTGGAGCCAGGAGTTGGACTTGATGATCCTTATGGGACCCTTCCAACTCAGGATACTCTAAGATTCTCTGATTTTAACTCTTACCAACTCAAGTAAAACTGAGATTTCATCTCTGAGAAGATCTAACTATACCATGGGATGGATGGCATGTTCTAGAACACAGAAACATTCAATACCTGAGGAAGCATTTCAAAATACAGTGTCCAACATTCAGAAAGAAGTTAAAATGGTTTAAAGAACTTCTCATTTTTTATTTATATGAAGGATGTAGGACTGAAAGCTCAGCAGAGTGTCAGTCTGCATTTTTGCAAAGATAATTAAAAAAAGGAGCAGCAGGGTAAAGTTCCCCTTCACCACAGCTACAGTCGAGTGTCTCCCAGGAGTACAAACATTCAGTAATTAAGAGGGTCTAATCAGCTCCCTGGGCCCACCTCGCCATTTCATTTTCTTAAGACTGCCAATAACGATGCCAATTACAGCTAAATATAACAGAACAAGATATGCTCTTGTGAAGTACAAAGAAAGATCACAGTTGATTCCAAATTGGTCATCAAATAGCTAATAAATTGTAAAGGGCTTTCATCACTTTGATTTGAATACAAAAGAGTAAAGTGGATATGAAAGATTTCAGAGTAGTTCTACCACAACTCAACCAACTCTCCAAAGTTTGAAAATGGGATCAGTACAGGGTTTATTCAAAGAAAATCATATTTTAAAATTATACAATATGATAAATATCTGAATTCTCTCCATAATATCAGTACTGAAATTGCTAACCCATACCATCCTAAATGAAATGGTAAAAATTGAAGTGAGGTGGTTACCACAGCACTTCATTTCATCTTCTCCAATCAGTTCGATCTGTTCTGAAAAATGAAAAAAAATCCCACATTTTACCTGCTCTACTTATTGCCAGAATTAATCTGTCTTTACACACCAGGCAATTAAACATTGAAAATAAAAGGTACTGACACTATTAGAGCTTAATCCCCCATCTGAGTAGCTGTACAAGTAATGTGCAGAGCCTGCAATTTTCCTTTTACAGAAGGAAGTCATATACCCCTTAAGGCTGCCACAGCACAGCTGCTAATTTTGAATACCTCTTTTACAACTGGATCAGTAAACTCCAAGTGGGGATGAATAAATAAGGTAGGTGGTGGATTTTTAAAAGGCAAGTGAAACAAAAATAGAAGGTTCTTTTTATAGTAAGAAAAGCCTGGAGGAGATCTCACCACCTCTTTTCCCTGCTGAAAAAAATGCTATTTGCTTTTTAATTAAAGCTTTTTCAGTTTCTTTTTGTGGCCCAATTTTCTCTGAGCACCAGCATGTCTGTGGAGATGAAAAATGCACAGTGTAATGAATTTTAGATTTGGAAGAATTCAGCTCTAGAAATAAAAAAGGCTTCCACATGTAGCCAAGATTTGAAGGTGAAGTGATTTAATGGCTGACTCGACTCATTATAATTATCATTATTCATGTTGTGGTGCCACCCAGAGGCTCTGTGTTAGGCATCTTACTAATAATACACTTTCAACAATAAATCTGTTTGCAAAACTATGCAAGGATTTAAGAGACCAGGCAGACTTTAAGCAAGGGGAGCAACGGATGCATGGCAAGAAGATGGGAAATGAAGCTTCAGTAGGCAACTACCAACACGTTAGCTCATATGGCTTTGCTTGTTTGAAGAGGAACATACACTCTTCTGGGGAAAATAATCTGGCATAGGTCACTGTCCTAGGGAGCAAGGGAGAGAAAACACTAAGAGGGACACATCCCTCAACTACTGAAGCAATGCATCCACAAGAGTATGGGATTAACTAGCCCCTTACTCATATGTTATGTACCTTAAGATTTAAATAGGTATGGTATAGAAAGCACAAAAAGAAGACAACACAGTATATATGAGCAAGATGAGGAGAGGTGGGAAGTTCAAGGATGAGTAGTTTGGAGCAGGAGTCAAAAAAATCCCAGAGAGGGCATTCTGAAAGGCATTTGGAGCAAATGGGCTTGGGTGTAGAACAAATATGAAAGGCTGGTATTAAACTGCCAGTCAGAAACATGGATAGGTTATAACGAGTCAAAACAGAAGAAAGCTGCATGATAATGCTGGTGTGATGGAATGGCAAATGGCAATTTGGGCAAAAGGCAACTCTGTGCTTCAAGTTCAAATCTTTTAATTTGTTGCAGCATATTCCTTGCCAAGTGACTACGTCAGGCTTTCTTCACAGCAATCGTGGCAAACCTCTTTGCTGACAGCTCCCAATAACCTTTCTTATGCAGGAAAAAACACTCTTTACATAACTCTAAATTAATAATTAAAATTAATTACATAGGAATTCTAATCTGACATACCCAAACAAGATACGTGCATCAGAGTAGTAAGATGGGGCATAGCTCAAAAATGTGTATAGAGGAGGGGGAGGTGTCAAAATTATCATCAGAAAGAGGTGGTTTTACTGATGTCTGAAATTCTTCAGGTCATATTCTTCACCATGTCAATCACTGAGCTCATGTAATCTTCTCACCAAAGAGAAGCTGTGATACAGCTGACATACAACTTAATGCTGTTAAATTGACAAAAGATCTGACCCTAACTGCAACCAACCCCCCCACCCCCACCCCCCCCNCCCCACCCCCCAAACGAAAAAAAAATCCCACCTCAAAGAAAACCTTGCTGTGGTTATGTCCTTGGAAACTCTGCAAGGCTTACTTATGTCTAGTAGTTATCCGTGGAATCTCTTCAAAGGCAACTTCTGTGGCAGTCAGATCCAATTGAAGGAAACAATAATTACAGTAAAATAATTGTAATTATTACACTAAAAAGCATGCTATTTCCTAGCACCTCAGGGCTCAGTTGTAGGGCAGTAAAGCAAAATATTCTACATTTGCCACATGAACCTAAACTCATCAGGAGCGATTCTAATGTATATTTTCTGCTTCAATTCCTTTGAATTTAATGCTGCTCATCATTTGCAAGGTTTTTTTCAGTCCACATTTGGGCAATCAGAAGGCTATGAAGTACCAAAAATCTCTTGGAGAACATTTAACCACACCATCCACTATGTTTATTAAAGACACACGACCATTTATTCTCAATGGCATAGTGCTACCGATTAAATAAAATGTAACTGCAGTCAGTAATTCCCAGTCAGCCCTGTAAGGATACAAGGTCAATTATTTCATCCTTGTAAATTAAAGGCTGGAAACAGCATACCAAATAACTAAAAGCCTAACAACAGACAGGCTGTTTTCATTACACTTCATATCAATAACAGTTGTCAAAATGAAAAGAACTGAATTCAAGCTTCATTTGCTTCCTACAACCCATTAGTAAACGTGTAAGTTTCTGTTTTGATAGGCAAGGGAAGCCTTTATAGTCTCATAAATGTAAAAATAAAAGACCTAATTTATTCGCTCATCAACAATGGAGGATACAGCTTGACAAGTTTATATGCCTGAACACATACCCACCAATTAAAATGGTGAGGATGGATGATCACCTAATTTCTGGTATACCACGTATGGAAAACTTACAAGATTGTCATGAAAATGAGAAGATCTTGATCCTGAAGAAGACATCTGCTCCACCTCCTCTTCCCACAAGAGGATCTTGTTATACCTAATCATTCCTGAGACAGTTCTGTCTAGTCAGATCTCAGAGGCTTCCATGGTAACACCACCATAGCCTCCAAAGACAATCTCCTCCATAACTTTGTGATAACTTACTATTTTTTCAAATATCCTATATAAATCTATTTTCCCTCAACTTTATTTCAACATTTGCTTTAACCAGAAACACAAATACTCTGTTATTTTTGTACTTCTCTTTTTTACAGCAGAGGTTTGTGGTTTAACCCCAGTAGACAGCTAAGCACCACACAGCTGCTCACTCACTCACCTCTAGTGGGACAGGGGAGAGAATCAGAAAGGTAAAGAAAACTCATTGGTTGAGATAAAGGCAGTTTAATATGAAAAGCAAAAGCCGTGTCTGCAAGCAGAGCAAGCCAAGGAATTTATTCCCCATTTCCCAAGGCCAAGCAGGTGTTCAGCCATCCCTGGAAAACATCTCAGGGAAGCAGGGCTCCATTACACATAATGGTTCCACGGGAAGACAAATGCCATTGCTGTCAATGCACCCCCCTCCTTCTTCTTCCCCCAGCTTTTATTGCTGTGCACAACATTACACAGTCCGGGGTACCCTTTGGGTCAGTTGGGGTCAGCTGTCCCAGCTGTGTCCCCCCTCCCAACTCCTTACGCAACCCCAGGCTACTCGCTGGCAGGGCAGTATGAGGAGCAGAAAAGGTCTTGACACTGAGTAAGCACTGCTCAGCAATAACTAAAGCATCTCTGTGTTATCTACAGCCTTCACCACAAATCCAAATCATACCACCATATAATCTACTAAGAAAATTAACTTTGCCTAAGTCAAAATCAGTACAGGAGGTAACATATTAGAGGGTTGTTTTGTGCCTCCTGGTCTTCTGTCAAGTTAAATAACCCCAATTCTCTCATTCTTCCCTCAGGTCATACTGTGTGGATGTCTAGTCATGCCTGTACTCTGAATTCTCTATAATTAGTCTGTAGCCTAGTGGAAAGGCACATTGGAGAATTAACAAAGCAGTTTGTCCTTGTTCCTCTAAGAAGTCTCACGTTTTACAGTCCAGTTTGTCAAGTAGTTTGGAAATTTAATTATATATTCTGACACACATGCAACCTCTCCCAGATTCCTTGCATCTGCAAATTTAGTAACAATCCCTTCTAGTCCATCACCTGGGTTGGTAATGAATAAATCAGATGGTAATGAACAAAGAGTCTTTGTTGAGCTACATTCAATGTATCTTCCAGTCTCATAATGAGCCACCCATAACCGTTTTTTACACGGTTTTCCAATGAGTTCTGCACTCACCATACATCAGATTGAACTAATCCATGTTTCTTCAGCTTAATGTCCCTAAGATCTAATGGCAAAACCCTTACTAAATCTCCCTAAATGCATCATCTAGTGATTCTTCTCTCTTCATAAGGCTTACCACTTCCTCCTGAAAAATCAGACACCGGGTTTTGACTACTTCCACTTCGCTATCTTTATCCCCTTATTTGAGAGCATTCATGCCTTTGATTGTTTTTGTTAATTCAAAAGAGTAACATTTGTTTTCTCTGAATAGTAGTTCAAAATGATGTGGTAGGCATACCAACATATCAGAACCCATACTACTATCAGTTTGATGAGCAGCGTACATATGAAATTCAATAGAAGTTCCAAACAAAAAATCCACCTGGAAAGTTTAGCTGTTCATAAGACCAAATGGCACAGCACACATTATGTTCTTTACAACCAAATTATGGGAAATAGGATGTTGACCACTGTAAGGCATGAGCGCAGTGCTCATTCTTGGTGAACTTTTCTGTGGTGCATTATGGTTCTGACATATGAGACACTTTTATAAGGATGGTAATAAATGGCTTTGTAGAGCATTGATATTTTTGTGAGTCAATGTTTCTTTTCTGCCAATGGCCATAGATCAAACTTGCTGAGTATACAGTTAACAACCCACTTTTCCAATTACGTGCACTCACAAAACCTCAATTTGATGTAGCTATCATAAAGAACAAACACAATACACCATACCTGAACAAAGTACTATATAAAAAGTTTTATAATTTCTAAACAAACATTAGCAAAACAAAGCTATCTCATCTGAAAGCAAATACACACCAGGGCAGTGGCTAAGTATTCTGGAAATATTCTTCCTTGGTAATGTCATATCTTAATCAGATCCTTTGTAAAAAAAAACCAAATGTCTTTTACCACGTAGGTTTGAAACAGAAATTCAAAGAGAATGAGAAGCAGGAGTAAACAGATAGCCATATCCTAGTTCAAAGACTGGGATTACTAGGTCTCATTATAGGAAAAATCTGAGCAAAATTTGCATGAGAATATTAAGGAGAAATTGGGAATGTTATTCCAGAATTATTTAAGAACTTCTTTCTTCCTGCATGTACACACATCATCTCTATGAGCAGAGTTTTATGGAAGTTCAAGGTTTTTAGAAACTCTCCTAACTCCTTCCTGAGACAGAAATTCAGATGAAAATGAGAAAAAAGGAAAACATTTTGTCCTCCTTTTGTAAAACACAATTCACACTTTTAAGAACTGAGTGAGCAGGAATTTTTAGTTTCACATCATAGGCACAGGTGTCCTTTCAACACAGCTCACTCAGAGGAGCTTACAAACCCAAAACAAAAGGAAACTTTAGCTTTTTGTTAGTGAATAGTGAGCAGCATGCTAAGAAAGCCTATCTTCAAGGCAAAAGTCTTTGATGGAAGGATTTCCAGCACCACACTTCCCACTGCATGGACATGTCACAGGAAATCTATCAAGGGCACTGAGTGTTCACTACCCATATCAATTCCAGAGTGCTCAAGAGCATAGTAGTCTTCTATAGCACAGTGTTCTTAACACTTCCTTGCAACAGCAAAAATGTACATAAATTTTGAGTAAAATGCCAGGAAGATCAGTACATTTCACTGTAGTTGTAAGAAAATGCCAAATATTCTAATGGGAATCTCAAAGATTAAACTCAGTCAAGGAAACTTGACATTTTTTATACAAAGTTTCAGAGGTCAACCATAATGACCCATCCTGAGACATCTTTCTTTCTGTTCCCAATTCTTTCCCTGACCCAAAGCAAAAATCACTGCAAAATAGAAGTAACATGAATTTAACATATTGCAAGACCATTAAAAACCCTTCCTTGAATTAGCAAGAAATGAAAAGAATTTTGTCACTTGATACTTGCACAGGACAACCCGTGATAGTGATCTGATTCTCACACATGATGTTGATATCTCATCAGAATGGGTGGGAAGAAAAACTTCACTCATAAACAGTCATATTTTTCATTAAATGTTTTGTGATGAAAGGAAACAGGCCCAAAGAAAATAAATTATTTCCCATCTGTTTAAAAGCATACGGTTATTATCCGACTGTAACAAATCTTGTTCAGATCCAAAAAATTATACACTTTAGTACTTCTCCCTGTGCTATAAAAATTAGTTCCAGGGGAAAAACAACTGACACAAAGTAATTTTATAACAGTCTGACATTTATAAAAAATTAATACTTCTGCTAATTGATTGGCTGTGGAAAAATATGGAGATAATCCAGCTAAGTTTGAATTTGATGACAATGCTTGCAGAGAAAAAAGGCAAAAATCCCTATGTAGCTGGCTCAGATTTGCTCATGTGTATCAGGTTTGATAATAAAATAAGATTTATTCAGTCACACAGTCTCCAAATTAATTTGTCCCTTTCTAGTCATTTTTTAAAAACTACTTTTTATTATTTCAACCTTAATTTGACAAAATTCGTAGAGGTCTTATAAGTATAATGTTCTGAACAGCTTCTTGAAAAATGAATGCTAAAGAGCAATGGAAATCTAGCAATTCTCACACTAAGCTAAAGGCAAGAAGAAAGCAGGCATCATCTAGCTACTAAATGCAACACTCTTTATGTTCTTAAAAATAAGATTTGCTTTAGTTTTCAACTACACACTCTCATCCCTGTCTACCAAGAAAACAAAGAATTCAACCTCCACATTTCTGAAATGTCACCTCCCATCCCTGGTTGACGTGGTTCCAAAACCAAAAGATAAAAAAGCTCACCATGCCTCTACTTTCCTTCATGTTCAATTATGGAGAAAGCATGAAGTCTCTCTCAGATCCATACCACAGTCAACCCGGGTGAATAACAGCAAGTCATGAACTTGAGAAGAGAAAAATGGCCAAAGTTGACTTATGTATGTGTCTAGAGAAATTCAGTAGAATAGATAGCGTGTTTTTGACATTTTAAGTGGATTTTAATTTAAAAACCCTTTCAGTTCCATACTTTATATGCAACTTTTAACTTTGCTCACAATAGCTACATCTAACGGTAAAAGAGGTTTGCTCTTCATGATACCCAAGAGTCTTGGGCCTCTTGTTGCCCAGACTGGCAGGCTTTTTGTTTCTGAAGTGTCTGAATCTGAAATGGGAGATTGAGAGTTGGTTCAGATCTGAAACACTGTCTGAAAGTCCAGCTAATAGGCCATAGCAACTTGTGTGTTTGGTTTTATTCTTTCACTTGAGGCTCAAATAAGAAAGAAAAGAAATTTTAGAAAAATAAAAAGGAAAAAAAAGTTTCCTTTGTATTTCTTTAAAAAATCAACATCATAAAAAATAATTTGCTAAATCTCCATTGAAGGTTCCACTTTATAGCCAAGAGAAAAGCTAGAGATGAGATGTTGGATTTGAAAGTATTCCTCTGCTAGCCCTCACCCAGCTGTCTTCTCCTGAGCTGAAATTAGCACTAACTAGGTACCTTCTGTTAGTTATCATTGATACATCTTGAATATTCATTTGGGGGTTCTTTTCAAAGTATATATTATCAATGTATTTTACTGCAATTATACCTCTCTTATGCTTAATTTTTTTTTAAATAGCTAATTTGCATTTCATTTGTCCCTTCATCATGACAAAGCCCCATTTATTTAGACCCATATTGCTATGAACTATGATAAATAGTTCAAATGAATTCACTTAGCTAAGCTATTTTACTAAATGAATGCAATTTGGACATTTTTAAAGCAGTCTTAAAGAAAATGCTACAACTGCTCATTACAACAGCAGACTACAATAAGCTGGCAAATGTTTCTGAAAGCAGAGCTTCAGAGTGAGGTCATGCTTGCCAATATTTCACTTGAATCTGGGAAAGAAACCTTACAGAACTTTCTATTGATAATTTCCCTTCCGTGGTGATTGATGGTGACCTTTCTGCCAATGTATGAGATACCATTTGCAGACCAGAGATTTCTTCCCTCAACATCCCAAGGTAGGTTGATAATAATATTTTCATGTGCACAAAACACAAAGTTCCTATCTACAGCATCCAATTATACTTCACATTTCTAGCTCCAAACTGTTTTTCCACCTTATGACATACTCTCAATTCAACATTTTCTCTTTTCCCTTTTTTTTTTCCCCCAAGGGGAATTCTTGATGCTAATGAACACTTGCAAAATAAAAATCACAGATTAAGTGTTCTCTCATCCTACCAATAAATGACAGCTTCAAGTCACAGGTTCAGCATCCTGAAAAACACTAAGGGATTATTCCAACTGAGACTATGTGGCTGAGTTACAAACGATTAGACTTCACACAATACACATGAGAGACCATCATATTTAAATATAATATCATATTTAACCTTTGGTTTGTCTACACAAGCCAGCTGACCCAGGATAACTAAAGACTTCCAAACCTGTACAGCAGACAAGCATACTCTTATTTCAGGAGCTAAGATTACCAAATGACCTGAAAAATTTGCAGAACTAAGTGTTTTGCCAGAAAAATCGTATCCCCAGGGGACACATCCACCAGCATTGTTAGACGGTAAAAAACTTGTTTGAAATTCATCATAATTAAAAACAGTTACAAATTCGTATTTCAGAAAACAGGTTGATGTTTTACTCTCTTCTTTGAGGTCTTATGAAAAATGGTTTTTAAATAAGAAAGTAAACACAGTTTTTTTCATAAAAATGGCGAAATTTGCAACAGGTCTGAATGGCTGGAGCACAGCAATAAAACTCCTCTAAGCCTTTACTGGACATCTGAACTGGACTACTTCATAATGAAAGTGTGATTCCTTTCTCTTGTCCCTTTCTGTCAATTTGGGATGCAAAGAAGATACTGTATTCCACAATAATCCCTTTTTCCTATGCTGTGCAATTGCTAATGTGTATGCACATTCACTGCTTTGCTTTGACATCCCATACTGACAAATGAGATGATTTATATTTTTTCTGCATTTACTATATTTTACAACTGTGGTTCTATTTACTTCAAAGCCAGGGGCACTCACCACCACCCTCTTCCATCTTATCTAGTCACAAAGCCCTAAACTAAAGGAGTTGACAAGTAGCTTAGAAAAGGCTGAATTAATGTATACAAGAACCACCTGCTTTGTGTCTCCAGATCTCTCTACTTATATCAGAGCCCCTGGCAATATTGTTCAACTTCAAAACTATCCATCCACTGGTGGTCTGAAACCAGTGAATACAAACTGTTTCCATTATTTATGTATATCACATCCATTTCTATTTGCCATCAACTTTTGAAAATTATTTTTCCCCCTTTTCTCCTTGCAAGAACACACATTTCCTAGGAGTGCAAACACTGACAAATTTAAGGTAAAAATAATAAAAAATAGATGAACACATAATATAATGGAACTTTTACAGGGATGAGGACAAAAATATATTTATAATTTATTTATATTTTATGAGCCAGAATATTTTTTATTTGCTTTGGGAACCAGGCCAAGCACTTTACTTGATGCCTCTTAAAACCAGCACACATTAAACAGAGAGACTGAACCATCTCCCACACTCATATTCCATCCCTTGACTTCATAGGACTATTGTTTTTACCTCTACTGATGCTTAACAAATGCATTTCAAGTCCAGCTCTGAAAACTAGAATTTCCCTTAACATTGGTGCTTTCTTGGAATTCAGAGACACAGAAGTTTCAGTTTAGGATTCATTTGACATTATCACCGCCTACAATTACCTGAAAGGAGGTTGTAGAGAAGTGGGAGATGGTCTGTTCAGCCAGGTGACAGGAGATGGGACAAGGGGAAATGGCACAAGGCTGCACCAGGGCAGGGTCAGATTGGATGTTAGGAAAAAATTGTTTACTGAAAGAGCTGTCAGGGCCTGGAACAGGCTGCCCAGGGAGGGGGTTGAGTCACAATCTCTGAATATGCTTTAAAAAATGGTAGATGAGGTCCTTAGGGATATGATTTAACATAGGACAGGAACAGTTGGACTCGATGATCTTAAAGGTCTTTTCCAACCTTGTGATTCTGTGATTTATGGCAATGCTGCAGAAAAGGTTTGCTCAGATATCCCAAATGTTAATGGCAATTCTTGGAATTCCCATTCCAAAGTGAAAAAATCACATAACTAACTATGACTTCACTCCAGTAAAACACATCTGTGAAAACATAGATTTTTAAAAAATTATTATTATTTTTCTTTCCCTCTTTATTTGCAGCACTGCAGTTGCACAGCTTAGTGTATTCAGTAAAAAGCATCCCATTTCTCGACACATACCATTTTCACATGTGAAGCTCGTGTAGCAGCATGGGTAAATCTGTTCTGTACTGAAAGAAGTGTCAGGATATAATTGAAAGCAAAGGACCTGTCACTGATGTCAAAACTCTAGTACATGAATTCAGGAATAGGGGAGCCAGCCGGTACAGTGCAGTAATCCAAAGCTGATTTCATCAATATTTGAGAAATCATAGAATCGTAGATTCATAGAATGGTCTGGGTTGGAAGGGACCCCAAGGATCATACAGTTCCAACCCCCCGGCCACAGGCAGGGACACCAACCTCCAGGCCTGGATCTACACAAGGTTGCCCAGGGCCACATCGAATCTGGCCTTGAACACCTCCAGGGATGGGGCATCCACCCCCTCTCTGGGCAGCCTGTTCCAGCACCTCACCACTCTCTCTGCAAAGAACTTCCCCCTAATATCTAATCAAAACCTTCCTTCCTTTAGCTTTAATCCATCCCCCCTTGTCCTGCCATTGTCTACCCTTTTAAAAAGTTGAATCCCCTCCTCTTTCTCTGCTCCCTGCAGGGACTGGAAGGCTGCAATGAGGTCCCCCCGCAGCCTTCTCTTCTCCAGGCTGAACAAGCCCAGCTCCCTCAGCCCCTCTTCATAGGCGAGAGTCTGTTTAAATTTCTGATTTTAAAAAAGAAAAATCTTCCAACTATTTTTGCAGACATTGCCAAAGAATTTTGTACATGTAGTTGTATTGTGTCCCTAACTGACTGTGATGAAAGAATGGCTCTGAAAGGGGTGCTGTGCTCTCTGACAGCTGTACAGTTTTTAAACCTGGAAAGGAGAAAACAGTATTTTTAAAGTCCCCCTAATTTTTCACATTGCCTGATGGAGACAGGCCAGATGTTATGCCAAGCTTCCTGAGCAAGGTATATGAGTAAAACGCAGGTGTATATGAATAATCGCCACTCAAGAGATCTATCTAACAGCTGAGAAACACTCTGATGGGAAACAATTGGTTGAATATGAACCCATTAAACATACCACTGGCAAGACTGAATTTCAAAGCATGCATTCATGCCGCAGCTGTTCACAGTGGCTGTTAACCTTCAATTTTGAAAAGAAACTCTGCTGAGATAACCATTCTGTTTGTCCACACTGTCAAGTAGCCACTCAGACTACAGACACAGTTTAAAATACTGCCAGTTTTATACAAGTTTCCAGTACTTTAAGAACTACTTCTGAGTATAGAATCACTACTGATGAACCAGAATGGGATGGTTACTTGACACCAAAATAAAATCATCTCTGTGATCCTTCGCATGTTGCACTGCAGAACTTTGCAAGGAGCAACACCTAATGACTACCTAAAAAAATCACAGAGTCATAATATCATTAAGGTTGGAAAAGACCTCCAAGATATCTAGTCCAACCGTCCCCTTCCACCTATATTACTTACTACACCATGTCCCTAAGCACCTCATCCAACCTTTCCTTAAACCCCCCAAGGGACGGTGACTCCACCACCTCCCTGGGCAACCTGTTCCAATGCCCAACCACTCTTCTGGAGAAGAAATCGGCATTATGCACCAGCCATTTCAACCAAAAGAAAGAGAAAACTTAATTCACTACCAAAGATATCTTGGAAAGAGGAGATAACATAACTCAGAAACAACTGATGGAAGTTTTTGTAGAAAAACTTAACCATGATACTTAAACTAGGATAGATGTCACTTGAAGTCTTCTCCAAAGTTAAGGGTTGCTTTGTACATGGGAAAGGACTGAACACTGACCCTGAGGGTATAATAGAGAGAAGAATCTTTTTTCCTTTAAAGCCTCTTGTCAATTCCTTGTCCTGGATGAAATATTATTATAGTAAACTGTAAACTTGCAGGAATTTGTCGTAGTAATAAAAGCCCAATTTGCTCTAAGAGCTAGCAGGGAAGGCAAGGACAAATACATTTGCAAATGCATACATGAGGCGAGACAGGACACAACTCAGAACTTCTACTGGAATTACCACCAGTACTACAATTTCCTACAATATGAACGAGAAATTTATTTTCAATAGAGTTTGCTCAGAAAAAACATGAGAAAGAATTAAAAGAGAGGTTGAAACAAGTCTTGCAGCCTTCTCCAATTGCTCTTTCCAAACTTTTCCCTTCAGAGTGGCAACAGATTCTGCCCATTCCCATCTGAGGTACAGGGGCTGATTGAGTTTCCCCTTTTTGCATCAGCCTCTGCTTCAGTGAGGTGACCCTCTCCTTGTCCCCCTTTGCAGGAGGACAAATCAAACCCCCTTCTTGTTCAGAGAGGAGTAATCTTTCTATGCCCCTTCACAGCCCAATCTCTTTAGCCACACTAATGAATAAGTAAGTTCATTAGAGCTGCATAACAAGACTGCTTTAGGATCTCTTGAATCTCTAACGAACCCAGACATTCTCAACCTCCTCTCCAGTACCAGTTAATTCACTGTACAATCAGCATCTCTGCTAACCACCTTCCTCTTTCTGAAATTGCAAGCTACATCACGAAACCTTAAATTTGGACAAACACAGTTTCTATCTGAGAACTGCACATACAAGTTTGTGATATGAATATAGTCATCGGTTCGGATAACAGGTTATTTTACTGCAATACACATTTTTTTCTTTTAGAAATACATTATAAAGACTCTGTGATTCCTTTCTAGTTCTTTATGCTAAAAATCTGCAACCAATCCAATTATTTTCTCTCACTTTTTTTCTCAAGCATCATGAGCATTGCAGTCTTTTATGTGACTATTACACTAGTGTTTGAATACTGGACTTGCCTGCAGATGTAAGAGACCGAAGGAGAAAGCAGAGGTCATCTGGTCACCCATTAAGGTTCTGAATGAAAATAAAATCTCTCAAAAAATTTCATTTCAAAGCAAGATTCTGTAAGCTGCTGGTTTAACATCAGCATGTTATGACGTTAACTTAAAATTGCAGGAAAATATGGAATCTTCTCTACGTTGAAGAATAAGTAACCTATCACAGGGGACAGCTCATATAATAAATATGATTTTGTGGTCTCCAATTTCCTTAAGTTAGGCATATGCCTAGATTTAAGCCCTGGTCTAGAACACTAGATTGAACTTCATTTGATAAACTCATCAAATTTAAGAAGTTTGATGGCAAAAGTTAAAGCAGAAAAAAAGGAGGCGAGGCTGTGCTAAAAGCTGTTTTGGAGATGGTTACCTACTGTTTTTCTCCCATCAGCAGTACAGCAGCACGAGCTTGGGCCTTTTTCACCTCTATATCTCCTAGACTCAAGCAGTCAGCCACGTGTGGGCTCTAACATATTTGAGGACAAATGATTCTTGACATTATGCACAACTTCATAGAATCACAGAATGGTTTGTGTTAGAAGGGACCTGAACAATCATCAAGTTCTAACCTCCCCCTGCCGTGGGCAGGGACACCTCTCTATAGACCAGGCTGCTCAAGGCGCCATCCAATCTGGCCTTGAATACCTGCAGGGAGGAGGCAGCCACCACCTCCCCAGGCAACCTGTGCCAGGGCCTCACCACCCTTGTAGTGAAGAATTTTTTCCTAATACCCATTCTAAATCTAACCACTTCCAATTTAAAACCATTCCCCCTCGTCCTGTCACTACATACCCTTCTAAAAAGTTCCTCCCCAAATTTCCTGTAGGCCCCTTCAAGTACAGAAGGCTGCCATAAGGTCTCACCAGAGCCTTCTCTTCTCCAGGCTGAACAACCCCAACTCTCTCAGCCTTCTGCTTTGTCAAGTCACTTCTTACGAGAAGAAAAATAGGCAAAAATGTAAAACAGAAATTATTTTTATTATGGACACAGAAGGCAGTAGTGCACAGAAGTTAAGCTCACCTAGTATGTCATGAATGAATTTGGTCCAGACAGAAATAGTAAAATAACCTTAAAAAAATCCTTAAAGTAATACCATTTCAGTAGTTTTCCTGCAGAGCTACACACTGCACACAGCCAAGAAAAAAGCCCAAGACGACACAAGCCATAGCGTGACTCAGTGTGCATCAGGATTAGATGCCTGAATGAGCATCTCTAAGAGAGAAGAATTAGCTCAAGTGTGAGAGACTGTTTCTGGTTTTAATTCTGATTTTATTACAGGTGGTTTTCAGAATCTGTCTGTACAGACGTGCCCCGTACCTATTTACACAGAGGGTAGAAAGAACAACACTGTCAGTGATTTATAAATGGAGAAGCAGTGGGAAACTGTAAGAAATATAAGGGCAAAAGCAATTTTTCCAATAAAATGAGAGAAGGGCTGGTCTTGCAGGATAAGGAATACAATGAAGAGCTGGTAGATAAGGACATTATTGCTGTGCTGCTGATTTCTTGGAGCAGAATTTGGAAAGATTTTGATACAGAGGGTCAGAATTTTCTCTTAAAAATATCAGCAGAACCCTAAAAGTACTCAAGGTCTGGATACCCTTATTTTATTTAGGCAGTCTATTAAGACTCTGCATAACCTAAAGACACTCTGATAATATTAGACTGATGATATACAATTATTAACTAATACTTCAATGAAAAAAGCTGCATCATTAAGGCCACTCTGTCAAAGAGCGTTCACCTTTGCTGAAAAGACCTCCACTGCATCTCTCCCAGACCAGAGACAAAAGTCTCTATTATTTCCTAATAGGCAGTCAGGAGTCAAAGGAGGTATGCAAGGTCTAGGGAAAAGAACCTGAACAGTTATCGAGGCAGAAACAAAAATATAAGAATTTTGCAACTTATTCCAGATAAGCTGGTAGCAGAGCTAGCTCTTCTAGCTAGAGCCTAGAGAAAAAATAAGACTAAGGGGGGGACCTTATTAATGTTTATAAATACCTTAAGTATGGGATGCAGGGGGAAATGGCCAGCCCCTTTTCAGTGTCTGTGGGGACAGGACGAGGGGCAATGGCTGCAAGTTGGAGCATAGGAAGTTCTGCACCAATATGTGGAAGAACTTTTTCCCAGTGAGGGTGTCAGAGTCCTGGGACAGGCTGCCCAGGGGATTGTGGAGTCTCAAGACCTGTCTGAGGGAGCTAGGGACCCTGCTTTGGCAGGGGGGTTGGACCCGATGATCTCTCGAGGTCCCTTCCAACCCCTATGATTCTATGTCCAGGCTCCCAAATCCATGCACAGATTAAAGCACAGCAATGCTTTAAACATGGAAGGTACACATAAGATTAATGAGAACAACCCATAGTCTTAAAAATGAATACTCCTCAGTATAAAATTACTCAATGCCCACATATTTAGAGAATTACAGCTTAAATTATCAGGTAAAGCAGTCAATTATGAAGTACTTTGTAATTAAACATATATGCCTTTAATATACTTTCTACACCGATCTCTATCAGGTATGCTTCATGCCCAGAGTGGGTAAATAACTGATGTCTAGTAAAATATACCTAAATTGGGTATAGCCCAGTGAGTTATTTAGAAAGAAAACGGCTCTATTTGGTTTGCCACAACTACAGAAAGGTGAAAAAAACCCCACCAAAAATCCTAAAGTATGTAACAACAGAAAAAAATAATACAAAAAGCCAGGGGAATTTTGACTCGGTGTATGTATCACTTTACACTTTGTTTTTAATAACTGTTTTAACAAGTGTTTTGCTGGAGAATTACTTTGCTGAATTTAGTTTTACATTTCTTACTTTACCCACACAATGAATTTCAAGAAATACCATTGCCCACTCATTCAGCCAGAATTAGTGGGATGTTAAGTATAAATACATAGTGAGCAGGGAAAAATGCAGTTAACTCCTCTTCTAGAACAAGGCTCAATGATACTAAATTGGAATGTATAAACAAAAGTAGTGAAAAATAACATTGTTTAGAAAATAATCAAAATACTAAGTCATCAGTATAAATGCATGAAGTCTTTAAAGTAGATGCTTATAGAAACCTTGCTTCAAAGAACAATCTAGAGAGAATGTATTAGGAGAAGAGTAAATCTCATTCCTTAAATTGTTTTTGGTAAGGGGTGATGGACTACTCAAAATTTTTTTCCAGTTTCACAGAATTGTAGAGTGGTTTGGATTGGAAGGGACCTCAAGACCTCCTAGTTCCAACCCCTTGCCATGGGCAGGGACACCCTCCACTAGACCAGGCTGCCCAAAGCCCCATCCAACCTGGCCTTGAACACTGACAGGGATGGAGAGGTGCTCCAGCCCTCTCATCATCTTTATGGCCTCCCCTGGCCACACTCCAACAGCTCCATGTCCTTCTTATGTTGGGGCACACAGAGCTGGACGCAGCACTGCAGGTGGTGTCTCACCCAAGCACAGAAGAGGGGGAGAATCACCTCCCTGGACCTGCTGGTCACACTGATTTTGATGCAGTCCAAGAGATGATTTGCTTTCTGGACTGCAAGAGCTCAGTTTCGTAGTCTAATGAATATTTTTACTTTCTGTTCTTATGTAAAACACTATGTATTTTGATTTTTTTTTTTATAAAAGGCATTACAGTTTTTAATTACCCTATGAGCAAAACATGCATAATATTTTATTTAAAGAGAAGAGTTGTTAAAATACTGATAGCTATTACTAGTTGGAAAAATCTGGTCTTCAGGAAAAAAAAGTCTCCCTGGGATTAAATGCTTGTTTATCAATTTGACTTGTATTTTCAAAAACACCTGTGCCAGCTATAATATCCAGATGCAAATGGGAATAAAAAGTCAGTTAAAGTGTTGAAATTTAACAGCAAAGAAAATTACACATTCCAATACATATAATCTTCAATAACGTTCCAAAAGGTGGACATATTCCTAATAAATCTCCACATTCTTCTCTTCCTGTTTTTAAGTCATGAAACTGTAATGGGGAAAAACTGTTGATGCATGAAAACAAGTTTTCCATAATCTCATCAACAAGCAAATGACACACCATCTAAAATTAAGAATAACCTGACAATTCTGAACTAAAATCAGATTAGTCCTTGTTTTCCAGATGATCTGACTTCCCAGAATGCTTTTCTGATCTACTGTATGCTATCTCAGGTCCTGAAGAGCATCACTAAGTGTCTGACCAGATGAGATATGCTACCCCAGGTATTCTGCAGCCATTATACTACGGTAAATTCAACTTGAAAGGTTACACTCAAGAAAGCATGTATGTCTTAAAAGGCACAAACCTCTTCTTAGCCTTTTGTGCATCACGAACTCTGTCTACTATAAAATAAAATTTGTAATTTGAAACTGGTAATTGTATGGCAGGATTTTATTGAGGTTGATGTGTATAATTTAAAAACCTCCTTGTAAGTTGCTTTAAGTTCTGTGCTGGGCAGTGTACAAGGCAAGCCATGGTTCATTTTGATCAGGGAAAGAAAGTTTCCTTCTCTCCCTCGCCCTATCCATTCCCCTTTCCTCTCTTCTGCCACTTTGGAACAGCTTTCAGGCCACAAGCATACCAGCATTTGGAAAACCAAACCTCACAGCTGCATTTTTATGAGACTTCCTTTTATCAAGTATGATCATTTTACTATAATAGAAGTATAAAATGAAATCACTAAATAATCAGAATTAACTACAAAGATTTTCAGAAACATCTAGAAGTTTGATCTGTTTCAAGTTCATATCTTACACTGTTTAATTTTTTAATTTAATCTGAAATGCAGGCAGATTGATTTTTTATTTTGATACTTTCTTAAGGATCTTAAACTTGCATAAATTAACCTTCTTTCAATCTATGATTTACGTAGTCTTCTTAAAGTAGAATTACCATTTGTGATTTTTTTTCTGCTTCATGTCAGATTTTAAATATCACAACACATGAAAACATCCAATTGATTTTTCTTTCCCTCCAACTGAAATATTATACATTGATTTTCATGCAACTTTTTCTTTTTTTCTATTCAATACTTCTTGTTCAAGCTTTTGAAACTGAATTTTGAGATTAAATCTGTACTAAGAATAGCTGGTGCTTCTAACAGCTTTTGTCATTGAACAGAACAGCAAAAGTTTTCACCTCAGGGTAATCTGGAAAATGAAATTAAAGATCTACAAAATAATTTTAAGGAACAAAGTTCAGCATAAATGTCAGTACTATGAATGGCCAAGTAAATAGGTTGGGGAGAGGGAGACCAGGAACGAGTATGTACTTTATTATGGATTGTCATGAAACATTAAAATTCTTTCTGATATGAAGAGCAATCTTTGTTTGCTGTGGCTGATGAATGCCACCGATTTTGGTTCAGTTTCACTTTGCTCAAGGGGCTTTGAGAAAATTTCTGCAACAAAAACCACAGCAATAATGTTATTATGGCCCTTTTCTATTTCTGAGTTGGAAAATCACTAGGGTGAATAATAAAATTCAGCAAAGAAAGAGGTAAGAAGGATACTTCAGGTGACCTAGAGACAATCACTCAAGAAGTAGATTATTGCAAAGCATTATATTAACAGCATTTGCAGCACATTTATTATTTAGACAAACTCAGATTTTTAAAGATTTGATTATAACCTCTACTTATTATGCAAGTCGTGTATTCAGCAGAATTTATAAGCTAATTTGCTGACTTTATTTGTAAGTGTTTGTACTGAGAGATCACATTAGTTTGTTCACCCACAGATTCACAATTAAGAAAGAAAATCTTTTTATGGTGAGTCTATTAAAGATTTTCAGGAAAAGTAAAAATATCTTAAATATTCTATTTTAAAAACAGTCAAATCAAGTAGAAATTCCTTCAACAATCTGTTGCCAGTTTAGAACTCAAGTTCCATATTTCTGTCCTATATTCTGTGTTTGACATTCATCTCTTGTGACATACCTCTATCATGCTTAAGAATATCTGAAATATCACATATATAAGGCAATTGTAAGCAAAAATATCAAGTCCTGGCACTGCCCAAGGCCTCAGTAATGTGTTTGAGGTATTTCTAACTTTATATTGAATTTTGAACTTTTTCTTTTTTTATATTCTCAATAGTTCATACATCAGACTTTGACAGAGATGGTAAGCACAGCTTATAGGAGGAACTACCCTTTATGAAATGTTTGTAGAATTCTGTGCAAAGCTTAAGTAATCAATACAGAAGTTTTAAGCAAACACATTATGAATTTTATACATTTGCAAAGCAGCTAGTTAGAGCATATTTTCATCCCTTAAGGATTTGCTTATTGCAGAGTAACCAAAATATTAATAATTCTTAATTACTTTCTAAAGAAAAAAAAAATAAAAAGAAGGTTCATCTTTTGAAATTTTTGTTCATTTCAGTATTTCTTTAGGGTTTTCTTACACCTTCCTGATGCTCTAGATTGTTCCATTTAGTGAAAAGCCAAAATCCAGCACCAATATGCTTTCTTTGCAGTAAGTATATACGCTGGTTTCAGATATGGAAGGAAGAAAGGTAGGAGTCAGGTTGCAGAAATGCGGGAAAACAGTAGTAAGCTATATCCTATTTAAAGCATTATTAGACTATATTCTCTATATTCTACCTGTACTCTCACATCCACTTTATGTAGGGACATTTCATTAAGGGCCTGGAGCATTTCCCCTATGAGGAAAGGCTGAGTGACCTTGGGCTGTTCAGCCTTGGAAAAAAAAGACTAAGAGGGGATCTTATTAATGTTTATAAATGTCTCAAGTGTGGGAGACAAAAGGAAATGGCCAACTTCATTTCAATGGTCTGTGGGGACAGGACAAGGGGCAATAGCTCCAAGCTGGAGCACAGGAAGTTCCACACCAATATTTAGAAGAACTTTTTCACAGTGAGGGTGACAGAGCCCTGGGACAGGCTGCCCAGGGGGGTGTGGAGTCTCCTTCTCTGGAGATATTCAAGACTCATCGCTGACCTGTGCTACCTGTCCTAGGGACCCTGCTTTGGCAGGGGGGTTGGACTCGATCTCTGGAGGTGCCTTCCAACCCCTACAATTCTGTGATTCACACTTAAAACACACAAGTTCTAAGTTAAGAGAGTTGGCAGCTCCTTAAAGACAACTCAGAATCTTTGGTGTCCACCCAAGCCTCAAAAAGTACTGAGAACCTGAGGTTGTGGGTGACAAGAGAGCTGGGAGGTTTTCATAAACTCAAAACCATAAGTTAGAACTGCATCTTTTTTTAAACACATGGCTTTAATAAAACTACATTAAATTATTTTTTGTAGGCATGGAATGGTAAATAACAATGCATGAAAACCAATTATTATTAAGAATCAGTTACCCCTAATCTGTGTAATAGAAACACTCTCCTGCTAATCCACCAAGCACTTTACTAAGGACACTACAGGAACACTAAAAAGTCCAGTTTCACCATGGTAGTATTTCTACTCACCTTTTACATACTTGTCATAAGGAAAGTGTATCGTTTGTTGTGACTAACAGCTTTCATCTTCAGGAAAAAAGTATCACTACACAGCAAAGTTCTTTTTCACTGATCAATTTTTATACCATTAGTAATGTATGAAAGCTCCAGACTTACAGCCACCCAGAGCCAGGCCCCATAGGTTTCTCTCTGAACTTCAGCTCTTGACAAGCAAATCAAGAACGGAGGATTTGATGGCATCATGACACTGTGTACAGGTCAGAGGAGAAGCAACAGAAGCATACAGCTCACTGAAAGCACACCTTATCAATAAGGCTGTCAGATTATTTTGAAAATCTTTTTTTTTACTAACCAGCATCAAATTCTTTCAAAAAATTCATTGAGATTTTTTTTTTTCCTCTTTAAACTCTGTAGGAATCATTTTCAAGCAATAAAATCATATTGCCTGCCAGAAAGGGAAAAAAAAATAGTAGTACACTTTTATACTGCTCCTAGCATTGCAACATTTATGAAGCCATGCGCTTCAGTTAAAGCTGTAGCATTCAGCTTCTTCATGAAGCGTGATGAGGTTTCCATAAATTGCAGCCACGTGTCTCCTAGAGGGATATGAATAAAGTCTATTTATGGAACATTCAGCAAGTGGATGCAGGGTGAAAATACCACTTGTGTCTTCAAAGACTAAATTAGCAAGTTTCTGTATCCTGGATTCCATAACGTTGTCAATAAGCTTTTTTCCTCCTCCAACTTCTGTACTTTTTTTGCAGAATCATATACTAATCATGTAAACTAAACAGACCTGTGTACAGCCTGTGTAAATTTTTTGTCCACATAAGTAAACACACGTGCGATAGAAACTCTATAAATACAAGCACATGAAACTGTGTCTAGAAATAGGAACAGCAACAAGAGTGGTTTATAGAAAAATGTGAAAACTGAGACCAAAAATACAAACCTCCTCCAATGAATACCAAGATGAATTGGGTAAAGGAACAAAGACCACTAAGTCTTGCAAATGCCTAATTTAATTTTCTTTCCATTGATCACTTTGATTTACCTGGCAGGAATAGAAATCCGTTGCACAATGTGACAACCACAGGTAATACTAATACCAGTAATAATTGTTCACCCAGAATTATATGATAAAATCCTATTTTTTTCCAAGGAGATCAAATATCCATTAATCTCATGCTTTGTTTTTACTTGACATACACAAAAGAAGTATGTTCTTGGATAAAGTGGGCATCAATCATTCCAAAATATTTTTTTTCAGAAAAATATAAAGAATGTACATACTTGGGAGCCAAAACCCATCTTTCTACAACTTCATGGACTTGAATTTAGGTAGCAGCTAAGAGGTTGAGTCTATGTTGGGTTAGACTAATAGTCAGCAGTGTGTTTAAGTCAGTGATCCAAACACTGCTAATGCTGAAGCAAATGAACTACTATCTTCGATAGAAAATTAAAATTTTAAAAATCGCCTGTTTTGACAAGGCCTGAGGCTGTTAAAATTCCATGTGCATTTTCTTGCTTGAAATGATGTATGAAATCTTCAGTTGATAGGATGTTCCAGCATAGGTTCTATTATTAAGCCATGTGAAGAGGCATTGGTAATTATTACCAATTTTATTTTAGGCATCAGTACAGAAAAGTAGCTGGAAGAAGTTCTTTTCAAGCAGTTCTCTCACTCTTTCCAGACTGATGTCCTTCAGATAAAATATAACCATCTTCCCAAAGAAAACGTGTGGGTTTTTAATACCCCAGAAGGTCAACCACTCTCACAAAATTAAGTTCTTAAAAGTTCTGGTGTTCTTTAGTAGAAAAAAAACCCCACTGAATAATAATAGCATAATAAAGTTAGCTTGGCAACAAGCTTCAAGAAAAGAACCAACTCTCTAAAGAAAATGTTAGAAAAAAAAAAATCATTAAAATCTCTGAGGTGGAGATGCTGATAGAAACATTCTCAGGGTGCCCAGGAAAAATGTGAATTAAGATACATTAAAAACCACTACATTTTGTCACGGCTCAGATAAAAATTAGGAACCTCAGGAGTTAGTACTGGAAATCTTGAGCATAGCATAACAGCATATAGATTATTCAATTCTAGATTTTGTAACCTCACAGGATCAGATGCTTGGCTGAATGAAAGAACTGAATGGAAAGAAGTTTTCTTGCAACATCTTTAAGGCAAACTGTTCTGGTTTTAGCATTTCTACAAGAGATGCAGCTAAGGCATATTGGTCTCTGTGTCCATCAAAACAATACAAAACATACTCCAAATCTGGATTTGCAAAGGCCATATATGCACAGTTCTGGAAGCAGGCAAACAGCACCATTTTTCTGCAGCTGCCTACACATCTTTACATGCCTGATGCAATTCTGTACACCATCAGTACAAGAAGACAAGAAAATCTTGCAATGAGAGAGAACAGAGCTAGGTAGGATACTGATGGCTCCCTTCTGTTGCATTGCATGGTTTATGTATACACATTAATAAACCCCACCTGTACTAGGACACATCCCAAAATGACGCCTATCTATGTAATATGAGCTAGGGAGCCTGCTTTGGCAGGGGGGTTGGACCCGATGATCTCTTGAGGTCCCTTCCAACCCCTAAGATTCTGTGATTCTGTGAAAATTCAGCGAGAAGAGGGAAAATACAAATATTTAACTGTAAATACCACAACTTTTCCCAATGGGCCCAAGTAAATCTGCGTTATTTTCACATAAATGAGCTGATCAGTAGTATAAACATTGAGTACAAATACATGCTGATTTGAGTTTGGCTTGTTTTTCTAGAAAGAAATATTGGTTTACCACATTTCAGAGAAAGATGACGCCACACGCTTTAACAAGATGAATTGTATTGCTGAGAAGCTAAACCACTAGGCAAAAATTTTCAATTCTTTTAAAAGAACAACGAGGAGAAAGCAGTTATCTACCAACAAGTTTTTCTGTGTTAATCTTGCATCTTGTTGACATTTTAACTGAGGCAACATATTCGGGGCTCCCATTCTAGTAAACCTATTTAATTTCCATAACTGTTTTCCCTTTCCTCATCATAACCTTATGTCCTTCATCCAACCTTAAATTCTAAATATAATTAATGCAATTACTGAAGAAAAATTGCAGTGCACGTAAGAGGCCTCTGCAGCTATTTATAAGCAAGTTAGCCAGAAGGCAGAGTTGGAGTGGAAACTTAAGAGTCAAACCTGCCTCTAACTCACGAGTTGACCTTGGAAAGCTGCAAAACAATGACAATATCACTCACACTTGACTTGACTTGGCATTTCTTTTTAATATTAAGATTGGCCCTGCTCTGAGTGGGGTCTGGACCAGACGATGGCACAGGTCCAGGCCAGCTACACTGTAATGTTTCCATAACGTATTTTTTACCACTTTTCAACTTCTTTCAAACTTTCATAGTTCACTCACAATACTCCTATCAACAAAACCAAAACCTACTAATCCAAAGTATCACAATACATTTAAAAAGAAGACAAAATCAGACATTCTGAGACCTGGAGCTCAAGATTTTGTCATATCTGTATTTCTTCTTTCTCATTCTGCCTCCACCTTTAATCTAAATTTTGTATTCAGATACTATTGGTTTGTGACACTTAAGTGTGCTTGCAAAGCACTTCAATAGTGAAATGTAACTCGTAGAAGTGATTTCATAATTTTAAAATACATGCTAAAATTTTAATACATGGCATTTTTCATTTGTCTTTATTCCTGTAAATATTTGTTCCAAAATATGCAGCAAGAGTGCTAAATGAAAGATGTTACAGTGCAGTCTCTATGCAACACATAGAAGAAACCAGAAACGGTACGAATACTGAAAAAAGAGTTTCCATCTGTCATTCAAAACAAACTTCATACACAAATAACAACTATACAGACCTCTACACTCTCCCAGATCATTATGCAGATATAAAATTTGACTCCAATTCTGTATTTCCAGCCCACTGGGACAAAGCAGAAACACCTGCCTTTATTTCAGCTGCTAGTCTAACACGAAGTTTTAAGATAAATCAACCTCTATGAATAATTAATACCATTTTCTCAGTTAGATTTGTGATTATTAAGTCATTATTTCTTTATTTTCACTGATGATTACTCTTGTTTTCCCTCTTCATGTTTAGTCATAACACTCTGGAGAAAAATGAAGCTTCATCCGTTCACTTGCAAATTCTGGTTAGAATTGAGCAGTCTTAAGAGCTTTAGTTTTTAAAGTATCTACCTGAATAGGTATTTGGATCAAAGGATGTTCTGCAATGGGGTTTCATAGGTGCAGAACCAGCGCACTACAAAGTGCTCCAGCAATGGAAAGTCTTAAGGTTGGTATGCTGAAGCACACAAAGGGCATCGGTCATAATCTTTAATGAGAACCACATAAAGAAAGGTTGGGATAGGGATAAAGGAGATTCCACTTCCTTAGAAAACTATTTCCTCTCTCTTTTTGGAAACAGAGGATCTGGGTCCCTAATTCTCAAAGCAATCAAGGCAATCCTCCCATCAGTCATTCAAATCACTAATGCTACAGAAAACTATCCATGTTTCTCCCCGGCTTTGTCTTCTGTCAGACTGGTGTGTTAAATCAGCTCAGGGAAGTCTGGCAAGAGCTGAAACTGGAACAAATTAGGTAGTAAAAGTGTACAAAGTAATTGAGGAAATAATCTGGAGGAAGACTTGGCAGTGAGGGGAGGAAACTGTTTTCAGAGAGATCAGCTCCTTAATTTGACTTACCTGGCAGCTATACAAACACTAGTGCCAAAACCCAGGAGTACACAACCAGGAAGAGGAGAAAGTA